>CM052548.1:9795771-9858074 GCA_028533065.1 Trachops cirrhosus | reverse complement strand
CTGGAATGGGAATAAAAAATAGAAACTGTACTGAATAATCTAAAATAAAAAAATTAAAAATTAAAAAAAATGCAGATTTCTGGACTCCATCATGAACTATGGAATCTCAATGTTTTGATTAACTATTAACCTGCAGGAACTTCCATGCATATCAGCATTTAAGAAACTCTGCTATAGGAAGCCTTTGACTCTTTTAATGTTGCATAATGCTAGATCATATCAGGTACTGCAGATCAATATATTGTAGTATATATTGTATGTGTTTTTTAAAATGTAATGAAAAAATTGGTTTTTATGTAGCTTGAAAGCCACATGGTACCCTGGGTAGCAACTTAGAGTAGTGTAACTAGATAAATTTGAATCATTATGTACAAAAACACCATTGGTGAAACTTTACCAAGTGTTAGTTTTTCTCTTTTATCCCCTCTCACATGCAGTATAAATCCTGTCTGAATAATTTAATCATTCTGGAACATTAAAACGGGCTTCATGCTTTGAGGATAACTGAAGATTCTTAACTGCAATGAAGCTTTTGAAAATGCTGTGCCACAAATTGCATGAATAGGGAGGGGATGTGACTTTATTTAAACTGCCAAGCTAATTTTAAGTTTTATGTGAAGAATGGTTTTGATAAGAAGCTGTTATTTAGTATGGCCAGTGAGCTGGCCCTTGAGAAGCGGTAGGTAGAGGGACTGCTGTCTTCAAGGCTGTTGACAGAATCAAGAACACAATTTCTATGTTTGTCTAAAACACTTCACTGTATACAGACAAGGAACAGCTCACATGCATGAAAGTGGCATCTGAATTAAAATGTAAAATTATAAAAAAAGTGAAGTGCTGTAATGACAAGTGTAGACTATAACACAAAGTGGGAAAAGCTGTTGAAATAAATAATGGTACTGACTGTGTTAGAATTCATTGTGAAAAAGATGTAACAAGTATCATGGATAATATTTTCAAAATAAAAGAAAACATATTGGGATTCATAAGTACAAGGGCAACACAAAGGAAGTACGACTTGATCCTTCTGTTAAGGCTCAACATTGATTAGTATCTTTCTAAAAGATGGGTTCCACTCTCTAATGATTTTCAAATGTATGGGTGTAGCTCCTCACAGAAGCTAAGATCAATTTCAAATAAAACAAATTTAAAAAATAGATTTTTAACTCCAGCTTAATGGCATTTGATGTACTAGCTACAAGGCCACTATGTTTTGACTGAATTAAACATGAGAAAGGTTCTAAAAATTATTATCTGAAGAGCTTGTTTATATTTGTTTATTTTTATAGAAGAGAGCCTAAAGTCCCTGAACTGATTACGGGGCATTTGGGAGATGAATTTTAGTACATCGATCAATTTTTCTGCATTCCTAATATACTGATATTCTAAAAGCTTTAACCTTGCTCTGCAAAATTGTAGCAATAAGCTTTTCCACTTTTATTTAACAGATGTTTTGGGGGCTTTTTATTATATTTTCATTAAGAAAATCCATAGTATTTCTACTCATATTTTTGAAATCATAATTATTAAACATTTAGTTTTTTAAAAGATATCTTTGGAGGCATGGTTTTTAAAAAAAATAGACTTCTAGCAAATTTGTAAAGGACTGCAAACATCCCATAGCTTAATAACATAATTGTTATATACTGTGCTTTCTGCTTTTGACTCTGTACTGTTGGAATATTTTCTGATAACATTTATGAAAAGAGGAATGGATGTTGTAGTAAAACAGACTCTTTTCAGTCTGATTGATTTTGTGCTTTATAACCCATTTATCAGAAAGTATTGCAATTGCTCCTCCTGCTATTTGGAAAGAATGCAATAGCATAAAAGATTGCCTAGCTTCTGGAGGAGTTTCTGTCTTGTCAAAACAGAAACAGTATTTTATTAACCTGCCAGTGACTTTGGAGTGACCACTTCCAATGCGTCCCTTATCTGTGCTCTGTCCTGTAACTACAGGAAGCGCTCGACGTGACGCTGGGCAGATGATCCAGCAGATCTGTGGGACCACCGCTAGGCTGCTCTCAAATCAGGAGATTCTGGAATGTAATAATTAAAACCGTTTTTTAGCTCCCTAACATTAGAGCATAAGGTGGCTAGAACTCATCAGTATTTTACTTTAGTATGAATTTGTATAATGACTATTTTCGTATTGCCTAATGAAATGCTTTAGCCATTACTATAAAGCTAATAGAAACAAACATATTCTTAACACGGTATACTGTAGGAAAGTCCCCTGGGAACCAGGATATGGAGAAGATGCTAAGATACACACATTTGTAATTCAGGGGAACAAATCCACCTAAATGTTCAGGAAGAGGGTGCAAATTAAAGATATTTCTTAGACCAATAATATAGTCAATGATTTGCAGTGATTTGACATAAGATTAATAAATATAATTTTTATAGGGTACTAGAAGTTTTAGCAAGACACCATTTGCCTTTGCACATTTGTGAATTTCGTGGAGCTAACTTTAAAAGGAAAGATGAAAATTAGTATAATTATGTAGTTGGAGGGAGTGTAGGTCCAATTCATTTAATTTGGAATGCCATATGCTACTTGATAAAATGGCTTTTTTGGCACCTGATATCTTTTTAGGCATGGTTTGGAAACCTTGCAATGTGAATAAAATTGTGTTGATTTGTTCAGGTCTATGAGATTTGACTCGTTCCTGGAATGAATATTGGATTTAAATAAATAGGTAAAAAAAGAAGGATGAAACGTTTCGAATGCTCACTATTGCTATAAGGAAAGAAAGGGCTGAAGAACCAGTAATCCAGGCTTGATAGCTTTCTAGGAAATATATAGCAATGGGGAATATTTTTAAAAAGAAGGAATACTAATGATGACTAACGAGAAATAGGAAACAAAAGTCCCAGGACCTTGAGCCTGGATGCTTAGCAGTCTGATCCTAATATATGAAATAAAAAACTCAGAAAGGTACTGAGAAAAGGAGACAGGAATAACAGGCACAGAAAGATCCAGGTGGATGTTTGGTTTGAGAACTGGATCTCCAGGTAAGAGGGTTTTGCTTTAGCAACAATTCTTTAAGTATAATCTGGGGTTCCTAATTTTTTTCATGATGTATGAGAGATCAAAATAATTTTCACGATGCTAAGACAGGATTTGCCTATTCGTCTGTATTGGCATTTTTACTGATGGTGCAAACACAATGAAGAGCAACACAGTGGGAGCTTCAGCACAAAATTAAGTCAGTGGCACCAAACTGTACTTGTAAGCATCACACTCTCTACACCTGTGTAATGATAGGAGCATACTTAAAGCATGTCTTCTGCATACTGAATTATAGTGGCTGTAAGAAGGAAAGGCACTTGTGCAATTATTTAAGTTGCAGGCTAAACTAGCCTCTTTTTTTCCCGAAGACTAACTGTTTTAATAAGAAAATAATTGACAAACTACGATGGTTTAGATTTGGGTATTTGGCAGACATTGTCTCAAAGTGGATCACAGTGAGCCTTCACGTCGAGAAAAACAGCTGAAACGGTGTTTGTTGTCCATGAGCTTTCAAGAGAAAATGGGAAATTTATAGCCGCCAACATAAACTGGAAAGATTCCTAATTGTTACAGAAATGATGTAGTATGTCAGCATTGGGAAAATCTGCATAATGCATGAACCAATTTTTTTCAAATGCTGATGGATGAGTTAAAAAACCATGGGTGGGTTCCAGAACCATTCATAATGAAATATATAGACCAATGGAGCATTGCAACTAACATAGAGAAAAGTCACTTGCCAAGTTTTTGGTGTAATATCAAAGAAGAAATTTATTATCTGAAAAGACAAATATACCATTCCTTGTCAACTGCATATTTGTGTGAGGCTTGATTTTCTTCATATACCTCCACCAAAAACAGCATATTGCAACAAAGTAAATCCAGAAGCCGGTATGAGAATCCAACTCTCTTTAATTAAGGCAGACATTAAGGAAGTCTGAAATAGGAAAAATAATGCCACTCTATTTTTTATTATTATTTTAACCACCAAGCAATATGGATGAAACCTTATTTTTAAGGTGATTTCTGTATATCTAGGGTATGACAGTAATTTTTTTTAAATGGAACTGATTACTAGAAGAAGCAATGACAAAATTAAACTGGTATTTGATGTGAATCCGTAGGAGCTGATGAAGCTTCAAATCCAGCTAAGAAGTTGGTTGGTTACAGTCTCTTTCAGCTTTGCATCTGCCTGTTCTGAGATCTGTCAGCTCTAATACTACCACAAAGGGCTTGATATTGGCTGATAACATGAGACAAAAAAGCATTCTCAAACTTTGTGGTCATGCTGGGTTCCAGTTTATCAGGTCACGCTCTTACATGGGCATGACAAAAATAATAGCCAGTGTTTTGCAGTAGCCCCGGGAGAATACCGTTTTTGCTTCAGCCACTCAGTCAGATGCACACGGCGACCCAGTTGTGAGTGGCAGCATGGAGACCAACACCAGACTGGGCAAACACAGCGAGCTCGTGATGCTGAGCCGGTCCCAGCTCATGGTAGTGTAACTGAACAAAAACAGGGCTTTGACTGTGTTTCGCCTCCAACACCAACTTGTAAGGCAGATGCTGGTGTAAAAGGGGAAAAAAAGGTTTTATTCAGGGGCTGCACAATCTGGGAGAATGGAGGACTCCTGTCCCAAAGCCCATCTCCTCCCTAAGACCAGACGAAAGCCAGAACCTGAGCTCCTGCTCTAATTTAAAGTACCCTCCTTTGGAGCCCGCAGGCAGCTGCTGAGAGGTCCAGGTGCCTTAGCTTGTTCCCGACTGCTGTCTGCTTGAGGTTTCCTCCTGGAGACTGCATGGCCACGGGCCTTGTGGCTGTTGGGGCTACAAGGTCAGGTGTTCCCAGGAGAGAGGGTGAGCAAACATATGGGCAAGTGCATCACAAAGTGGGTAAGAGAGAGGCTCACTTCCGGAGGCCATGAGCCAAGTGGCTATGAAGGCCATGTGGTCAGTGGAGAGGACAGGCCAGTGCACCGTGCGAGTGCAGGTCATGAGCAAGAAAGCCACGAGCCAGAGTGTAACGAGCCTATGCAAGCAAAAGAGCCTCTCTGTGCTCCCCTGGGATTATATTAGCTTGGGTGTGGGATGATGATCCAGGTGTTTTTGCAAAATGACCAATCAACTCCCCAAACTTCCACACACTTTGGGTGGGTCCACCTCCCAACCCACCACCTCCCACTGTGCCATTGTGACTGGTATGGTGCATGTGCCTGCCTTCCACTGGTACCAGAAGGGGGTAAGGGCTGTTTTCTATCCAATTCTCTTGCTATTTTCTATGTGTTCAGTGTAAGAACCTCCTCCTGCCACCACATGGGCCAGTGGGGGAGAATTCCTGGTGCTCTGGACAGACTAATGTTTCCTGGTAACAGTATCTGCCCCCTGCTTGATGGCCCTGGTTTAGACAGCAGATCCAACATGGGAGGCAGACAAACCAACACGGAAGGCAGGGTGAATACCATTGTAGAACAATTACTGTATTTTTCAGACTATAAGACTCACTTTTTTACCACATTTTTTGCTTAAAATTTTTTTTCCTATTTTCCTCCTCTAAAACCTAGGTGTGTCTTATGGTGTGGACCCCAGATGCACCTAGGTTTTAGAGGAGGAAAATGGGGGGAAATTTGGAAGCAAAAAATGTGGTAAAAAATGTGTCTTATAGTCCAAAAAATGTGGTATGTTTTCAAGAAGATCTGTCCATCAGTGATAGAAATGGCATTTGCTGATATGTAAATAGACACGTTATCAGCTTTTCTTTTTTTTTTTTTTATGACTGGTAAAGCAGTCAAGCATCCACCACCAAAAGAATCGTTCATTTTGGCTGTTCTGTCTGGCAGGTGGGCGTGTAGGTAGAACACATCACCAGGGTCAGCCTCACCACCAGGGGTCAGTGCAGCCGCAAAGACATCTCACCATAAGCAACAGCCTGATTGAATAAGTCGTCATGGATGATCAGAGCATGTTTGCCATTAGCCCTAAAATATTCTCCCATGGAAGAGCCAGCATAAGGAGCCAGGTGCTGATGAGGGGCTGCACCAGAAGCGGTAGCTGAAACCACAATGGTGTACTTCATAGCACCTGCACCTGTAAGTCTCTTCTCCAACTCGGAACAGAGGATCTCTTCTGGCCGATAGCAACCTAGATGCAGTATAGATTCTTTTCATCAAATCCATCACAAACATTTGTGGTTAACGATCGTGTCAATAGCAATGGATGTTTTGCCAGTCTGTCAGTCACCAATGATCAGCTCATGCTGACCACAACCCATTGGCACCGACCTATCCTCAACCTTAATGCCAATCTCCCTTGGTTACTGCACAGAGATTCAAGAAATGACCCTGGAGGCTTTCAGGACAACTTGCCTACAGGTCTTGGAAGCAACTGGACCCTTTGCATCAATGGCATCACCCAGGGCATCTACTACGTGACTCAACAGCTCCTAACCAATGGGAACATCCACAGTGGCTCCTGTTCGCTTTACAATATCTCCTTCCTTCATTAGTTTATCATTTTCAAACACGACAACACCAACCTTGTCAGGTTCCAAGTTCAGAGACATACCGTTAAGCCTGAAGAAAACGCTAACATTTCCTCTGCTTGAACATTCCTCGGCCCACATACTCTGGCAATAAGATCACCAATACTAAAGACACACCCTGTCTTTCCTAGGTCAACAGAGGTATCAGCTCCAAGAATGTGTTCTTCAAGAACAGAGGACATCTTAGCAGTGCCAGTTTTCTGAAGATGACTGTTAGAGGCATGGAGATTCCTTGCAGTAGGGAAGTATGATCCCCAAGCGTTTTTGGAGACCTGCCCATCCACCTAGGCATGCACATGCCTCAGCCAGGGCAACACACACACAACAGCACTTTTTGTAGCTTCTCAGTGGTCCCTCTGCAGCCGCAGCCTCTGGACTGACTGGGCATAATGTCACTCTTTACACGAACATTTCTTTCTTTTAGAAAATATGATTACTGCCCTAGCTGGTATGGCTCAGTGGATGGAGTGCCAGCCTGCAAACCAAAGGGTCGCCAGTTTGATTCCCAGTCTAGGGCATATGCCTGGTCCCCAGTAGGGGGTGCTCAAGAGACAACCACATATTAATATGTCTCTTTCTCTCTTTCTCCCTCCCTTCCCCTCTCTAAAAATAAATAAAATCTTTTTTTAAAAAAAAGAAAGGAAAATATAATTATTTTTCACAAAATTTGTAGTTTATTCTAATGTTATAATTTCATTACTTTTATTTTTCAGTGAAGTACATAATTTTAAACAATTATCAATTTCTATTTTTGAAATAAAATAAGACAAAAACTCTACAGGTTTCTCAATCACTTTTAGTGTTGTAAAGGATTCTTAGGGGAAAAAAAAGCTTTGGGAATTACTGAGCAAAGTCTGTAAAATTGGGAGTCATCAGGTTGGGAATTTCATTTGATATTGTAAAAGTGGCTTTATATTTTGAATGGGTGTAGTTTAAGCCCTGCTTGTTTTTTCTTTTGTAATGTAGTGCCTGACATAAGTGTTGATATGTAAAAGGCATTCACTTCGAAGACAGCTGTCTGGGACACGTTTCTGGGCAATGACTAGATAAAGAACCAGGTCCTTCCTTTGTTTTAGTGATCTCGATGGATTTCAGTAACTGACAATGTAAGCCAATTGATTTCTGTTTCCTTTCTTTTAATTCACACTCCCATGTTTGAAGTTTCTTGATGGTTATTGCTGAAGGGTGTCTTGCAACTATAGTAAGAACCACAAGCAATGGTCCAGCCTCCACTTTGGTTATTGATAGGCTGAGACCAGTGCGAAACAATGAGGTAATATAGAACAAGAACCAGGGCTTTGAGAAATCTGGCCTAGCATTTGGAGTAACAGCAAAAGAAACAAAAATCACCCATGGTGGATGTAAGAGAACCAATGAGACCAGATTTAGGGGCTAGAGAATGCAGGAGAGTGTGAGTCTTGAAAAGCCATTGAATTTGGTTAGGAAGACATTCATGGAGACCTCTGGACCGTGGAAGTGGCTCAAGACAACCACTTTCTGACCGAGTTATTGCTCCCTGCCTGCCCAAATCTTCCATCATTCCCTAATGGAATTTGCAGACCAACCCCAGCGACAATCCCAGAACTTGACTTTTATATTCTAACTACATCTTCCTTTACAGTCTCATCAAGTACTTTTTTTTTTGAGGGTTGGAGGTGGTTGGAAGAGACCAGGAGTACTCTTTTCCTTCTTCATACCTGTTTGGTGATAAAGATCTTACATGGTACCTTGCTTTCTAGAGTTTAGGATGAATTTTCCAGTTAATAATTATTAATATTAGAAAATATGTAGTTGTTTTGACTCAAACACAATACATGTGGGGCTTTTTCTTCATTTATTTTTGCTATATGAATAGTATTGGTTAATTTCAAAAAAAAAGAGAAATTCTAATAGCTAAATTGGAGTATTCTAATAGCTAAAAAGCATATGTGTTGGTTAATTTCCCCAAAAAAAGAGTAATTCTAAGAGCTAAATTGGAGTATCCTACATAATGGCTAAATGTGCTAACTTAACAGTGAAAACTTTGCATTTTATTTAGGTATTTAAATAAAGCTATTTTGTTTTGTTTTTGGCTTACATATGTACCAAATGGACCACTTTCAACTAGTTTAAATAGAGCTTCAGTCTAATTCAAAAAGACTACATATGCTAATGGTTAAGAACCAGAGTCTGGAGCCAGAGAACTTGGATTCAAATCCAGGCCTTGTCACTTTCCATGTAAACCTTGAGCAAATCACTTACATTTTCAGTGCCTCACTTGATCATCTTTAAAGTAGAATGATAATCATAGTAACAACTATTATTGTAAGAATACTCACACCATGGGTAGGAGAATCAAGGAAATTAATTTACTAAAAGAAGTTAAAGAACTAGCAACTTCATGACAAATATATAGCAGAAGTGGAGGGTCATTATTGTGGTGGTTCTATAGTGCAGTGTGAGCATCTTTTTCACTTGTCAGCACTATGCAGGTATGCAACATGTAGAAACTCACTTAATTCTCACAACTACCCTATTAGGTAGGTACCATTATTCTATCTGGGTTCTAATCAGAATGAATGAGACGTGGGGAAGTGAGGAAGTTTACAGTCACACAACCATTTGACTGGAGTGGCTTTGAACCTAAATCTATCAGAATGAACTGAGACCTCCTGTGGGCCAGGGCTTGGGAGATCAGCACACGATCCCTGTCTCAAGGGACCCATGATCCCTGGGAAAGGCCGGTGGCTCCTAACAGTCATTCATTCTTAAAACATCATTCTAGTACAGGATATAAGCATAAGCAGAGGGAGAGATCATGAAGCATCATCCTTTACTTTAGTTCATTTGAATCTCACAGGTACCCTTGTCCCAGTCAGTACAGACACTTCCCATACCCACTTTATTAAAGTGGATGCTTAGGGAGTTTAATGGATCATATGACTGGTACATGGAAAAGCCTAGGTTAGAATTATTATCTCCATTGAGTTTGCAAGTATAGACCTGTTTTTTTTGTCTTTCCTGATCAGTTTTGTAGTAGGCTGAATATTGACCTCCACAGATATCAGGGACTAATTCCTGAACCTGTAAATATTACATGGAAAAAAAGGTATTTGCAGATATAGTTAAATTAAGGATCTTGACATGGGGAGATTATCCTGGATTACCTGGGTGGGCCCTAAATGTTCTCACATACTTCCTTAAGAGAGTCAGACAGTGGAGATTCGAGACACACAGAGAAGACATTGTGGACCCTGGAGGCAGAGACTGAATTTGTACACCCACTAGGCAAGGAATGTCCGCAGCCACCGGAAGGTACAAGAGGCAAGGAACAGATTCTCTCCTAGAGCTTCCCGTGGCGGTGCTGCCTGGCCCATCCTGATTTCAGCCCACTGGTTCTGACTTTATGCTTTTGGCATCTGGAACGGTGAACAAATACGTTTTTGTTGTTTTAAGGCACTACACTGGAGGTGATTTACTCTGGCAGCAACAGGAAACTAATGCAAGGATCCTCCGTGGTTGGGAGAGATGTGCCCCTGGATCCACATCGTTGTTCCCATTTTCCTAAGAAAATCCCTTTCGACGCACCTGCCAGAAGACACACTCCCTGTTTGCACCCTGTACTGTTATATACCAGACTTCCGGTTACCTTCCCTTATCGACGCAAGATTTCATTACCTGGCTCACGCTCTTTCCATTTCTCTCGCCATCCATTCTTGGCAACTTCAACATCCACTTATTTATCTGGTATTCTGGAATCTACACAAACCCTAGGCCACATCCTTTTGCTTATGCAAAGAATTTCTTCCTACAATTCCCATTTCCCCTGCTCAGTATCAATCTTTATTTGTCCATCAGATTTCTCCCATCAGCTGATGAACATCCAGTAAATTCTCCTTTCTTATAAAAACAAAAATCTTCGGCCTCATACTTCCCTCCAGTGCCTACCTTGGTTCTCGCCTTCCCTAAGAGTAAAGATCTGCCGGAGAGTTGTTTCTATGGCTCAATTCCAGTCCTCCTTTGTGCTCGAGTTCTGCTGAGGCAGGTTTTGCCAAGGTCAGTACGAGCCTTGCTCTCGTCAGTTCCTATGGTCAATTGTTATTCCTCATCTCAGTTGACCTCTTAATAGTATTTGACATGATGGATAACTTCCTTCTACTTGAATCATTTTTTTCCCTTGGTTCCTGGCACACTCCACCTTCCTAATTTTTTTTAACCTCACAGAAAAATTACTGCTATGAGAAATGTTTATTATTTAACTGCCTAGGTTTTCTTCTAGGATTTTTGTGGTTTCGAATCTAACATTTAAGTCTTTAATCCATTTTGAGTTTATTTTTGTGTATCGTGTAAGAAGGTAGTCTAGTTTCATTTTTTTGCATATATCTGTCCAATTGTCCCAAAACCAATGACTGAATAACTGTCTTTACCCCGCTGTATGTTCTTGCCTCCTTTGTCAAATATTAACTGACAATAAAGGCATGAGTTTGTTGCTGAACTCCCTATTCTGTTCCATTGATCTATTTTAAGGATTATTAGGAGATCTGATTTAAAATCTTCGCCCCACAGTAATTCATGAAACACTCTACAGTGAGTTGTTTTGCTAAAATCATAAACTGATTTTCAGAACATAAATGGTTATAAAATGATATTAAAAAGAAGTGTGAAGCACCATGAAAGCCAAATTAATGGGGTGAAAAGGAAGAAGGAGAAATGTTGAGAAAGCACTTTTCTCTTTGGTGCTTGTCTTAGATCAAATTACCAAAATGTTAATTCTCGGTGGCACAGATTAATATTCCACTCACTGTTTATTTGTATATATGGCTAATTTCTGAAGAATGATGATATAAATCATACTGCAAAACATTTAAAATGTTTTACATTAATATTCTAGAAAACACTTATACATTTTACTTTATGAAAAATTGAAGAAATATAGAAATATCATAGGCATGAATTCAGTACAGACACGTCTAGACAGGAGAAATAGATAATTTCTGCTTTTATTTAAACATGCATATTTTCTGAATGGCTGTACTTGTCTTCTGATAATTAAGGGAATTGTTAAATGTGACTATTAAAATGTCACTATTATTAAATTTGAATATTAAAATGATTGGAAGGCATTTTTGTTTAAAATAAAGCAGAATGATTACAATGAATCTTAATGTTTATGTGACTAAAACTGGTTGAGAAATTACTCTTAAAATGATCTGCATACCTTGTTACCTATCTAAAATTCAGTTCAGAGGGATGTACAATCTCAGGCAACAGCTAGCTCTAAAGCAGCAAAGTAGTGATGAGGTATCTGTTGTGGTAACACAATCTGTGACTTGAGAATTGCAATGCACAAAAAATGTAAATTCACTCTGAAAATTTCGCTTCAACCCAGATACATATTGTACAAACATCTGATCATTTATGGTGAATATAATTTAATCTTTATTCATCTATTTCATTGCTGTGTTTGGGGCTATCTGTGGTCTTGAACTGTAACACACACTTCAAATTTTGTATATTGGAATGTTCGCATATCAATTATAATGAAAATATGAAAAGGTTCATAAAATGTCTGCTCCTATAAGGCTAGTTAGATTATTATAGCAGTTATTTCACGATCATTACATTTTCATGTTAACTTTATCTTTAAAGCAATAAAAGCCCTATAAATATTAAGTTTCTCCCATTACAAAAAGATACTTGCATATTAGTTTTCACTGATTTTGCAATTTGTCAACTTTAATTTTAAATCACTATCATCTGATTTTATTTCCACTAGTTTTATTTAAGTTAAAACCCTTGATTTAAGTTTAAATGTTTCTAAAGGGAGTGTGGGCTGGAAAAGTTGAAAATAAAATTTCTAGTTAATAGGTATTTTATTATGAAATTTTTACAGAATATTAATGTTGAAAATTGAAGTGGATGCAGATAAACTTTATGCATTCCAACTGCACTGTTTATTTTATGAGGTAATACCTAAATTGATTTTCTCATAAAGCTGCAAGAAATCATGTTTTATTGAATCAGAAATTAGATTGCAGTTTTTAATCAATCTAACACTCTTAGGAATTAAAAGGAAAGTTGGGTTTGCTGCCTTGGTAAACTTTATCTGATATTACTGAAAAGAAGAGCTTATTGAAATTCTCGGTGAAAAACAGCAAAATGATTTTTTTTTCTAGTCTATTTCTTCAATTCCTTAATTCAGCCTAAGAAATGTTTGTTTATTTTCAAGATATGTTACAATCTTTAGCACATGAATGGAAAGCTGTTACTTGTGTAGCTTGGATGAGAGGCATTTTTTTGTTTATCAAAACTTTGTAATGAAAGGAACTGGTTAGTGTTTCTTTAACACGTAAGTAGATATGATGAATTGTTCAACACCTAACCTACACTGAATTTATAAACTCTGATTTCTGTATGTGAAGTATTCTTTTGCATCATAACAAAATATGCCATTCATTTGACAGTTACTCTGAAAAGTTTAAATTCTTGTTAAAATCAAAATTTCAATTTCATAAAATGGAAATATTCAACTCTGATAAACGTAGTTAAATTAGAATAAAGTGACAGTTTTGCAAATTCAGAGTTGATACAGCAACTAGTATTAGTGAATTCAACTTCTGATTTTACCAACTTTTTATAACAATTATTAACAAAATAGTTCAATGAATTGGCTTATAGATTGTTCAGCTTCTGATATGAGTTTATACATTAAAGTTTTATGAAGCTTTTATGACCAAAACTTCATGAATGTTTACTTCTCCATATTAAAAAATTAAACGTATATAGAACAAACGTCTACAGTTTTTCTCATTCATTGGGTTTAAGAAACATTTATTATTACAAATACACATAAATCAAAAATACATATTTAACATATATTTAGATAATTCAGTTTACTGGAGTGTGTCAATATCAGCTTTAATAAAGATTGAAAGGAGAAATAGATTGTGATGAGGTGAAAACCTGCTGCAAAATAAATTCATTTTTAAAAGCCATTGTATGTTTAGCTATTGTAGAAGTAACCAGAATGTGGGTATTTGAGAATATGTAATTTCTCATTCAAGGGGTAGTAAAGTTAATACATAATTATGAAAAATAAAAATTTAATATATGTTATTAGGAATAGTTTTAAATTTTAATACAATTTCTAAAATTTTCATCAGTTTTTAGTTATTTTTTAAAAAACAATAACAATAAGGCAGATGAACACTAGTTTGAAATAAAATAAACTTTGTAGTATGTTTTCAGAAATTTATTTTCTAATTACAAACTCAAAGATAATCACATTAGGTTGTTGCCAGTAGTGCAACAAGTACCATACTCATTTGTTGTCATTGTTATTGTTGTAATATGCCACTGAATAGTAAATATTTTCTCTTCATAATGGTTTTTTGAAACACATTAATTTGCAAGCCTGTTAGAGCAATGAAAAAGTTAAATTCCCTACATTTCTGAGTAAGTTATAAATTAATGGGATTGGAATTTAGGAAGAAACATTTTATTTTTTTACAGCTGGCACAAGGCAACTGGAACCTTTGCACTATTGCCCGGGGTGGCATTCGACCTTTACTGCACGGAGGAGCGTGGCAGCTTTCGGTCACGCACATCTGTGTGTCACGCGCGCCTTAGCAAACGGTGGGAAGCATGCAGGCGTGCCTATGAAACGGGTATCTTGGAACCTGTCCTTATTTTATGTTACCAAAAAGAAAATTGCAATCTAGACACACAGAAGGTGCTCAGAGAAATGAGCTTATGTTATTGATAAAAATAAATAAATAAGCTTAGCATGTTATGTTTGTTTCAACCCCAAAGGTTAAATTTGCTTTTCACACGCAGTCGTGTGGATCTGTGAAAGCCGTAGCAGTGGCTGAGACTGCAGGTTGCAGCTGCGGGGTCGGGCTGTCATGGCGGAATGCTTGTTGACCCACTCGGTAAAAGAAAAGAAAACGTTTTATGGAGATCTACAATTGCAGTGTTTCAAAAACTGGCCAAGTCAGAAGAAGTTGAAAAAATTCCTCCTTCCTTTTTGTTTTTTTGACTGCTAGTTACATGTAGATTCCTGCGCCAAGAACAGACGTGCTGAGTTACAACCCACAGCACGGAGGCCTGGACTCCGTATCTTCACCAGGCGGCCCAGGTGATCAGGCCAGTTGGGAAAACTGATGGTAATTCTCTCTCACCGGGCAGAGCAGCTAATGGCAGTTGAATCCTTCCGTTACCACCCTATTTTCATCTTTCACATTTTGAGTGTTAGGATGCAGCTTCTGCTATAGAGAGCACTGGAGATGCACAGGTAACACATGAGTCGTGCCTAGTTAACAGCCTACTGTTTGTAGTACTCCGGTGGCAACAGCCTTTGAAATCTGTTGCCTTTGATTGCAAGGTAGATGCTGTCTCTTAGTTCAGACTGATACAACAGAACATCATAGGCTGGGTGGCTTTATAAACAAGAGGTTTATTTTTCACAGTTTTGGAAAGTGGGAAGTCCAAGATCAAGGAGCCCATAGATTCATAATTTGGTGAGAGTCCATTATCTGGTCCATAGACAGCCCTATATTCTCTCTGTGTCCTCACCTAGCAGAACCAGCAAGGGAGCGCTCTGAAATCTCTTTTCTAAAGGCGCTAATCCCATTCATGATGGCTCCACCCTCATCACCTAAGCACCTCCCAAAGACCCTGCTTCCCAATACCATAAATTTGGAGATTAGGTGCCAACATATGGATTTTAAGGGGGACACAATAGCATGTAGCTTGATATAGCACACGAAAGCCTGGCAGCCAATCTGAATCAGCCTCAGAGCACAATCAAGACACATGACATTGTGTTTTATTTGTCTGTGCTTTTTGTGAAAGTGGTTAGTTTCTCTTAGGATACTGTGGCATATTCATGATTTGGTCCCATTTCACCAGCTCTCCCTGCACCTCTGCTCTTTATTATTTCATTTTATTTCACTGTTGTTTCATTGATTTTGGCAATCACCTAATCACCAGTTTGATAACTGAATTATTGTGTGGTCTTTTGCAACCTAATTAAAAACTATAAGATTGGGGTTTGGGGGACATACTTTTATTGGTATATTAGGTAACTAATTATTCATTGATATAGTCCAGTATTATATTTAGGCTAATTATAAAATGTAATAACTGGTATATTCAAGGTGGTCGACTGCCACCTAAAGCTACCATTTTGAAATATGACATTTACTTTCTGACTATGACAACCTCCCTAACTTTGTGGATGAACTATTTTCTGTTCTTTCTGTGGAGAGATTGATTTGGGAGCATCAGCTGCTTAAGTAAGAAAATAAAAAGCCCCACAGCAAAGTCTTTAAAAATATGATGGTAAACAAGAGATCGGCGATGGTGGCAGAGTAGATGGAAGGTACACTCACCACCGCTACCCCCCTCTCCCGACCAAACTGAAATTACAACTAAATTATAGAACAATCAACCTAAATAACCAACTGAAGACTAGCAGTATGGAGTTTTCTCAAACAATTAAAAGTGCAATGGCCTTATGACCCAGAGATTCCACTTCTGGGATTTATCCAAAGAAGCCTGAAACATAATTGAAAAGACTGTAAGCACCCCTATGTTCATTGCAGCGTTATTTGCAGTCTCCAACATTTGGAAGCAGCCTGTGTCCATCAGTAGATGAGTGGATAAAAAAGCAGTGGTAGGATGAGTGGACTGGGATGGGAGTAAAGGACAGAAAACTACTTGAACAATGATTAAAATAGAATTCAAAAAAAAAAAGTAGTGGTACATTTACACAATGGAATACCACTTGGCTATAAAAAGAGGAAATCTTACCCTTTTTGACCTCACTGATGTACCTGGAGATTATTATGCTAAGGGAAATAAGCCAGAGAAAGACAAGTACCATATGATCTCACTCATACATGAACCCTAAGGAACAAAATAAACCAGCAAAATAGAAACAGACTCATAGATACAGAGAACAGACTGACAGCTGTCAGAGAGGCAGGGGTTTGGGGAGCTGGGTAAGAAAGATGACAGGATTAAGCAGGAAAAAGTCGTAGACACAGACAACCGTATGGTGGTTATCAGAAGGAAAAGGGAGTGGGGGAGGTAGGAGAGGATATGGGGGGGCGGGTAAATGGTGATGGAAGGAGACTCAGCTCAGGTGGTGAATGCAAAATACAATATACAGTTGATGCACTATAGAATTATACACCTGTAACCTATATAATTTTATTAACCAGTATCATCCCAATAGATTCAATAAATAAACAAAGATGATAAAAACAACAGAAGACAGTTGAGAAGATGATCTCATAATTACTTATTTTCATCTGCTAATACTGTCCATGGCTTTCCCACTGGCTAAGTGAGGTTTGAGAATTTAGGGGTTAATCATAAAATGTTTTACTTTTTAATTTGAACATGCTGGGAGATCTGAGGATTGCCAGACTTCCCTTGGGGAACTTGGCCTCTCTTTGGAGTAACCAGTGCATTACTTATTCGTTTCTCTTCTGAAAAAAAAAACTGAAAAAAATAATGAACTCACGATGGGAAATTGTTTTCTGAGTGACACATTTTTTTTCTATCATTAGTGGGTTATGAATGACTATGGAATAAAATCAGAAAATGCCATACATGTTTATCCTTCTTTATTTCTGTACTTTTTAAAGGTGTTTGATTCTAGGAAATGCATTTCTTTAAAACAAGTGTGCCGTGTGTAATGCTCACTGTTGACCAGCCATTATCCTTGGAAAGCTAAATTGGGTTTGAAAGCTAAATTAGTGTGTAAACCAATCTATAGGTTAGTTTCAATGCATTAAGCTCATTTACTCTCTGGAGCAGATGGACGAGCCGTTATAACATGAATACTAAGCCTTTCCATCCTTTACCTCTGCTTCTGTTGCAGAAACCCTTGAAACTCTCATCAGACAAGCAGAAAATTACACCAGTATACTTTTCTGCAACACCTACAGGAATATGGCCTTAGAAGCTGCTGCTTCAGTTCAAGAGTTCTTCACTGATGTGGGGCTCTATTTATTTGGTGCAGATGTTAATCCGGAAGAGTTTGTAAACAGATTCTTTGACAGTCTTTTCCCTCTAGTCTACAATCATCTCATTAACCCCAGTGTGGCGGACAGTTCCCTGGAATACTCAGAATGCATCCGGATGGCTCGCCGGGACATTAGCCCATTTGGTAATATTCCCCAAAGAGTGATGGGGCAGATGGGGAGGTCACTGCTGCCCAGCCGCACATTTCTGCAGGCCCTGAATCTGGGCATTGAAGTCATCAACACCACAGACCATCTGCACTTCTCCAAAGAGTGCGGCAGAGGCCTCCTGAGGATGCAGTACTGCCCGCACTGCCAGGGCCTGATGCTCAGTAAGCCCTGCATGGGGTACTGCCTCAACGTCGTGAGAGGCTGCCTGGCCCACGTGGCGGAGCTGGATCCACACTGGCACGCCTACCTCCGGTCGCTGGAAGAGCTTTCGGATGCCATGCATGGGACGTATGACATAGAGCACGTGCTCCTGAACTTCCACTTGCTTGTTAATGATGCTGTGACGCAGGCGCACCTGAATGGACAAAAATTATCTGAACAGGTAAGCAGTCACTCCATATTTACTGTCTGACTTTTCAGAATTCAAAGATGAGCCATATACATAAGGTTTGTTGATTAAAAGCACATGATTATGAACTTGGAAATTATGGAAGCTGAATAAAATTAACGTTTTTCTTTCCCTGTTCTAAGGCCAGCACTCAGCAAACCTCAGTGAAGCACGTTACTTTAGTATCTGAAAGGATTAGAACCATCATTGTGATTGTGTTTGATAAATACGTTTTAAACAAAACTTTTATCATAGGAAATCTTTGGATTTACAGTGAGCATTCTTTTCTTTTAAGTAAATTGGTTTCATATCATAAACAGTACTATTCCTATTTTGATAAGTAGCAATTACTACTAAAAATTGTAGATTCTTTTCTAAATGAAAAAACTGAGATTCTCTTTTTAACTTATGGTGACAGAAGGAGAAACTGATTTTAAATTCCTTGAAAATTGATTCATTAATATTTATTTCTGCCAACTTAGAAGTGATTTATAAGCTGTTTATCAAGCTTTGATAACCAGTTCACACATCAGTGAATTTAACAAATTTAAAATAAAGTGCAGGAAAGGCAGCAAATAATGACTTTCTCACATTCCAAAACAATCTCTGAGATCAGTATTTCCAAGTCTAGTTTCAGTAAATACATATTTCCACTTTAAGAAATCCATAGAGGTATGTGATGTATCATATTTCTGTTGGATGAATTTCAACTGGAAAAAAATGTTCTCAATTTCCTGAGAAAATCAAAAGCATTTTCGATCTAAACCATTAGAGAAACACATGCCTGATGATATCTGAATCCTTCATCTTTTTGGAAATTTGCCCCTTGCAAATGTGGGTCATGGGGTTTGGGGTTGGGGGGAAGAAGTCCTGTTTGGCCCTTTGATAACCTCTCCTGAGGTTGAAATGATTGGCAGTGGTGAGGGCCAATCAAGGCCCATGTACCTGATGAGGTAAGTCTAATTATTTTTAGGAACATATTAGATAGCAAGCTTCCATAACTTTTGAATAAATATTTCATAAGACTTTAAAAATGTTTCATGATTAATTGTGATGTGATTTTATCTCTCTGCAAAACATTGTGGTATGAATTCCTTGAGAATAATTACCGATGACCGTAATTCTTTATGTATATCTAATCTCCTAAGTGAGGGAAATTGGTTAAATGTCTTATGATGGTCTGAAGGCCTATAACGGGAATCTGGACAAAGACCTCCCAGAAGAGTGGTCCATCGAGTTTGTGGACAGCCACCACTGACAAGTTCATGTTTACAGTGAATGAGTATCTGCATCCTGAACTGCCATGTACGATACTCGAGAATGTAATGCTTTGAAGATAGGGAGTACGTCTTAGCCATCTGGGACTTCAGATATTTGAAAGCTATTAATTCTGCCTCTTGGCCTGATATCTTCTATTTAGGCTCTTCACTCCTATTTTATTCAATTCTTCGACATGTGCTTTCTTTGTGAGATCACTGCTCGCACCACACAGCTCTGCCTCGCTCTCCTGGAGCACGTGCTGAGTCAGGATGGAGTCAACCAGCTTGGAGGGGTCACGGGGGTTGAGAACTAATGGACACCAGGCACGGAGCTTGCATTCCCTCACTATCACAGCCAGATGTTCCTCCTCCCTCAGTCTGGAGTCTGGAAGGTTCCTGGTTGTGGTCTCAGGCCTCTGTCTGTGAAATACACCCCCCACCTTTTTTTTAAATTAAGGAATGGGAGGTTTGTTTCCAGAAAATATTAAGTTGTTTCTTAATTAATGTTTGTGTCATGTATACATTTGCTTTAAGTTGTTGAGGTTTCTCTGAGCTAACAGATCTCTTATCCCAATAATATGAGCTTTTGTATCCTGCAAATAAGAAAGTGTTAATAATACTTAGTGATTCTTATTAATTTTTCTGAAATTATTTTTCTTGAATTTTATACATGTGTAGCTGTTTACATGCATTAATGATACGGTTTGGAAAGATTCTCCTCCACCTTAAACAGAAGCAAATTCTCTCTAAACTGGATAAAAATTTGTTTCTTTTTCTTGACGAAGTTCAGCCAGGACTTGGTCTTTCTTTTGGAGTTTTTGCCCCTCCCTTTTTACCTGAGTGTTCAGAATGCAGCAAAGCTTTCTTGGCTGGAGACTTTTCAAATGATTTTTAAGTGTATTGAAAATCATAGCTCATGCAGTTTGTTTTTGTATATTTGCTTTAAAAAATCTTTGTTGTATTTTTTCCATTCCCATTTAGTTCCTTTATACCCCCTCCCCCCAGCAATCACCACACGATTGTCCATGTCCCTGGGTTTTTTGTTGAAGAATTTGTCAACTGGTATTAAACTCAGCTGCAAAAATCAACAATCCTTTGGATTCATCAATCAAGAGGTTTCCATTTTCTGATGTCGTCGATATATCTATAACTCCCACAATCCTTGTTGTGTTCCCCAGGAATAGCAGCCCAAGGGCTATTCTGTAGTAAACGTCCACCTACAGGCTTGGTCTGACTACTATTAAGAACTCGCTCTCCAGGCAGGTTTTCTGATTTTCTTCTCTCCTTAGTAAATGTGCCCACTCCTCCTTCCCTTTTTGAGATTCCTATGAAAGCAGCTGCATGCTTCTCTGAAGACTAGACTTTTCCTTCAAAGCCTCTGTCAGGGCCATCTGAAGCTGTTCTCCATTCTTCTGAAGGTGTTTGAAGGCTATTTTGGTTGCAGCTACTTGATGTTGAATTTGTTGGATGTGTCTTCTAAGGAGTTAACCTTGCTCGTCATGTCGGCGATCAGCTGAACTTTAATATATTTAGAATTTTCTTCTTTTCATGCTTTCTATAAGCCTAAGTAAAGAACTGTAGCTTTCAAGTTCTTTATTCATGATCTTCATATTCACTGTGTCTTATAGTAGGTTCTTGAGTTAGATTCAGTATAGCTGATTTAAGGTCTCCAAACTCTGTTAAAAAATGGCAATACTTTTCAACAATTTGATGTTTTTCTCCTATAGGGACAGACACTCCACTGGCCAGCTCTTGGTCTCTCCTCAAGTAGTAATGAAGGTTTTAAACACAAAAACTCCCCCTCTGATTATAAACACCACCATCTCTCATGGCCTTCCTTGGGGAGCTAGTCCTGGGCTGAGCTCCTCTGGCACAGCCCCCACTTCTGGGCATGGAGCCTCCTGGATCGGCATCATACCAAGTATTGTTACCAATAGACCCGTTTGGGGAGCCTAGGTACTATTACTGAAACAGGTCCCCTCCCCCAGGGGCTTTCTGTACTAGGTTCATCTTGCCCGTTGCCAGCTAGGAACTGTGGCTCTCAATGCCAGAGTTTGGTGAAAAGGAAAGGAATTATTTATTCAAAGGTTATACAGGTTTAGAGTAATGGTGGAATGTCACCGTTAAAATCCCACAGTCCCTTTAAAACACCCAGAAACACACACACACACACACACACACACACACACACACAGTCCTGCCTTCCTCCCTTTGCCCAGTCAGGCCAGTCAGGGGTACTGTATCTCAGGAAAAGAAATAGAAGTCTGTAGCTCAGCTAACTGCCGATTCCTCCCAGTAATCCCTGCTCAGCTGGGCAGGTCTTCTGCAGTCCCCGGCACCATCAGCTGTGTCGATGCTGAGATCTCCAGTTCTTAATCCAAAACCATGTGCCACCTTTTCATGGTCCACCAGTGAGAGTCCTTTCAGCCCTTCCTTCCTGCATAGTCTCACATTGTCCTTTTCCCGAATTGTCTCTGTACCTTGTGGTGGCCAGCCTTTAGTTTAAATTCCAGTCTGGAACCTCCTTCGTAAACCCATTTCTGACTCCTCCCACAATCAGCTACAAGTGCCAGCACTCCTGTATTTTCAGCCTTCCTTGGCCACTAGAGTTAGTCCGGGCAGGTGTGGCCCCATGGTGTGGAGTGAACCATCTCCAAGCTCTAGTGCAGGTGTGGTAAGGGGAGCTGCCTCCAAGTTATATCACGGGTCAAAGTCATGCACACCTCTCCCTGGCCAGCCTGCTATTATTGATATGTAAAATTACTCTCAATGGCCCTGTTCCATGTCTCCCATCCCCCAGACAGGCCTATGGGAGATATCCTATATTCCCAGACACCCCAAGTTCTGGACCCCAGTATAGTATTATGGCATCAGGAGCCCTTCCATGGACCCCAAGACCACTGATGACTCATCTCAGGTTTCCATGACTCTGTGGCCATAAGAGACCATGTAGCTCTACATTAAAAATTCTACCCAGAACCTCTGTAGTGCCGAGAAATCAGAGCAAACCTCAGTACAGGCAGTAGAAATGACAAGAAAAACAGTGCCTCCCAACTCTCCCCACATCTTGATCCACAAAGTCGATTGTCATGTCACAGGACCCCGGGGGGATTGGATTGGCTCTGTAGGCCAGAGGGGATGGCCAGGTGCTCTGACCAACCAAGGCTTTTCCTGGCTGCTTCAAGGACTAAGCAGGGAAATGTCTTCCCACATCAGTAATTTTTGTTATTTGGGAAGATTTATTATGGACGGTTGGAGGTCCCCAGTTCTGGCCACTGATCCTCTTTTTCTTCAATAAACTTTTTATTTTGTGGCTTTGGAGACCTAATCCAGTCCACAATGGTCAGACAAGACTCTGACTCTTAGTGTCTCCTTGGTTTACATCCGGCTGACCTTGAACATGGGTGGGGAAGGGTGAGAGGCGAGGTGATAGGCCCTGGGGAGGGTTTCTGCTCACTTCTCTGTTTTCACATTGACAACGAAGGAAGATATTCAAAGTCTTCACATTTCAAAATGGTTCAGTGGAACCATGTGATCCGCTCCATTCCCATGATCCTCTCTGACCGTGCCGGCAGGGCCTGCGTGGATCGGAAGGCTGGCGGCTGACACGTAACCCTTTGGCAGCTACCTTTTGAAACAGATAGAACCTCCCACTTTTAAAAACAGGCTTGCTCATTGCTTATTGCTTATTCCGTTTTCAGCCACTCTCTGCATTCATTTGGAGACTAGAATAAGCAGATGAGGCACGGCTGCAATGAGGGCTGCAATTATTGTGAAATTACTGAAGGGGAATTTAAACACTGATAGAAAGGAAACCCAGGAAAGGTGCATGGTGCGGTGGGAGGGGGCCTGTGGTCGGATATGCACAGATTTCTTCAATGACCTTTGAGCTCTGTGGCTCTGTACAACAGGGTCAGTCTGATTTGAAGACGATACCACCTTATTCCATCAGCCAACTGTAGATGTACGATGCTGGATATCATAGTTAGGCACGGAGCTGTGCATCTCAAGGTGACCTTCATGGTTTTTTACAATGTTATTCTATTTTTCCATTACAGTTTATAGTAAATATTATTTTTCTTCATTTGGGTATATAGGTACCTACCTGGCACCATAGATAGTTATTACAATATTATTGACTATATATTCCTGTGCTGTGTTTTACACCCCCATGACGGTTTTATAACTACCAATTTGTACTTCTTAACTTTTCCCTTTTACACCCAACTCACTCAACCCCTCTCCTCTCTGGTGATGATCATCATGGATGGGCCGAGAGGTCATTGTGCTCAGTGAAATATGCCAAGGTGACCGCCAGGTTTTGATCTGGGGAGAGGAAACCTTTATCTTCCAACTGGGTAGAGTAGGACTCCCACAGAATTTTCTATAGTGCCAAAAGCTATGTAGTTATAACCCTCCTCAATAAAGTAGCAATTATTGAAAAATTATCCAAAAAAATTAAAGGAATGTAAAACATTACTCCATACTTTTTTGATATTTGGTAGGGGAAACTACCTGGATCATCTCTAAGTATATGTGCTTTTTTACCCTTCTCCCTGTTAGTGTACTTATTATAAGGGCTGCATGATGCTCTGTAAAGTTGGATTTTGAAAATAATTCTATAACATAACTCTGTAATTTGAAAATAACCCTGTAATTTGAAAATAACATTTGTCCTGTCGAATTGAATTATTTTTGTCTGAGAAATTGGTGAAGTTGCTGTTTTATTTATCTGAAAAATATTAATCTTATCTTTTACCTCTAACACTAGAATAACAATCCAGTGTTGCTTCTTTCACTGACCATAATGCTAGTCCCCGGTGCTCACCTTCCAAGCAGCTTTATTGTGCTGCTTATCCCCTTACTGAATTGCACACATTGAGTGCATCTTTCACAAACGCTCATTATAGATTAGTTTCTAAGTCATGTTTGTTATTCTTTTGAAAAATATACTTTGACCTAACACATTGAGAGAAAAAAGACACTAGAAAAATGATCACTTATAATGGATAGAATTTTTTTTGGTAGTAAGTGACAGAAAGTCAAATTCATTTAAACTCTCCTAAGGAAGAAAGTGAATATTAGACCATATAGCTTTTTAGTCGTATGGTTATATATAAAAGACCATATAAAAGTTACATGATCCGACCTAATCAAGTTCCTCATAAATGTTATCAGGACTCTGCTTCTCAGGGAAGCTTTTGTCCATGGGAGCTTGTTTCTGAGGCCGGCAGTCTCCAGGTGGTGACAAGCTAATAAACCCTGTAGGCTCATCATCTTTCAGGTTAGCCAGGAAAAAAGGGACTAATTTTTCTTTGCTCCAAATGCTCTATGCTCCTGCTCATTTCTGCGGTTTCAGGCTCCCTCTTCCCCCTGAGGCATCTACCGATGCTCTGACTGGCCACCCTTGGGCCCTGCTCCCACCCCGGAGCCATGAGTGGGGTCAGCAGACCTAAATATGTCAACAGAGAGGTAGAGGGGCTATTCCCAGAGGAGGAATACAGGACAACAACAAAATCAGAAAACAAAAAGGCAAAATCAAATAAGAAATGAAGAAGTATGCTTTATAATAATAAAGGATGCAAGTTATAAGGAATATCTTTCAGGAATAAGCCAGACATCATCAACATACACGTAGCAACAAATTAAGAGATTAAAAATCATAGAAATAAATATGCAATTGAATCCACAAGTTTATATGCCTGATGTGCAGTTAGACCAGTCACTGAGGCTTCAAGTGTACGAGAAGGAAAGGCTTTATTTCAAGAAGTAGCCCAACAAACAGATGGTGAAAAGCCCAAACCTGCCTCCCCAATCCAGGGCTCAGGGCAGAGTTCCAGGGGAACAGCTATGTGGAAGCGCTGGTGGGACAAGTTCTAATTGCAGGAAGTTGGAACTCAGTCTTTTGCAGTAAGGGTCTTCAGCACAGGATCTTCCTGGGTAACAGACCTTTCCTCTCTGAAAGGGTTTCGGTGTTCAAGTTCTGGTCCTATCCCCATCCTTCGGTTTCATGAGAAGGGTGAGACTTTGGTTTCAGGTGCAGCTGGAGGTCAAAGTTCTCTCTTCTGCATTTGACTTGCTGTTTTGGTTTGTTGTCTCTGAAAAGCAACTCAGTATGTTGTTAGAAACAGATTAGGACCATACTGAGCTGGTTCAGCAGTAACAGACACACAAATTAAAGATATAATGCAAATAGAAAACCACCCTGACTGGTGTGGCTCAGTTGGTCGGGCATCATCCCACTGAGCAAAAGGTCGCCAGTTGATTACTGGTCAGGGCATGTGCCATGTTTGCGGGTTTGGTCCTCAGTCCAAGTGTGTACGAGAGGCCACCAATCAATGTTTCTCTGTATCATTGATGTTTCTTTCCCTTCCCTCCCCCTCTCTAAAAATGAATAAATAAAATTTAAACAAACTGAGAAATATTAGAACTGTTATATAATTCGAAGAGCATAGTGAAATTACTGGAAGCATTTAAATAAGACAAATAAGACACTCCCGTCAGGAATTGCAGTCTCCAAGCTAAAGTTTACATGGAGACACTAATTAATATAATTAGACATCACATCAATAAAAAATAACCCAATGAAAATGGGCAGAGGATTTAAGTAGATATTCTCCAAAAAGAGGTGTACATACCAACTAATAAACATATGAAAAGATGTTCTACATCATTAGTCGCTAGATAAGATTGTCTACACATTAGCCATGCGAATCAAAGCAGCAAGACAATGGGGTGCCACTTCGCACTGCACAGGCTGGCTACAGAGCGAACTGTCAACCACAGCAAGCATGGGCGAGGCCGTGGAAAGCTTTGAACACGCATGCATTGCTGGAGGAATTGTGAAATGGTGCAGCCATTTGCAAAACCCATATGACCCAGCAATTCCACACCAATGTATATGCCCAAGAGAATATAATACAAAAACAAAAGGCATGCACAGATATTCAGTTTTATTCATAATATGGCAGTTTTATTCATAATAGCCAAACAGTGGAAATGACCTAAGTGTTCATCAGCTGATGGATGGATAAATAAAATTGTTTTTAGCCATACAATGGAACGTTGTTTCACAATAAAATAGGAATGAATTGCTGATACATGCTACAATGTGACTGAACCTTGCAAACATTATGCTATGTGGAAAAAGTCATAAAAGACCACATATTATATGATTCTGTTCATATGGAATGTCCAGAATAGCAAATCCATTGAGACAGAAAGTACATTAGTGGTTAGCTGGGTGCTGGGGGAGTGGGGAAATGGGAGAATGTGGAAATTTCTGCTAATGCCTAGGATTATTTTTGCGAGGGGAAGTGATAAAATAGTGTAAAATTACATAGTGGTGATGGTTATACATATTTCAACATAGGACAATTCGCTGGACTGCATATTTCAAAAGGGTGAATTTGATGGCATGTGAATTGCATAACAAGAAAGCTGTTGTAAAAAGTTTTAATGTATAGTTTTGAAAATTGCTTCATACAAACGGAAAACCAACATATTCCAGTGGATAATATCCATTTATAGCTTTGTTCTTTTTGTTGGCATATTCTTCTTGAGACTTTGGGAGCTAAGAGGGACAGTGTGTCTTCTCATTGTCATCCAAACAACACACTAAAAATTGTTAGAGATATTTTATCAACAATGTCACAAGGCCCTTCAGAGAAAGATTTGCCCCCATATATTAAAAGTGTTTTTTTCCCTGACAGATATTAACTTTTATACCTTGAAAAACTGTTCTGCTCATTCAGGATGTTTCCTGGTCAGGTAAAAATGAACAGGTAGACAGTCTCATGCATTTACACAAACATTTACGAATCTGTACTGAGAGCTCGCAATAGTGGACCAGGCACTGCTAGACAGCCCGTACATACCAACTAGGTGAGCAGCTGTCCTGCTGGGTCTCACCATAGAGCGACTCACTTTTCACAACCACTAGCAAGTGTGCTCTGTCCTCCACACAGAGGTTGGAATGATCTTCCCAAGTTACAAGGTCCAGTATGCTTAAAATCATGCATTGGCTTCCTATTGACCTTAGAACGAAATCTAAATGCCTTTGTATTAATCTGCAGAGCTTTGCACGTCTGGCCTTTACTACTCACACCACTTTAATGAGGCTTTGCTCCCGCCATGCCGGAGTTCCCTTGATTCTCTCAGCATCCAGTCTTCCCTCTTGACTCTTGTCAAACACATTGTCTTTTTTTGGAAAGTAAGCTATTTCCCAACTGTGCCCCCTGCCCCAAATCTTTATTTAGCCAAGTCCATTGTTGATTTTTATTTTGGTCTCATCTTAGATATTACTCCCTCTGGGAAGCATCCCCTGGCCTCTATAGAAAAGGCTAGCTAACATTGTCATATATACAGTCATGCCATACCTTTTCCTTTACAGCATTTTGAATACATACAGCTATTTAATTCTTTGTGCACATTTTATATTGAACTGTGTGTGCCAGGTGGCAGAGTCTGTCTGTCGTGCTCACCATGGAAACCCTACAGTCTAAGTCTTGAGGACATATGAGCTCCTTGATGAACCTACAGTAGTCTGGCCGCCTGCATTGCCCAGACTATCGGAACTGTCTCCAAACTGATTTTTCTGCTCCACCTTTGCCTTATTTGTGTCTTTATGAAAAAAATCCAAATTCCTCGGCGTGGTATCAATGGTCCTCTGGGCCATGACCTGGTGAGATCTCACTTATCAGTATCATTTTCCTTTCCCTGACCCCTCCTCCCTTGAGTTCATGTTCCAGATTACGTAACTTACGTTACCCATTCCCCTCACTCCATGGGGGCTTGAATATCCATCTACTATCTGTACCTCGCCCCCAAAACTGGGAGCTTGTCTGAAAACTTGCTGGATCTTTTTCGTGTTTTACGTCCCCAGTGCCTGACAGGGTGTCTGACAATGTTTGTTGAACTGAAATGACTTCCTGACTTCACGGTAGAAGCTTCTTGATTAATGCACGGAATTAGGTTTCATTTCAGGCATTTATAATTTTTCACAGAATCTAAAATTACTACCATTTCATGTCTCCCACGAGAGCACAGCAAGACAGTTGTGATGATCTATGATTCTTTTAATGAACACACAAAATGCTTCCATTTAAACTATTATGCAGATAAATACTCTGGCATTATTAACATTATATCTACATTTATCTTAGGGCCAGTCAAAAATGCCATTTATCAAATGAGATTATTAGAAATAAAGGCAGAACAGAAGTAATACACATGGAAAGCAAATCTTGGTCAAAGTGCACATAATCTATTTTACCTAGTTTGGGGAGTGGACCTGTACCATTCCTTCCACTTTCCAATTTTCAGTCCAGGCAGGCAGTCATTGGGCATTTGGGCTTCTCCATGTCACATACCAGTTTGGTATGAAGGCCACCAGAACTGCTCAGGGACTGGAGCATACTGAGGCAGACTGTCAACCTAGATGCCCTTGACATTCCACAGACACATTTCTGGTTTACAGAATCTTCATGATTCATCTACGGAAGTTTAAATCTTTTTTAAGATTTTATTTGTTTTCATAGACAGAGGTAAAGGAAGGGAGAAACAGAGAAAGAGAAAAATCAGTGTGTGGTTGCCTCTCACGCGCCCCTACTGGGGACCTGACCCACAACTCAGGCATGTGCCCTGGCTGGGAATTGAACCAGTGACCCTTTGGTTCTCAGGTATATGGTCAATCCACTGAGCTACACCAGCCAGGGCTCATCTAAGCAAGTTTTAACAATTGTTTTCTGAAGTTCACTAGTGTTCTTTTAGGTGATTTATCCCTAAAGTCACAGTGGGGACCTTTGTGATATCAGCCTGCTAGAAATTGATTTCTCAGATCAAGTTACCACCTTATTTGTATATGCCCAAGAAAACCTCTGAGCACCAGTCAGACATACACAGTTTCTACTTGACACACTCTCAGAATGGCCAAGACTTTTCAAACCCACACCTCTGGAACTGAACTCTCATCGTCTCCCCCCAAAGCTGGTTACTCTTGGTGTCCTCTGGCTCAGTACACCCCCTTAGAACCTTAGGAATCATCCTTGACACCTTCTTTACCTCCCACCAAATTTCCAGTTCTGATTTCTATTGATTTCATGTATAAGATATATCTCACATGTACTTGGGTCTCTCCTTTGTATCTTGTTTGGGTGATTGCAGGCTGCTGTATCCTTGTTGTTCTAATCTCAGTCCATCCTCCCACCTTCCTCCCTATGCCATCTCATCTGTAGGGTCACTAGAACAACATTCAGAAAACTCAGCTGTGACCACATTTTCTCAGACTATAATGCCCTCCAATGAGGGACTCGGCAAATCTCTTTTATATGACTCAAGACTCTGTATGTGTGACTTCTACACATCTCTCAGTTCTGTTCTCTCACCAGAAACTACCCTCTATCCTCAGCTACCCTGGAGTTCTTTTACAGATTTGGACCCAACATTCCAACCTCTTGAGTCTATTTGTATTAAAATGATATGACTAGTAATATTCAAAGCCAAAGTATAAAGATGTTCATATTTGCAGCAATATTCTAACCACAACACTGGAGACAAATAAATATCCAATAATAGGGTAATGTTGAATAAATTTGGATAGAACCACACCATGCAGGATTATGCAAGCTTCACAGATAATGAATTTAAACTGCACCAATTGATATGAAAGAATTTTTTATGTGATATTATGGGTTGAGAAAATGCAATGAATAGAAACACATATAATCGTGCTTTACAAAGTATTAAATTCTTACATAGGATACCTTTATGTTTATAAATACACTTATGTATGTAAATATGTACAAATGTGTTTTTATTAAAAGGGCATAGGAAAAATGCTTAATGGTTTGCTGTAATTGATTATGTGGGGAGGAAAACACGAGAATTGATATAACAGGGAGAGTGGGAGGTGGAGGAGCAAGAAAAATAATAGAAAAATCTATGGCATCTCATAGAACTTAGCATCATGATGTAATCCCATTCATGGCATGTTATATGAGTGTGTGTGTGTCTGTATTCTGTGTGCACATACGTAAGGGAGGAAACATGGACTTAGAATTTGTATGTTGCAGTTGACTTCTGGGTATATTCATGAAATCAGTAATATTTCAGTGACCAAAGAAAGTTTTTCAGAGATGTATACAATATATTTTCCTTTAGAAAATCCAGATAGAAAAAAAATAAAATGTGTGTGCCTCTGCTCGTACGTGTTTGTAAGATTGAGGAGAATCTTATAGAAGGTTAGATTTTACCAGTTTGCTTTCCCTTCTCAGGTAGTACCCACCATTAGGAATGAGTTGTGAATCCTTCCGGACCTTGAAAATCCATTTATATTCATAAATGAAGGTGGCAATAAAAATATATTGTGTATTAATTTGAATAGCATGCATATCTTACTTTACTTATTTTTCAAATTGCTTTTTCTCATAATCTGTTTTTATATTTTCCTTTTAACAATATATACTATTTCAAATCATAACATGCTATGACTGTGCAGTCATTAAAAATGATGGATACCAATTTCTAATTTTTCATTATTAAAAATAAATGATTTATCCAATATCCTTCTACATGCTTCCTTGTCCTTAAGTGTAGTTGTTTCGTTAGGTGAGATGTACTTAAGTAGAACTGCAGGCTGGTGGAGAGTGGGAGAGGTCAGCTTCTTCCCACACCTGTCCCAGTATTCAACACTTTCAAATGTTTTATGGTCGGGTGAAGGAAATTTGTATTTTTAAATTTATAGTTAATTTCTGAGGTTCATCAGTTTTCGTATATATTCTTTTGCCATTTGTACCTTTTTTGTGACTTAGAAATTCATATTCTTTGCCCATGTATTTTTTTGCCATCAGGCCATTTGATTTTTTTCAACTGTTCTGTATAATCAGCATTTGTGTATTAAATATGTTGAAATCATTTTCCCAGTCCACAGTGTCTTTATGAAATACCTTCCTAACAGTTTTCTGATGATGCTGTTTTTTTACACATTAATGTTACATGGAATGTTCATTACAAGTCAGTAGACATGAAAATTAAGAAAGGCAGAAAAAAACTGCAGTTCCGTCGTGTGGTAAACAGGCAGACACAATCCTCTACTTTGAGTACTGTATGGAATAGTGTATTCAGATTGTCCCTGGAATAGTCATCTGATTATGTCTAACAAATGATGTGGTTGAGAAGAAACATTATTTGCATAAATGTGTGTTAGCTTTTTGGGGGATGGGGGTGGCTTTGATAGTTATTAGGAACAACTGCAAACACAGCCAAGCAAAAATACTTCCTCCTGTCTGCTCCAAACTGCTTCAGGAAAAACCCTATTGAGATGTACAAACCAAATGATTGCAAGTTTGCTACATAACATCAAGTTGAGAGATCAAGGCTGACTTAATGTCACAGGTGATATTTTAACTGAGCTTTTCAAGGTGGTAACATTTAGGCAAGCAGAAAAGAAGACAAGTACAAAGACTGAAAGTACAGGGGCAACTCTGGATACTGTGAGTAACACAGTGGAGCTGAAGCACATAGTGTTTTAAAGTGGAATGCCGGGAAATTTCAAGATTCCTCTGTAGATCCACATGAAATACTTTATTTTGTACTCATTCGGAAATGAACCAAGAAGGCTTTGAGTCAGAGAAGCATGGCGGTGGGAACTGTGCTTTAGGAATGTTAATCTGGGAGGTGGACGGGAGGGTTCCAGTTGGGAGAGAGCTGGAAACAAGGTCAGCAAGGAAGTTCTTGCCTGTTCCCAAGGAATAGCTAATACAAGCTCTTTCCCAGGAGGTAGGATTTGCAGCACAGGAAAGAAATGAAAACAAGAAAACGTGGGACCTGATGAGAGAAGAATCGCGTTGTTTGAACGTGAAACCTAGCTGACGTCATCTCTGGGGCATCTTCAGGCATCTTCAGCTTTGAAAAAGTGGGGAAAATATGGCCATCCTCGCTCATTCTCCTTTTACATTTTTATCTAATTACTACATTGAAAAATATTTACTTTGACAAGGTAGGCTCCTTATTCCCTTTGATGACCGAAATGGTTCGAATTTGATTTTGTGTCTCTAGGGATAGTACTTGACCTTTCAGAGCCCGCATTCTTAACCCTGATTTCAGGTCGCTTCTCTTTCCTTCCCTGTGGCTTCACACTACCTGAATATGGAAGCTGTACAGGCTGGGTGGCCCCCTTCTCTTCGTGGCAGAGCCCATGAGTTTGTGGAATATCAGACTAACTCAAGGGGTTTAAAATGTCACAAAGCTCAATGATCACATAAGGCAATTGTACTCCCCACTCCAGAGACCATATTGAAAAACATAATTGAATCAAACATTGCCTAGTATAACCAAGTTAATATCTACTGTTTAGAATTCTATTCCATCTCCATTCCATTAGCCTCAGGCTAGGATTTCTCTCTTTCTTTTTTCCTTTTTACTAAAGTTTCAGGGTTTGTCTAAGATCTCCCCTGGTCTGATTCGGAGTGATTTTTCTCCAGGCTTCTATGCAACTTACTGCTTATAACATTCTTTTGACACATAGCTTACACTGCACTGAGAGATTACTTTGATTGCATTCAAGTTAATTTTATTTATCAATTTATTTTTATCACTGGAAATCCTCCCTATCTAACTAGATGATCAATTCCTTAAAGACAAGAAATTAGAGACTTGGCAAATGTCTTTCAGGTCTAGATTTTATTGCCTTTATCAATAAAAACTTTCTTTGCATAGTTAAAGGAGAAAAACAATCTCTACATATAGAGATTTTTATAAAATTCCACCGCTGCACTGTTAAGTGTCCATTTTCCAAAGTCAAAAGATGAACAGGGCTTATAGATTATTTGTTTAAAGTCAGATTGTACAACTGGTGGTGTGAGCAGCCTCCTCAGCTGCTGCAAGCTGCCATAACCTTTCAACTCCCCTGTCGTTAAAGATCTATCGTCTGATGGCCCGGGGTGACTCCATTATGCTTTGCTCCCCCTTTTACATCATGGCCACCAGGGATCCGAGACTCCTGGATTATCCAGGAATATTAGTGCTGCCTGTACATGTGGTTATCTGACCCTCTCTCTACTCCTGCCTGCCCATCACCAGTACTTGTACCATCTCTGAGCTCTGCAGTCCATGCATCTCACGGTGGTCATTTCCTCATGGTCCCGCGCATTTACTCCTGTATTTCTAATCCCAAGATCATTTCATCTCCTGGAAATGTTCAACATATTTACTCTGAAGACTATATATATATATATATATATATATATAATATGTACATATATCCCTTCGATGTATACATCCCTTCTTTCTCTCCTTACCAGGATCTAGCTTCTCCAATGCATGTGAACTTAATTCTCATCAGCCACATCCAACTGGAGGAGTAAAGGCATCCCAAACTCAGGTTACTTGTTTAAATAACATGTCTCCATGGTGGCACTCACACACTTTGAAAAATAGCTCACTTGTTTTAGAACAGAATCCTCTTAGATCAATGATCTGAAACAGGGTCTCTACCAGTAACCATGTGATCGTGTTTTAATAGCTACTGTCATAAAACAAAACAAAACAAAGCAAAGCTTACTAGACTCCATGCCTTCCGTAGGCTCTGCCCCATGAATTTTCTCTCCTTTCCTACAACACTCCGTGAAAGATTTGTATACTTTAGTCTTTGCTTTCTTAATTGTTTTGATCTCTTATACTCCCAGCAATCACTGTGCTGTTCACCACACTTTTCCATGTAAACTACACTTTCACAAGTCTTATTTCTCACAACATGATTTTTATCCATATTTTCCATGAGTGTCAGTTACTTTGGATGTCATTTTCTCTTTTTAAAAAAACCCTCTTAATGAATGGACCTTGAGAATATTATGCTAACTGAAATGAGTGAGTCAGAAAAAGCTAAGAAGCATATGATTTTGCTCACATGAGGATATAAAACTGAAACTCATAGACACAGACAATGGGGTGGTGGTCACCAGAGGGACAGGGGATGGAGAGTTAGCAAAGGGCAAAGGGGGCGAATATGTGGCCATGGAAGTTGATCTGACCTTGGGTGGTGGGCACACAGTGCGATGTACAGATCATGTATCATAGAGATGTACCTTTGAAACCTATGTAATTTTATTTAGCAATGTCCCCTCAATAAACTAAATAAAAAATAAAATTAAAAAAGAAAACAAAGATACTGCATAGAGAAAAATTAAAAATAAAAAAAAGCGCCCTCTTCATTTGCAGTTTGAGATAGTTCACTCTCATGGGATTCTTCTCCAAAAACTTCTCAGAATCTTTTCCACCTTCTGTCTGTCACTAGTTATAAATGCTGGAGTGCCCGGGTGTGAGTTCTAAGTGCTGTCCTCCATCCACACTCATTCCAAGTGTATTCCAAGTACAAGTGCTTGTCCTTGAGTCTTCAGCTCATATAACTTACCACCTATTGGCCAGCTGCTCCTGGGTGGATAATAGTCGTGGAAAGCCGGACATTTCGGAAGAGACTTTCATCTTGCTCCCCGAATCCGTTCTTTTCTAGTTCCCATAATGACAATTCTGTTTACCCAGATGCTTCAGCCTAAAAGTACCAGAAGTCATTCTTGAATCCACTGGTTCTTTCAGTGGTTATATTTAATCCATCCTCAAAAAAATGCTCATTTCTCCCCACTACTCTGTCAGTTATTTATTTTTAACTGAATAACATTCTTCAAGACACAAAGTAATCTATTTCATGTTCTATTTTTAGTTTCCCCTGATAGAATGTAAGTATGTTGAGAGCCGGTTCATTGCTGTATTCCCACATCTTAGAATCATGTACTTCAAACAGCAAGCGCTCAATTTATTGATTGACATTTCAATCCGTAGTTAAACAGGAAATAAAATAACACATTTTGACTTTTAGCCCTGGGAACTTTCTAAACTAATGTGTCCCCCTATAATTGGAAATAAGGAAGATAAGAAGGAAGGAAAAAAGTGAAATTGCAGAAGGCAGGAGGGAAAGAGGGAGAGAGGAATGGAAGAAAGCGGGGGAGAGGACAGAAAAAGGAAGAGGGGAAATAATCAAGACCTTGGCCAGTAGGCAGTCTCCTCCTACTTCTGACTACAAGACAACTAAAAATCAATTAATTGGCCCCAGTTCTGGGTTGTTTTTCCTTTTCTCATTTGATCCCATTGTCACTGCAGCATCAGTCTAGTAGTTTTACATTAAATAAAATAAAACTGGATGTTTATGGAGAGTTTGTGTATCTAAACATTTTTCACTTCGGCCTTCAAGTTGGATTTTTTTCTAAGAGTCCTGAACTAAATGATTTTAAATGTACTAATAAGTTTAATTAATGATTATGAACAGGACTGAAAGGCAGAAGCTCCCTCTGGTGGTTTAATGTGCTCACAGTGGGCCAAATACAAGACCGTTTTATCATTCTGCTTCTCCCTGTCCTCCTTTCCTCCCCCTCTTCTTTTATTTTGAAATGTGAGTTAGAGTGACAGCCTTTATGAAGATAGCTACAGAAATACATGTGAAGAGGCGATTTCTGGAAAATTAAAAGGAAAAACAGAGAGAAGTCAGTCTCCCAAGACCAGACATTCTGTGGCTCCAAGGAAACACTTTTTGAAAAGCATCAGTCTGTCCCGGCTGGTGTGTCTCAGTGGATTGAGTGCAGGCCTGCAAACCAAAGCGTCACTGGTTCCATTCCTAGTCAGGTCACATGCCTGGGTTGTGGGCCAGGTCCCCAGTAGGGGGAATGAGAGAGGCAATCATTCAATGATGTTTCTCTCCCTCTCACCCTCTCTCCCCCTCTCTCTCAAAATATATAAATTAAATCTTAAAAATAAAGAAAGGAAAGAATCGACCTCATGTGGCCCTGGCCTGGTAGCTCAGTTGGTTAGAGTGTTGTCCCAGTACATTAAGGTTGCAAGTTCAATCCCCCGCCAGGGCACGTAGAAGAATCAACCAATGAATGCATAAATAAGTGGAACAATGAATCAGTGTTTTCTTTTTTAATATTTCATTTATTTTTAGAGAGAGAGGAAGGGGGGAGGGAGAAAGAAAGGGAGAGAAACATCAATGTGTGGTAGCACTCTTGCACGCCCCCTATTGGAGACCTGGCCTGCAACCCAGGCATGAGCCCTGATTGGGAATGGAACCAGTGACTCTTTGGTTTGCGGGCCGGCACTCAATCCACTGAGCCACACCAGCCAGGGCAACAAATAAATGCTTTTTTATTCCTCTCCCTTACCTCTAAAATCAATTTTATAAAAAGAGTCTTACTACTCTTTGCTAACTACGGAGTAAACATGTCTCTAACCCTTGCAAGGTGGAAACAGTAGGTGTTTTCTCCCTTATTCAACTTTAACTTTGTTTTATTTGCTTTTTTCCCAGGAACTGGGTACCTTGTACAAATTTCGAGTTCTCCTATGGGTAACTTATATTTAAAGGCAGTGCTTCATACAACCTTAGCAATTTACAACTTACTATATTCCTTGTTGCAACACAAGAATGTACTAGTGTTTTAGAAGTGCTGTTATGGTTATAACTTTTATATTTTTTCCATAGTTGACTGAGGAATTATTTGTGCCTTAAACTTGTAACTAGCCAGTATCTTACTTCAGTGGTGGTTTTTCCACAGTTTTGGGGTGTGATATTCTGAAATCACTTATTTTTATCACCTTCCTTAATACAAATGTAGCAAAAGCTTTTATAATAATATACTACCACTATGCCAGAATTCTAGTCATTATGACACTGATTTTTCTCACCAAAAGTAACTTTGGATGGGAAAGCATCTAGCTCACTAATGGAAATTTTTAGGAAACTAGAATATATTTCTCCTGACCGGGTAGCTCAGTTAGTTTGAGCATCATCCCGATACACCAAGGTTGTGGGTTCCATCCCTAGTCAGGACATAGAAGAAGCAAACAATGAGGACGTGGATGCATGGAACAACAGAACCGATGTCTCTCTCTCTCTGCCTCCCCCACATTCCCTTCCTCCCTCCCTTCCTCTCTCTCTTTAAAATCAATAAATGTAAATTTAAAAAAGAAATAGAATATATTTTATAATAAAGCTCTTTAAGGTTCAGTTTTGCTGGATTTCATCTTTGATTGTATAATTTTATTATATTATTATTTTTGTTCAATTAGTATTGTTTATTGTTCATTTAATTTCTTTAAAAGTTTATCCATATTCATTCAGAATGTTTTTATAATTTCATTGAAGTATTTGTTGTATTATATTGAAAAATATACTAAGGTCACAGTTTGGGCAGAATTTACTTGATTCAATGGTTTACTTTTTATTATGATATAGGAGGACACTATGATATGTATCTATAGGATTAAAAGATATATATTTTTTCAGTCAAAACACAATGACATATGATGAAGATTAATGTATTTGCTAACATAAGGGAAACTAACAGGATTTTTATAATGGTTTTATGAGTTTTTCATATCTACTTTCTCCTTTTATTAATTGCATCTAATTATAGTCCTTTAATTCATGTATCAAAGTAGACTTAAGCTACAGCAAAGACTATTTATGATGCTAACAACAAACCTGATTTGGGCATTTCATTTTTCAGGGCTCTCCTGAGAAACAGAACTAATAAGAGATATATCATAGATATATCCTCATTGATATTGATATATAAAGATATTAATTATGAGGAGTCAGTTCACATGATTATGGAAGTCCCACAGTCTGCTCTTTGCAAGCTGGAGACTCCGCAATGCCAGTGGTGTAACTCAGTGTGATTTCAAAGGCCTGAGAACCCGGGGTGCTGATGGTGTGGATCTCCGTTTTGAGAGCAGGAGAGGATGAGATGACACGTTCCAGTTTAAACTGTGAGGAGGGTGGGGGTTGAAGGTGAGAATTCCTCTTTCCTCTATCTTTTCTTCTATCCTGGCCTTCTGTGGATCAGACAATGGCCACTCACAGTCTGCCGAGTCCACTGGTTCCAGTGGTCATCTGATCTGGAAGCACCTCCCCTGACACACGCAGAAATAATGTGTCATCTGGACACCCTGACACCCATTGAGGTGACATATAAAATTAACCATCACAGGGAGTCAACAGGCAGTTAATGTCATCACTAAAGTTAATATTTATCAATTGCCTCCCAAGTGAAAAGCACTGAAGAATATAATATTAAAATTTGGGCCCTGGCTGGTGTGGCTCAGTGGATTGAGTGCAGGCTTGCAAACCAAAGGGTCACAAGTTCAATTCCCAAATCAAGGCACATGCTTGGGTTGCAGGCTGGGTCCCCAGTGGGAGGCACGTGAGAGGCAACCACACATTGATGTTTCCCTCTCTGTTTCTCCCTCCCTTCCCCTCTGTCTAAAAATAAATAAAATCTTAAAAATGGTAACAACTTTTAAAGGATACTTGTGATACCAAAATATCACTCATCCCTAAGTATTTTAATATTCAGCTTTAAATATCTATGTGGATTAGAAAGGTTTTAATTTGAACCATGGATTCAGGTGTGACTACAAATCAGTAGCATTTTTATATTGAAAATTAATATTTTTGAGAAAACATTAAGGATTCATAAATTCAAGAATATATAACATAACTTGATTGTACAATTTAAAACGAAACCTGATGCAGCTTTACTTTTCCAATTCTGCTAATCAGGTATTTGATCAGACTAAATTATTTTGTGTGATAGCTTGTAGAGAAGGAACTTGCCAAATATGCTTCTTTACAGTGTTACCTGGAATTTGTAGAAGAGAGGAAAATCTTGCATTGCTGTCTCACGAAATTTGAACTTGAGGGATGTGTACCCTGGGAGAAGTGTTTTCATAAATCAGCTATTCTGATTTTCCTCCTGAAACCAGGTCAGAAATCAAGTTGTCTAGTATCCCGTCCTTCATATTTTCTCCCCATCTCTGTTAGTTCCCTGGAATCCTGAAGGCAATAACCGCCATGTTTTCTCTCGTCCACTTCCATGTCCACAAGGAAAATGGGGTTCTATCATCTATATCTGAATCATTTTCAACCCAAATTATTCTATTCATGTCAGACACTTAGGGACCAGGTATTATATAATGTGAGTCCCTCACAATAAATATGAATATATGCATAGTCAGACCACTGATAAACCTAAAAAAAGAATATTAATTCGGAAGTAAATAAATTCTGTCACTGCTTACATGCAGTCGTAGGAAAGATATTTTACTGTTTCAGTCTTCAAATATCTCCTATATTCATATAACTTCCAGTTGCATTAGTCTAAAATCCTCCCTCCCTCCCTCCCTCCCTCCCTTCTTTCTTTGTTTTTTCTCCCTTTATTCCTTCCTTGTCTTCCTTCTTTTTCTTCCTTTTCTTTTTGTATTATCTGAGTTCTTCTCCTGCCTCTGAAAGATTCTCTTTCTGATCTTTTTACCCTATATACATTTTGTAACTTCCTCCACTTTCAGGGCTATAATTATTGGCTTTATGCAGATGATTCTTTTGGAGATTCTTTTTATCTCCAATCCATCATTCAGAATTACCTTTTAGCATTGCCTCCAAATCAGAGCTCTAAATGAAATCTAAGGACCCGATAAACCAAAACAGTGTACTTATTCTACCATCTATCTTCCACATATCAGTTACTGGGTCTTTACTCACCCTGGTTACCAGATTAAAAACTGCTAACAGCTTAAATTCTTTGTCTTTCTTACCTCTTTATAGTGAATCAACCAGTAGCCAAATCCCATTTATTCCACTATAATAGAGCTTTCCCCTTCCCTTCCCCTCTGATTTCATGGGTTCTTTTTGAGTTTATTCTAATATTCTCTTGTCTACTCATGGGAAATATCACTTTGTCTACTGGGTCTTCCTAAAACACAACTCTGATAGTGCCATTCCCTTGCTTGCTATTCATGACTAAGTGTGTTGCATATTCTGTCAAATGACGTGTGAACTTCCCAAACTTGGTGCTTCAGTGCCTCTCACCTGTGATTTGGCCCACTCTGCTTTCCTAAGTTCTCACTGGAATAAAGCTAAGACGGTGGGTTTCATTTGTGTCTGGAAAACTTAGTCTTATTCTGATTTCTGGTTAACAGATTTCACCCCTGACACCAACCAGGTCTTTTGCAAATTATTTTTGAGAATCATAGGGAACTGGGTAAGAGAATGGAAATAAACTTGTTTGTTGTTATAACTGGGAAAACTGCCAATAGTATGTTTCCTTCAGATAGTTTAAAAGTGGCTTTTAATATAATGGAGCATGACACATTTGAACAAAAACTACCCTGTCCCTTACTTTTACCTGTTATTAGTAGTAATATCTGTATTATTTTCCACAAGAACACTTGAAGAGTCATTCCTTATGAAATTTCCTTTAATCACCTCCCATTTTGACACTAAGCATTTTAACTGTGGCCTGCAAAAAAAAATGTGCATATACAGTGATGTAGACTCTACCCTTGCCTCATCCTCTTATTGCTTAATAAACACTCACAGTACCTTCACATTTGTTGCTTTTCAATCATTTCAACATTTTTCTTTTCAGTTCCAAATGCTAATAAACATTTAAAAAGACCATTACCAAGGAAATGGAGCCTGTGCTTCTGGGAGTTCAGTGAGAATAAACAAACGTTCTTTACAACGTGTTTTGAGATTATTAGTGAAATGCTTTCAGTATTTGAAGGTTTGAATTAGACTGAGTGAACAGAGACACTCAGAGGCTCTAGGAGAAGTTTATCCTTTTGTGTGTTAAGTGACAAGAAGTTGTTGAAACAAATACATGATCAGAGTGGGAGAAATGACAAGAGTTGGGAGCCACTAAAAGAGTCACTTCAAGGTGAGACAGTGACTTGAAAATCAGTGGGAAGCCAAAGATGGAACTTATAACAGGCGTAGGTAAGGATTAGGGAGGAAAACAGTTTTTTTCCAAGACACTTCAGACTGATTGCAGGGAAGAGCGATTGAGACCAGGGAGGAGAAAAAGGAGGAAATTGCAGTATAAATCAAAGACGAAAAACTGTCAAAGTTAAGTGTGAGGGTTTTATCAATAGCAAGAAGGTGCTGGTTATTAAAATGTGCCACCCAAATCGGCTCCCCTCGGGGGAGCTAAGGTGCGAGGCTAATGTGCTGGGAACAGATGGTTTTCCGTTCCCTTTCAGTACAGTGTGAAGTAAGCCCTCTGATAGCAAGTCAGCAAATGCATGGGCTTTGAAATGTGTTTGTGTTCCTCGGACTCTGCTCTGTATGCTTGCACCTTCGGGTATAATCAACGGTAGTGTATAACTCTGTGGCTTGTACATTTCCTTTTGCATTTGTAAGAGAAAGTAAGAGAAAGTCACACAGATGATAATGGAAATAAAGGTCTTGTGGCCTGGTACTTTCGGCTCTCCATCCACCGTCCTGGGAAACACGTTTAATAGCAGACAGGGTCGCATGTTCAGCACGGGAGGGACACAGGGAGGTAAGCTTTCCCCTGACCCAGAACTGTAAAGTGGTGTTATTCTCTCGGGTCTCAAGCATGAGAAAACTGGGATTCAAGGAAATTCAGTAACTTGCCTTAGGGCCCAGGGCTAGTCAAATCGGACCGTGATGGCTGCATTTCCCTTTTACTCCTCTTTCATTCCCAAATATCCTGTAGCTTTGCTGAACAATCGTACCCCTGACATTTCCACCATCAACTTATATCATCTTCCCTTGGTCCTTGTTACTCAAAGTTGTTGACAATGAAGATACTTTCCTCTTTTTTATGAATATTTTAACACCTCACTAATCTAGTTACAGTCTACTATCACGACTTTTCAGCTTTAGTGGTTAGACTGTCGTTTTGAGCCTTTTAACACCTTGGCCTTACACTTCCCTAACTTCTCACTTTCAGTAATTTGCTAAGCCCTGTTGAGTTTCTTTTTCAAAACAGACTTTATTTTTTTAGAGCAGTTTTAGATTCACATCAAAATTGAGCTGAAGGTACAAGGATTTCCCATCTAGCCTTTGCTTCCACATTTGCATAGTCCTCCCCCGTTATCAATATCCTCTACCATAGTGATAGATTTGTTATGATCGATGAACCGACATTGACATGTCATTGTCACTCACAGTCGCTCGTTCAGTTTTGGTGCTGTGCATTGTGTGGGTTTGGACAAGTGTATACCCCATAATAGTATCATACAGAATAGTTTCACTGTCCCACAATCCCTCTGTGTTCTGCCTATTCATTTCTCCCTGACCCTACCCCTAGCAACAATTAATCTTTTTACTATCTCTATAGCTTTCCCTTGCTCAAAATGTCATATAGTTGGCAAAATACAATATGTAGACTTTTCACCTTAGCTTGTCGTACTTAGTAATAGGTATTAAAGTTTTCTTTATGTCTTCTCACAGCTTGTTGGCTCGTTTCTTTTCATCACTGGATAATATTCTGTTGTCTTGGTGTACCGCGGTTTACCATTCACCCGCTGAAGGGCAGCTCGGGTGCTTGCAGGTTTGGTAGTTATGACTGAAGCTGCTGTAAACCTCTGTGTGCAGGTTTCATGTGGACTTCCGTTCCAGCTCCTGTCAATACTGAGGAGCAGGAGTGCTGGGTCATATGGTAAGAGGTTTGTTTGTGGTGTTTGTCCGTCTGTGTTTTTTGTAAGAAACAGCCACTCTGTCTCTGGAGTGGCTCTGCACCATTTTCTATTCCCACCAGCAATGAGTGTGAGTTCCCGCCGCATCACGTCCTCATCAGCATTTGGCGTTGTTAGTGTTCTGGGTTTAGCTCTGTTGGATTCACTGCTTTTCTCTGTGCATGGAACTCAAGAATCCTCCCCTTCACGGACAGTGTCACCACTATAATTCAGCATAAAACTTTCTTTCCTAAGGACTTCTTTAGGGGTCTGTTAACAATCTGCCTGCCTTTAACAGGTCTCCCTCTCTCGTTCGACTTATAAAATGCTGTCAGGTTCATTTGCTAAATACCAGCTCAGGTGTTTTGCTTTTCTATCCAACAGCCAGCAGAGGCTTCTAATAAATAAAACTTCTTAGCTTGTCGTTTACAGCTCTCCGAGATCTTACTTCAACCTACCACTGGAACATAATTTTCTGTTACCATTACCCTTCATGTGCCCTTCTTTCCAGGCAGACCACATTTTTATTCATTTTCTGTATCAGCCTTATGTTTTCTCGCACTTACCTCTCAGGATTCTCTCCGGCCGTTCATCGTCATTCATTGTTCTGACAACATGATGTATCTAGTCAATCTCCATACAACCGTCTCTTCCTCTGTGCACCCCTTATACCTGCTCCTTCTCGCCTCTCCTGCTGCTGACTGCGGGCCTGGCAGTTTCCCGGTGTTTTGCTGCAGCCTTCTTTGCTCCCCTTCCCTGCACACTACTGCCATGAAGGTTTTTCTCTCGTGGAAATCTTAAGCTGCTACTTTCCTGCTTGGAATCTTTTGCTTGTCTATTCACTGACACAAAAGTTTTTTAGCTTGGTATCCAAATCATATTATGGCTTTAAAAAATTGAGATATAATTGACATCTAACATTATATTAGTTTCAGGTGTACAATATAATGCGTTGATATTTGTATGCATTGCAGAATGATCACCAAAATAAGTCTAGTTAACAACTGTTATCATACATGTTACAGCATGTTCATGGCTTACCTCTTGTACCACTTCCTTTCATTATATACTTTTGTTCTGTGTGAACATGCTAAGCTGTTGTGTACCTCTTTTTGCTTTTCTGCTCTCTAGGAATCGTCTCTCTGCTTTGTCCACCTGAGACACTCCTAACTCATCCTCTAACTTTCTGTTTAGACACGCCCTTCTGAAGTTCTTTCCTAAGCACCCCAAGTAGTTAATCTGTTTCCTAAGTGTTACAGTGTTACTTACTTCTGTGTATTTCTTGGGTTGCTCTTGTCACATTGTATTCAGTTGCTGTTTTACTTGTCTGACTTGCTCTTACCTGTGTACACCAGTCACACCTTATTCATGTGGATTTGTATCTCTAGCACCTAACAGAATAGAGGTGCAATAAATACTTGTACGTTTACAATTTGGTGGAATTGAAATAAGCCTCAGCACACTCAGGCCCAACAGCTGCTTCGAGTCTTCTCCCAGTGAGCAGTCTTGCCCACAGCAGTGCTTCCTGAGTTCCTTCCTCGCCCATCCCCCTGAACTAGAAGTGACCCCACCTGCCGCTAGATCTCCGTCACACCTGGTGTGCCCCAGGGTGTTGATACACACAACTTGCATATTGATGTTTGGGAGGAACTTTTTTTCTTTCTGTCTGAATTGTAAGATGAGAAAATTTAGATTCTCATCTTCTATCTCTTATAGTATCTCATATATGTTCTTTGCAAATATTAGAAGCAAAGTAAATATGGGTTAAATAAATGAATTGGTGCATAAGATTTTAATGCTTATTGTATGGAAAAAGCAAAGGATTTTAGAACTCTAAGGAGCTTTGATATAACTTACTCTAAAACTTTCATTTTACCCATGAGGGAGTTGAGTTCAAAGAAATCCTGCACTGTATTTAAGATTTTAGTTCTTAAGAAGGAAACATTAGAATAAGAACCAAACTCTTCTGATTTCCAAGTAATGTACTTCCAATTATACTACTCTGCCACTTAAAGTGAATAAGATATACATGAGTCTTTTTAATGCTTTACATGGTAATATGTCCAACTAATGACTTAATTTTTCAATGACAATTTTGTGAATTCTACAAAGATCTTTATTAGATAAGTATTAAAAATACAATGAATTTTCCTTTTGGATAAATAATTTTTAAAAAAGATTATAATAATGTCCTTAAAATAAAACCAGATTGAGGAATAAGATATAGAACTATTACAAAATGAGATTGTCATATAAACTTATTCATTGTCATTTCTAAGAAATGACCTTACAAAAGAAAACTACCCTTAGAACTAATTTAGAATTGAACCACATATTCAATAGCAATGTTTTTCATTTAAAAAATCAGACAAGTATGTGATTAGTCACAAATATAAATATAAGCCATAATAATATCCACCTTGTTTAAGTGTCTAATTTATACAAGCAGGTTGGTTTATTAATATAGCTCTCTGACCAGTTTTGCATATGCATTTATATTCATGTACTTTGCATGTATACATACAAGCAATTTAAATGTGCATAGCATTCATTTGTCTCAGTTGTCATTTTGCACAGATAATTTGACTCTCCCATGTGGAACATAGACAAACTTTATAGGCATTTAAGATTAACAAAGAGGACTAACTAAGAATGTGCGATTGTTTTTACCCTAGCAAATATTGCATTCCCATGAACGACTGGAGCAGAGCTTCTAACTCTCTTTTAATATTTTCTATTTGAAAGGTAAATAAGATTTGTGGTCATCCAATCAGAACACCCACACAAAGCCCCCCTTGTTCTTTCGATGGGAGTAAAGAGAAGCTTGGAATGAAGATCTCCGCAAGAAATGGCGAAGAGACACTTGCCAACAGAAGAAAGTAAGACATTTGTTTTACAACCAGAAAGAGAAGAGAAAGTAAGCCATTCATTTTACAACAGAATAGAATGCATTCAGTTAAGTAGAACAAAATAATCCTAATGGAGAAACAAAAGAGAAACTTTAATTACCTTTAAAATTCACTGGTTCCTTCTTATTCCATTAATTAGGAAGATAGCTCCAACTTTGGGGGTCAATGAAAGTTTCTGTGAAAGGGGTATTTTCTTTTTCTTTTTTAAATTTAATCTTTATTATATTTTTTCCTTTACCATTTAGTCCCCTCCCCCACAATCGCCACACTGTTGTCCATGTCCATGAGTTCTTTTTCCTTTTTGCTCAATCCCTCCACCCACTAACTGCCACTGCCCCTGTTCACTGTCATTCTGCTCCCCATCTATGGGTCTGCAGCAGGCCCTCATCACATGTGATCACTGTGCCCTTAAATTGTGGCACTGCAGATCTCTAGGACTAATTCCTTTTGCTGAACTGAAACTTTACACCCATGGATTAGTAACTCCCCATTTCCTCCTCCTCGTGGTCAACAATACTGTAATGTACTAACTAGTAAGTTTGTTAATAGGGTATATGTCATGGTAAGTGTTCTTGTCACAATAAAATAAAACAATTAAAATATAGCTAGTGTGACTGAGGCATGGATTTTTTATTTTATTTAATTTGAATTAATGTTGTCTAAGTTCTGTGTAGCTAGTGGATGCTATATAGGACAATGTAAGACCAAAAAGAGTATACATGTAAATAATGTGATGAGTATTACTAGAGGTTAAGACTCTGTTAAAAAAAAAGATTGATATAAATAAGTTTTCATACTTTTTACCTGGAATGCTGAAAATGGCTGACTGTTGATTCAAAATGATTTGACACTGAGTAGCTTGCTTTCCTAACCCACATTTCTGCCACTCTGCCCATCATTACTGCACATGTTAAATCAAAGCCTTCATTAGTATCCCTCCATTAGTATCCCTCATCATTAGTATCCCTTTGCTTAATAATTGGAAGTTACTGATAAACCCTTAAAACTGGAAGAAACTATTATTTTATTTATTGTTATATTCAGCTGACCAGTGTATACCCTGGAAAATTCTAGGTTCTTAGTATGTGTTTGTATTGAACTGAAATTCATAGTTTTATATTCAATTATTAACTCAAAGAATAATCCTTGCAATACCTTATCGAGAATTCAGTATTTTACCTAGCTTTTGTCTCTTTCCTTTTGGGACAGTGCTCCTAATGACCTCATTCTCTCCTCAGGTGGGCTGACAGTGGGACAAAGGTCTGGGCTATTGCTGGCTATTTGCTACAGCATGAAAGATTTACCATTTTACATGCAAAGCAGCTATTCTTTTTCTTTTTTATTAAGTCAATCTTCATTGTATTTTTTTCATTATCATTTAGTTACCTTCTCTCTGAACATAGTGATCAACAATCATTTCTTGTCTTTGAGAAATTAGTACGCTTTGGCTAGGGTGGTTTTTATAGTAAAATCCAGCTAAGGAAGATCTTAAGTTCTTAAGGGTCATATCAGTTTCACCACCAAAATAAACCAATTATTGGAAAACCAAAACAAAAACCCAAGACTTCACATGATTTATTCACTAGCAAAACTAAGCCAGTGCCCGGTGAAATGTTACAAATTGTCTCAGGAACAATGAGGGGCTCATATGAGTAGAAAGCTTTATAAGTATTCCGGTCTTTTAATAGACCACCTTGTCACCAATCTTGCAAACTCACGATTTCTATGCCCTTGACCAGCCAGTTCCCATTAGCCATTGCCCCCAAATCAGGACATATCCATCACACAAAGTGATGCCACACAGAGTGAATAACCAGGGATATTGCCAATGAGCCCACTTAACCCTTTCATGTTTATGGATTTTTTATTGCCACTCCTGAATGGAGCCTAGTTGCTGGGGTAGGATATTTTTTGCTTGATGCCTAAAAATTGTGCAGACCTATCTATACACTAGACCAGAATGTTACGATTGTTACTTATCCTTCATCATTGAATCCTTCCCCATGAGGTCATCCATTTCAATTGCAGTAGGAGGGGAAATGTAGAAGGAATAGATGCTGAGCAAGTCTGAGCTTCTTTCCATGCATCTTACTTGTGATTTTTCCACCTACATAAGGCTGATTTCCAATAGATCACTTCCACCTAATGATATATTCCTTCTATACAAGCCTCATCTTATAGCATGGCAGACCATTTAGCACTAAGTTCGTTACGGGCACCTCAGGTGGCCGAGTTACTTGCTAGCTCCTGGTCAAGTGTGTAGTTTCCATCAGTGCCCAGTTGCAAACCAACCAACTGGTCAACCAATCATCCAACCAACCAACCAACCAACCAACCAACCAACCAACCAACCAACCAAAGAAACAAAAACAGTTTTTAGCAAAAGGAGGAATGACCTTGCTCCCAAACCCTGGATGTCTGCACTGAGTCTTCCCAGTGTTTCTCTACAGCATCTATATCACTTCAGGCACCACTGAGCAGATGAGCTGGGTCATCTGGAGTAAATGTCAGAGCAGCTTCAAAAATCAAACTACAGAGACTTTCATACAGAAGATGTTTGGGGCTACTTTATATGTGCGTTAGCTCAGCACACCCAGTGCAAAGTGTGCTGTCACTTCAGGAGTGGCAGGTCATCTTGTTTTTAATCCTCACCTGAGGACAGGCTCATTGATTTTAGAAAGAGGGGAAGGGGGGGAGAGAGAGGAAGAGAAAGATCGATGTGAGAGAGAAACATTGATCTGTTGCCTCTCCTACACGCCCCAACTGAGGACCTAACTTGAAACCTAGGCATGTGCTCTGACTGGGAATTGAACCCATGACCTTTAGGTTTATGGGATGTTGCTACAACCAACTGAGTCATACCAGCCGGGCTGAGTGCTACATTATCTTAAGTGTAGAAATTTGCCTTTTACCTTAGAAGAATATCCCAATAAAATCCAGACTACTAGACATTTAGAAACCCTGCTGAATTGTCAAATGCTAGAAATATCAATATTTTTTCCCACCAGAGGCATGAACATGTCTAAGGGATCTGGGAGGACGTGATCGATATGTTATCAGCATGGTGTCTGTAGAGATCAAGGTCTCTCTCTGTCATGCAGTGGGAGAATTGCCCTGAGCTCTAACAGTGTAGGAGTTCTTGAAGGCTGAAAATGAAATATTCCTAGTAGTCTGTACTGATTGGGAAAGATGTAAAAGCATCGGCCGGGTTGTTAGCTGGAGAGCCGGTGGCAGGACTTGTTCTGAATAATTCCAAGAGCAGACACCACATACAAAGCGTGTAATTGGAGTCACCCTCTGGCTCAGTTTATGATAATCCAACCGATCTCCGAGACCACCTCACTGTACACAGACCAGGCACATGGTGAGGTGTGAGGCTCACCTCCAGCACTGCCTTCTTCATGTCTTTGAAAAAGTCCCTAATCTTAGCAATTCCCCACAGAGGCGATACTCTTTTGTTTTACTATTATTGTTTTTGCTTTGAAGAATTCTGTAAAACCTTCAAGCCGATTTATATACTCTTGTTTTTTTCAAAATTCTCATGGATATTAGTGGAATTTGTTTTTGGAAATATATTTTATAATCCTTTTCTTGACTTTGGACTGGAGTTACATTGAATAAATAGACCGATCCTAACAAAGATATGTTTATAATGCTGAATAGGTTGCCATGTTTTTGAACTCCTTTCCAGTTGGCTTGTAGATAGGATTAGAATTTCTACATTGATCACATGTGACAGCTTGCTATTTTTCTGGACCCCATTTTTTTAGGCTGGCCAGCTTTTATCTTAGTGAAAAGGAATCACCACAGCCCAGAAATGCCCTTGGTGTAGACAGCTGTGTTGATGGACGTCTTGGTTTGAGTGCGCCTATAAATGGACCTCCTGTGAGCTTCTTGACCCTCACAGGGTCACCGTCTGCTTCCTTAGGCAGTGACGTGTGTGATGCCTGTTCAAGTTGCAGGGCAGCTGTGCTGTCTTCCTCATGCTGGACCCTGTATGTCAGGGCAGGAGGCTGCAGGGGCTCACGTCATGCAGCAGCCGGTCCAGCCCTCCTTGGCCCAGTGGCTCTCTGCTGTGCTGGCAAGCTCCCATTCACCCCAGTGGCCTCCCAGCCTTCTCTGTGCTGTCCACCCTAGCAGGCTGCCTGGATGGGCTTCTAGCTGAGTTTGACTATTGGGGATCATCCACAGGATCTCCTAGCTGAATAGGGAGTGAGGCTGGTCATTTATTCTCCCAGCTCTCTCCTTGCAGGGACCCCTCAAGCCCACTGCGCCTCCATGGATAGGCCCAGTTCCTCAGAAGACCCTCCCCATCCCCTCTCTGCCTCCAGTTCTGGAAGGCTTCCCTCTCCCTTCAGGACTGGAGCAGTGTGGGGCAGGATGCAGCTGCCTTCCTCACTGATATGAACTCCAAGTGCACCTTTCAAAACAGTTACAGTAACTTATTAAACTCTGCCAAATCACCCCAGTTTTAATGTACTATCTACTGGGACCTTGCCTGTTTTATTTATATATTTATTTTAAATACAGTCATCAAAGATCACAGTCTTGCTGAGTCTCCCATCTGCCATCCGCAGTTTGAGAGCTTCCTTCTAAAGGTAGCTGGTTGTCAGATGGCTGCTGCAGTCACAGTGACCTCATGTTAAACTGGACTCCACTGTCATGGCTGGGATGTTGTTAGGGTTGGAACTGCGACAGAAATGATCCTATGTGACACTGGCACAGCTGTTCTGGCAAAAAGCTTGCTGGTAAGACGCATACACTCTGTGTATTTACCATACACAGAGGAAGCTTTTCTCATATCCCCGAGGGGCATTCTTGAATATTTGTGGTAGCTCAAAGAGGCAAGGTATGTGTTCTTCACAAGCAAAAGGGGAAAGTAAAATGTGAGACTACGGAACATTATGAAGCAGTCAGAAGGAAAATACAATTAATATAAAATATACAAAAATATAATTATATCATAAATATATAACATAGATTATAGTTTTGATTTTCATATGTAATAGATAAATACATTTTACATATTTATAAAAATCAAAAATATATTTTATATATTTGTGATATAATTTTGACTATATTTTATTTTATATATTTATAAAAATCAAAAATATAATTATAGAGAGAAGGTATAAAATAGAGTGAGAATATAGAGTGAGTAGTATCATTTTTATAAATTAAAACCGATACATAAAAATCAGTGTATATTTTTAAAGAAAAGTACTTATATTAAATATGTTAGAATGGTTATTTATAAAAGGATAGAAAAAAGTATGAGGGGTGATGAAAAATGAGATAATACAATAAGGTAAATATTTTTTCAAGGATAAATTATGATGGTATGCCAGAAATTGAGGATTATGCTTTACTCAGCACTCGGTGTCTGAAAAAATTTGTGTTTGTATATGCTTACATATAAATAAGTGCACATATATAAACCATTATTTGATAGTTAAAATAAAAAGTGTTTTTAAAGTCATGTTTTCCTAATTAAAACAATATAGTTAAAGTTCCCTCAATCAAAATTTTCATGAGAGCTAATTATACTCAATTTTTCAACAATCTTTTTTTGCCATTTTATATGCTAACCATAGATAATTTTTCATTATAATGTACAGTAGATATGGTGATTATCCAGATAGAGATAAAATAGAATTTTCGAAGAAGAGTTGTTGATTTATTGGGATTTCCTACTATAACTTATTAATTAAAAATGAAAGCTTATTGCAAAAAAGTAAAAAGGAAAAATAATTTTCAATTGATCTATACAATCATTAACAAAATCATTGCTTTGTGAAATTCATAAAAAAGTAAAATTAAAAAAACAACATTTCATGACTTTGTGTTTATTAATTAGCATTATATCTGTGGCAGATTTTCTTAGGTTTTCTTTATTTACTTTGAGCAATTCCCATGAGAAACTTACTGCAGAAACTAATTTCTATAAATTTAAACCAATTTACAACTATTTCAAAAAACTCTGAAACAAAAGAATTTAACAGTTTATATAGTTTAATGTAATTGTTCTATTAGGTGAAAAATTATAAATTATAAATGGATCAGTGGATAACCACTGTAAATAGAGATAGGCACCATTCTATGTTTGCTAAAGTTTTAAATGCATTTTTCAGTTTGTCTTTTATGCTAATTAATCATCTTTATTACATTTAATAATAACACTCTCACTTTCTATAATTTTAACATCTTTCTCCATCTCCTTAAACATATATCATCAGTAGCGACTCTGTTACAAGAATGAAGTTGGAAAACCTAAAATAAGTAATCAATAGTGTTTAAATTTTTATTTGATCACCTTTCCAACTAAAATGGACTATATGTCAATATGCTTTCTTTCATGATAAAAATATAAAAGGCAGAATGTTCTGTAGTTGAAAAGACCAACATGTAAACACCCCAGTAAAGTGTACTGTTGTGAATAAGGTCATTTTTATGTTTTTAAAAAATTATTAATTATTTTATTGTTGACACTATTACAGAGTCTCCGTTTATCCCATTTTCCCCCCTCCAGCACATTGTTATCTGTGTCTATGGGTTTTGCATATATACATGTATGTTCTTTGGCATTTTTACATACAAAAAGTCTTAGTCTTTTAAAATTCTGTTGGCATAGCTCACTTTAGATTTAGTTTGTTTAGTTGTATATCTTATACAACTTGTCTTTAAAATTATGTTAGATTTTTATGACACACAATAACTTAAAATTTTTAAAGGTTTTTTGTGACAGTTATAGTTTAATTTCTTTAGCTTTTCATTTCATTATTCAGTTTTCTCAAGGTTATATTAATATAATCACTGTTGACTTATAATTTGATAAGCTACTTTTTTCTTATATAGTATTATTATGTGATTATTAATCAGTTTTTGTTTTTAATTGGAACGTTTTGGTTCATTTTTTAAACTGATACACAGTATCTGAAAGTAGCTGAGTTGAAGTCCACCTTCTTCTTGCACTTTGCTTCTCTTTACCCCATTTTTAAATCGTTTACCCTTTCTTGCCTTCTTTCGAATTCAACAGGTATTTATTATTCTTTTTATCTTCAGAGCTTTTTGAATTTGTGTTTAGTATTTATTAATGGTTATCATAGAGATCACAATGTGCATTTTAGTTTTACTATCTATTTTAAATTAAAACTTTTACCATATTAAGAATCTTAAAACAGTTTTACTTCATTGCTCTCTTTTGTTATCCTATTTGTGAACTAATATCTTACATGAACCAACATGTCAACAAACGGAAGATGTTGTTATTGTCGTTTTCCAGTAACCCATATTTACCTATAATTCCTCACATATTTCATTCTTTCCGGTGTTCTTTGCTTTTTCCATTTCCATGTGTCCATTTTAAATCATTTTGTCTTAACTTTACTATAACATTCATTACTTATGACTAGTGATGGATTCTCACAGCTTTTTTTTCTTTTTTGTCTAAACATATCTTCATTTTCGAAGACTATTTTTACTGAGTGTAGAATTCTATGTGGTTGCCAGCCACCACCTTTAAGTGTATACATGTCCAAGCCATCACGAAATCGGTGACAGGGCACCGTCCCCGACGGGGAGGCTCAGAGGAAACTCTGAACATGAGAGGTGACTTAGGTGGTACGTGCTGCAGGCCCCCTCCTCACAGCCCTTTGCCCATTTTATCCGCCTCCTGCCTGTCTTGTCCTGGCTGCTCACCATTCCCTGTGCTCTGGGGAACTACCTTCAACAAATAGGAGCCATCTGTATTTGTTCCCTACTGCTACCTAACAAATTATCCCAATGCTTAGCATCTTAAAGAGTCAGTAAGCATTTATTACTCATTTCTGGGGAGTCAAGAATTTGGGAGTTGCTTAACCACAGGATTTTGACTCAGGGTCCCTAGAGAGATGACTGTCACATTGTCAGTCAGGGCCACCGTCCTCTTTGGGACTGGATGATCATTTCCCAAGATGGCTCACTCACATGGCGGTTGGCAGGAGGCTTTGGTTTCTTGTGACAGTGACCTCTTCTTAGGTCTGCTTGAGCTTCCTCACGACATTGTGGCTTGTCTCCCTCAGGGCAGACAATGCAAGAGAGGGCAAGGTCTTCTCTACAGTGTCTTTTACAGTCAAGCCTCAGAAGTCCCACACTCTCGTGTCTGCAGTATCTGATGGGTCACACAAGTCACTTCCGTTCCCTGTGGAGGGGACTACAGAAGGGCATGAAAGGGAAGATTGTGGTGGCTCATCCTAGAGACTGGCTGCGGCGCCCTCCCATCTGTCTGCAGGAAGGGGTCAAACTCCGACCTGCTGCACCACTTTGGCAGCATCTCACAGGTGGCGCCTGACTGGCAGGGGAATAAAGGCTCGCCTCTTACTCAAGGTGATGGGGCCAAATATGTGGTGATTTCAAGCTTCAGCTCTCTCTGTGGAGTCTGGCCAAAGCCGAGTCCTCATCCCCAGTTCACACGTCCCTGCCCCCTCTACCTGGCTTCCCTCGCTACCTTTCCCTTAAGAGCAGTCCCTCCATGAACTGCTGAATCCAAATTCCTGTCTCAGGCCCTGCTTCTAGGCAACCTGACCTACGGATCTGTGAAAAAGTATCTACAATAATTGCAAAATAATTGTAAACCAAGGCAGAAGTATAGTACCTTATCCATCCTAAATACAGATATTTCTCCATAAATTCCCACTTTTCTAAAAAAATTACAAAGAACCCCTCAAATTTTTTTAATATATTCTTCCCTTCCCTCCTCCTATATTCATTTCACAGAGAACCTTTCTGTTTAATATATTGCATTGTCCTTGCTCTATTTCTAACATTCGAAGGAGGGAATTTTCCTTCATAAAATCAGTCCCTGGATCTAAGAGTTGTGCTAAGCTTGCTCATGAATGTCTTTCAGCTGGGAAGGAGGGGAGCTAAACCACAGCATTAAATTCTCTTGATTATTTTTGGAGATGTAATTGTGTTTATTCTTCTACCTTATTTTTTAAATTTATGTAGAACACATAATTAGTTAATTGAAAACTTTGAGTCAATACATACCAGTTGTAAAGATCTTGAAAAGTTGAGAAAGGCATGGAAGAGCTCTCACTCACTCCTTTCCAAATCTAGCAAAGACTCGCTATTTAGCCTTTTGGGGCAGAAACCAAATTGGTGCAGTTATAAAGGACACTGAAGCCCTATAACTGTCTGAATCAGCCCAGGCAGGGTGATTTGCCTGTGGCAGTCCCTCTCTCTGCTTGATTTCTTGAAGTTTGCCTGTAAGAATAAGCTATTAGCAAGCTTAAATCGGTGATAATTAGCTGTACATTATTATTTCAAAGCAGTGTGGCTGTGCCAATTAAGTGGGTAATTAGGAAAACCCCAGGACAATATATTAAGACAGAAAGTCTCAACACCAGTGCCCCATCTGTTCTCCAGCCAGCATTCTAATTAGCCAAGCCCCTCCTTTAAGAGCACACCAATTAAGAGGGTTGGCTGCATGCATAGGTGTGCATTGGAGTAACAGAGACTGTCTTCCTGGCTTAGTAAAAGGAAGATATTTTTAATATCAGAGAGAATTTTGATGTGAAGGTGGAGAAAGGAGAAGTTTTAGAAATACTGGATTTTGACATTTGAAGGAAAATGTAAATTGTCTTATGAGTTGTTTTTATCAATTTTTTCTCTCCAGAGCTTACTGTGAATATAGTATCATCGGGCATTTCATTTTATTCTAATGTGTGTATTAAATCTTGATTTGGGTGTTTTAACTACACAGAACTTTAGCCACATAGAACATTAACACTTTTATTTATTGACAGTGGGTAGATAAAGAGGATACTTGAAATTGCATAGTTTAAGGGAAGGGATGAGTCAGGACTTCATTCAATTCAGCATGTGACTGTGTATGAAAGCACTTTAATTTTTACCTCGTATATCACTAAAGAACTCAGTGATGTGGTTAAAATAATTAGTGAAACAGAAAAAATTTAAACATATACTGAATGAAGAGCACACTATTTTTTAACTGATGTAATCTTTATTGTATTTTTTTCCATTACCATTTAGTCCCTTTATACTCCCTTCCCCCCAGCAATCACCACACTGTTGTCCATGTCCATGAGTCCTTTTTCCATTTTCCTCAATCCCTCCGCCTCCTAACCTACCCACAATGAGCTGTCATCTGTTCCCCATTATTATTAAGGATTATTGCCAAGATAGGTGGAACAGGTTCATACTGAATAGGATTAGCTTAGCTGAAAATGCACGTCACACAATACAGCTGATATGTGTGTTTGGGTGTATATATTTGTTTATATGGGTAAATCAGTATTGACATACTGGATTTGATGATGAAATGTGTCTACACATACTCAGTGAATGAAAATATCCATAGGTCAGGAAAAAGTGATCTCTTTGAGAAAAATGTGGTATCATTTGTGGGACTGGAGAAAACAATTTTCAATTTATTTCCTAAAAGGAAGTCAAGGCTTCTTTGAGGTGCTGTTATTATTTATTACCTGTAAGTTTAACTTACTAAAATACAAGTCATGTTCCTTTCGGTGAGGACACGTCTGTTTAATTTAAACCAGTGCTTAGTGAGTGGCAGTAGCGAGGGCACTGAGGTCAGGGCAGGCTGAGGTCAGGGCAGACCGAGGCCAGGCTTCAGTTCGGGCCGAGAGGGTGGCCAGAGCAGGACTCGAGAAATGGGAGCTACAAGGCAGGCAAGCATCAAAACTTACAAGAATAATGAAGAGCAGGACCCCAGGAGGTCAAAAACCAGGCCCACAGGAAGAAGGAATTCCAGAAAGCAGAGCAAACATATGGCAAAAGTTTAGGCTAGCGGTGCTTAACCTTTGCGGGTCATGTATCCCACTGGGAATTTGATAAAAAACTTCCCAGCAAAAGAAAGTTCACAAGTAAATGCATGCAACATTGTGTGCATTGAAAAGTAATTTGCATCCACTTAAAGCTCATATGAAAAATAAAGTCTTCAACAAACTGAATTTACTCTCTACTTTCCAGACATTCATGGAAAAAAATTAGTTACCATTTCATGAAATATCTGAAAGTAAATCCAAACATTGGAATATATTTTTAAAAAGATTTTACTTATTTATTTTTTGAAGAAAAAGGAAGGGAGAGAAAGAGAGGTAGAGAAACATTGATGTGTGAGAGAAATATCGATGGGTTGCCTCTTGCGTGTGCCCCAACCAGGGACTGGGCCCACATCCCAAGCAGGGGCTTTTACCAGGAATCGAACCTGTGACCGTTCGCTTTCCTGGAAGATGCTCAGCCAATTGAGCCATACTAGTCGGGGCCAAACAATGAAATATAAAGTAACATCAAATACTACTTGTGCTGAAGGAAGAAATGGTTTCAACTATTGATATGAACTAGAAGCTGAAATTGTGACTGGTTTTAAATGTGATTATGTGCATGTATATGGTAGCCAATGGATACCTACTTTTTGTTTTGATGGTAACAATGACGGAAAATTCTAGAAAAAGTTTTTGTGGCTATCACTGGTTATAATTAGAACTGTCATAGCTAGCTTGTTTAAATGAGGATAGACTTACTTCAGGGATCATGACATTTATTCTCAACTCTTCAAGTTAGCATTAATAGTCTACAATGCTTTGGTCCTCGAGTTAATGTGCAGCATCTATAATATTGAGGCTGTCAACTTTATGTTAATGTGATGAGAAATAAATCTCCCAAATTTCTCACAACAGAAAAAACGTATATATGTTTTTGGTCCTAATGGTCATATGAAGAATGACCATTAAATTGGATAGTTCTTAAACATATTTTCAAAATTCTTCTATTTTCCAGTAGCAGCTTGTCCAGATGAGCTAGAACTTCTCAGAAGTGTTTTTTCAGAATCATGGCTATAGGGTTTTGCCATTTATATGGTTCAAAATATCCCCCTCCAAGTACTCCAAACTGTGAATGAAATTCCCCCTTTCAGATATACCTGAGATCATGTTTTCTTTCTTTTCTATTTCTTCCTCCTCACCAAAAGTGAATCTTCTATTCTTTTCCTTTGAAAAAGTCGGTGAATATCTGCAGAGTTGAAAAGACCCTCACATTCAGCTATTTTTTCCACTCAATTTCTTGAATAGGTGAGGCAGATTTAGAGTCTTATTGAAACTGGTAATTTTTATAAGAGGGCATAAAGCTATTTCAGAATTGGGGAGCAGGCAGCTGCAAGAGAGAGTCGTGTTTTTATCCAAGTGTGTGTTGAATGGGAATGGCAGGTGTCTTTAAAACAGAAGAAATGTGTTTCCAGAGTGGATTGTATATTATTGGATAAAAAGGCCAGGCTTTTTTTCCCTCCCACGTTCACTGCAAGTCACAAACTTAGTCCAGCCATTTCCAGGACACACCATGGTCTCTAGAATCATAGGTGGAATCTCTCGCTCGAAAGTGCACCTGATGAAAGTTTGCAGGTAGTTTCTGGATGAGTCTATTATTTTAGGTCCATATTCATGGAGTCACAGACATTCAGATCAACCTCCCTTCTCGAAAGCAGGATTCAGTATCTGTGATAACTTTTGAGGATCAGCAGGTAACGGGGATCCTTTTGCTGCATTGGTATCACCCTCCTTCAGCAAGAATCTTGTTAGAAATGGAAAAGTGCCACTTTGGGGTCCTGCAAATTGAGGAAACGCAAAGGATTCGCAGTCTTCATTGCATTTGGTTTGTCTGCATGTTCCAGTCTAAGTGAATCCTTAGATAAACAAATGTATGTGAACAATCATAAGGGAAGGATACAGTCCTTTGTATTCCATGGGAAATATTTTGATGTCATAATTAACAGTAATTATACATTATCTAACCTTAGTGATATTCTATGTCGCCCATCAGAAATTGGGAATACAATAATAACTGGGCCACAGGAACAAAGGTATTTTTTCCCAAAATAAGACTTACTAGAATAATAAGAATAAAATTGCACACTAAAATGCCTCATTTTCTTCAAACTCCCAGACCACCAGTATTAGCGCTGAGAGCTATACAGTGACTGGAGATGCAAGTAGGAACAGTTTGTATCAAGCATATATTGTCCAAAAATCCCATAAGTTCATGGATGGAGATAACTAGGAATAGCTGTTTGAAATCACAAAATGAAAACAAAACAGAACAGAAATGAGGAATCAACCCTTTTCTTGGCAGTCTGTTAAAGGGAATGCATTGTATAAATGTTGGGCTAGTGCTGAGAGAAGAAAATATTACCCAAAGTGTGCTCTTGTGTTCTCTAAATCATGGAATTTAGAGTTAAAATGTTAGCAGGCACAGAGTAACAATCAATAGCTAGCAAACAAATAATAACTATAGAGGTTTGACCTAAAATGCTGAATTTCAAAATATAGGTACTCAAAACCTGTGTGCCTCTGTGTGTGTGTGTGTGTGTGTGTGTGTGTGTGTATGTGTGTGTGTGTGTGAATGACCTACATTAGAATCATCAGATCTACAAATACTCCATTTGGCTAAACATCCCTGTTTGCCTGGAACCAAACCAGTAGCATGTTCCCTGCAATTAGTAAAACTGAACAAATAATTGCATAACTTTATTAAAATAAACAAAAAATAATGTGGTAGGAGAAACTATATCACATCTTTTTTAAAGGATGCTTAATTTCCTTAATAGTATCTGATTTCTTTAAATATTGGATATTTGGTTAAGTGTTAATTTCTATAAAGGATTTAAGGTCTTTGTTTAAATCCCTTTTAATGAAGAGTCAGTGTATTTTAAGGTACATTTTACAACATGGGTAAACGAGACCAGAGCTGGTTTTGAAAACCCAGTTTTGACATCATGTTTAAATCATTCCTTTTAGAGGAGGATGCTTTTGGAAAGGGTGCTTTTTATGGGGACATTAAATAGTAATGTTCTGGGTTTAGAGGGCTATTGAAAGCGAGGAGGAGAGGTGTCCATACTAATTGTACAGATAGCAATGAACGCCCCGCCAGGGCCCAGAAGAAATCCCCAGCGGAGAGTGTCAGACACACCGCACCTCTGCAGAGGCCCGCTAAGGGTGCTAGCGTGTTTCCAGGCTCCTTCCCATTCCTCTGCCTGGTGCTCCCTAGCCTACCCCGCTCCTCACTCCTTCAGCTTTGGTGAGAGAGCTCAGTGAATCCTCTAATGAGGGGAAATCACGTCCCATGAACAAGAAGACTTCCTCTGAGGAGGAAAAGGCCTGGGATCATTTACACAGAAAAAAAATTCCTTCTCTTGGAGAATGGTGCCGATCCGTAGGTCACAGCATCCGTCCTGAGCAGTGAGTTCCGGTGGGTTCCCAGAGCAGACCTTTGGAGGTACTCCTGTAGAAAAACTAGTATTTTTATTTTTAATCAAAATGAATGCAATGTGTGGGAAACACATTTATGTGTGTGATGCGGGTGCCTGGGGCCATATATTGTGTGGCTTCTTAGTGTCCTATTCTTCCTCCCTTCCTACTCTCCAGGCATCACAGAGTGTGTCCAGAAAGTGGCCAAGCACCTAGATTTCACTTCTCCCTCTAGCCAATCTAACTCCATAAACACTAAACATTTTTATACACGTTTTGGCTGGAGAAGAGAAATCTAACTAGTTCTGTTTTCTAAAAACGTCTCTATAAACTATTTTGTCAAATAGAATGACTTCGTTGAGAATACAGGAAAATGATTAAATACAGGCTCAGAATGGCAAGAGAAGATAGATCTTATCTGGAAACATGTAATTATACATTTCCTCTGCGACAGCGAGGACTGACATTTTAAAAGTCGACTGTTTGACAAGTGGGGCCAGACATCCCGGCAGGGGTGAGTCTGCTCATTAGTGCCACATTAACCTTAACTTTGCCTCGGGCCATTAACTGGCAAACTGCGCATTTGACCTTTGTTCTACAGATATTTTCAAACAGTGCGCGAAGGCACCGCTTTTAATTCGGGTGCCGCGTTACGTGTAGACTGACGTTAGGGGTAAAGGAAAATCAATACATGTCATCAAGTAAGGAGACGTGTGGTCTGCAACAATCCAGAGAGATGTGCTTTTTAAACATAAGCTTCTTCTCCAGCACTTTTCCAGGTGATTCGCTTTTGTCAAAATTAGAAATAGTTTCTTTTATATTGCGTGGAAGAGAGGGAGGGAAGTGCACTCACTATGTGGCAGTTTGTACCGGTTTTAATACTGAAGCAGATTCCCTGTGAAGACGTAAGATTGAGTGGCGTGCCTTTGAACGTCGCTCTGTTTCCACGGGCATCTAATGAAATGAAGTGCACAGTCAAAGGTAGATCAGAGCCACGTGATTAAGGGAAAACAGCCCCTAGAAGATCAGCAACGTTCGAAATGCGTGGCTGCCGCTCTTCAAACCATACGTGTGAGCAGTGTCAGTCTTATAAGTTAAAGTGTAGATTAGCTTCGTGAAACGTCTTGATAGATTGTGCTGGTGTTACTATGCCTGGGTTGTGGAACATTATACAGCTATACAAAAATAAGTCAGACTGAGATTTACTAAGTGGGTTCATGGTGCATTATCAGGTTAGAAAAGGCAATATCACGTATATGTGTATAGCTTGGTCCTAGCTTTGCAAAAACAAACCATCTCTATGTCTCTCTTTGTATTTCTGTTGTCTGTCGGTTTCTGGCTGCTTATTGGTGGACGCAGAGAGGAAGCTGAAAAAGCACACCAGTCCGTGAACACCAATCGCCTCGGGAGGGAGGGATGTAAACATTAAAGAGGGACAGATATTAACTTGTTCTTCACATACTTTTTAATTATTATACTAAGAAAAGATACAGTATGTTTATTATTAAAAATGATTACAGTCAATGATACTGGTACAGCCAATCAGAATCATTGATCAATTTTACGGTAGTAATTGTGCACTCCTACCAATCAAACAAAGGATGACTTCAGGGTGAGTTGCATGTTCTTTCTTTCTTTCATTTTTTTCCTTTTCTTTTTTTTGGCCACATGAAAGATCAGGAGACCTTCTGCCACTGCTGGCCTCAAGGGCACGGGGAGCAATGAAGCAATCACTATGCTGGTCCATGTTTCTCTTGTGCCTTCAGTGAGCTCAGGGCAAACAAGGCTGTGAGCTGTGAATGAGCAATTGTGCTACACCCTTTCTTTCCCTCTTTGCCGGGCTAGGTGAGAGTACGAAGGTGTTCCTTGGCCAGTGATCAGGATTTACCCTGACCCCTGCTTTCCTCACCAGCCACTCCAGACAGATGGGGAGAGATACACAGATAAATCTTGTCTACACATACTGCTTTCAAAGTGCGAGTTTTGACAAGAAGACGTCATCTATCTGCTTTCTAGTTTACTAATAAGCATGCTCTGTTAACAGTGTGATAAATTCTATAAAAATTTAAAAACAGATGGAATATTTTTCTATGTAAAGGTTCATTCATGTTTGGTTTCTCAGACATCCAATATTAGCATGATATTCCCAAGTTTGCGCATTTTGAGTTAATTTATTTTAAAAAGTGACTCAGTTATTTAATCAGACTAAATGCCTGACTAAACTAC
>CM052548.1:9769000-9795271 GCA_028533065.1 Trachops cirrhosus | reverse complement strand
GACCCTGTATGTTGTATATCTGGGTTTTTCATATTCAGTAAAAACATATTACTTTATGTTCTTGTTTTTAAGATTTTATTTATTTATTTTTAGAGAGGGGGAAGGGAGAGAGAAACAGGGAGAGAAACAATCGATATGCAAGAGAAACATTGATTGGCTGCACCAGCCGGGGGCCTGGCCCACAGCCCAGGCGTGTGCTCTGACCAGGAACTGAACCGACGACTTTACAGTTTGCAGGCCACCACTCAACCCACTGAACCACACTAGCCAGGGCTACTTGATGTTCTTAGACACCAAAGAGAAGACCCAGGTAGAAAAATCATAAGTCTACTAAATTTTATTCAGTAAGGAAAACAGTTGGCATGTTATGTGACTCTGACACTTCTATATGGGAAAGGAAGTAATTAGTTATCACTGTGGTTTCGATGCCAGCCACGAGTGAGAGCTTTTAGGGAAGCTAACTGAAGCGTGTGTGTGTGAGTACTATTCACAACTTCCATTATATATGACTCATGCCCAGTACAAGCTTTTATACGAAATGAAGAATTTGAATACCAGTATTCTTTTTCTAGTAAAACCTTTTAATCTTGTTAGGAAAGTATTGAAAAATACATGAAAATCAGTGGAGAAAACAAAAAGTTGTATTCTAAACATTTTTCCTTAACAAATTATGCCATTTGTATTGGCATTTTTGTTAGGGATTTTTGGTTTTAATTGGGTTCTTTGGTTTTGTTTTTTTTTCCATTCAGAGAATTTATCAACAGCCTTCGCCTGCACAGGACATTTTACGGGGGCCTGGCCGATCGGCTCTGTGTCACCGATTTAGCCGCTGCTGAGGGGGTGCCCTGCTGGAACGGAGAAGACGTCGTCAGCAGGTATTTTGTGTGCGGTGGTCTGCGATATCATAATGGCTGCCTCCATCCTTGCTTTCTCTTTCTAGATCTTGAGTGGACTGCTCCAGTTTAAGTTGGCCACGTAGGATAGAGCATCCATCCTTTCTCTGTAGCGTGTTAAAAGTGAATGTGAATGTGGTCTTTTGGATGTTTTATAACTATAAGAGCATTCTGTGCTGTTTTGAACGTTCTCTCTTATTTTCTACCTATGACTTTTTCAATCAAGTATCAGATGCCTTTTATCGAGTCTGTATTGCTTACCCAAGATCTTATTATTTTTAAGTTTAACTTTTTGAGCATTAGCAAGCAAAGAAATTCAGTGAAAGATGAATGCCTATGTAAAGATTCATTGACATGTGATTTGTGGATCATCATCAGTATATGTTTATGCTACAAGTGTCTCTTTGCATGTGTGTGTATCTGTGTAAGAGTGGCACTTCTATGTATGTCTGTTTGAAGCATTATTTGTCGTCATATGTTCCTCAGACTCAGGAGTGAAATTTAACTTTTACCTTTCTCCCCCCACTGCCTAGAAATTCTTAATCTATTTTCCTTTGCTTCCTATAACTGTACTTTCAAGTACTCCCCTGAGCTTGAGAAAGTCTAAATTTCTCCCTCTGTAATGTATAACTGTGGTCGATATAATGGCTGGAAATCCGTCCTTTGATTTTTCCAGTGCTAGTGATTATTACAGAATGTAGGCTTGTTTTGCATTTGGTTTGGGATGTTTTTGTGTATTTTGTTTTGAGCAGTGTGCAAACAGAAATACAGGGTGTCCAGCTTTCTGATTTAAAAACACGCCTACTCCGTGTGAAGATTGGTGTTTTAGTTACTACAAGAGTGAGTTCATTTGAAATATCATTTAGCAAGTAAAATTTCTATGATATACACTGTAATTAATTTTAATATAAACTTATATAATAAAAAACTGTTTACATATTTCTGGGTGATCATAACCACTTCTGTCTTTTAAATAATAATTTGTAGTTTGTGTCTGAATATCTCATAGAACTTCTTGGATTTCATAGAAAGTTATTGAAGAAAGGAACTATAATGAGACTTAGATAAAATATTTGGCTGACATGGCTAATGCTACTCTTGCATTATGCTCTTTAGATGTTGGAATGTATTTTAAAAATATAACTTTCTTTCCTTGACTGAGCAGTCATAGTATGCATGGAACTTTGCATGTAGTATTATGATGTCAATGAAATTTCTGCCACTTAGAGCCAGTAAGTAAATCTTACTCTAACTTATGCTTTCCCTTTTCACATTGCTCAAACTGGAATTAAATTTTTTTGTGTATTGACAATTTTTCTGCAGGTGCTAATGGGAGTCTCATGGTGATTAATGAAAGATTTAGTCTATAATATAGATTTGATATGTTACATTCTATTATATCATTGGATTCTAGAGTTTTCCCATTCCTCTCTGACTATTTGGTCTGGGGTTTGTAGAACCCCATTCCACCCAAAGAATGTATTTTCTCCTACATAATATACAGGGTCTGGCACAAATAATGCCCCTTTTATTACAAAATCATATGCATGTAGTTCTGTAACATAACAATATCACACTTGAGCACACCATAGGACATTTTAGGTGAAATGTTCACATGAAAACTGTACATTATTACACCCATATTATTACTCTACCGACCACACCCAGGCAGGTATTACTTCTGTGAGACCCTGCATTTAAGTACTTATCCACAGTTTATGAATAAAGAAAGCTCATTTTTAGTAAGAGTTCTCCAAAGAAAGTGTCCACATTTCTGCTGAAGAAAGGGAGTGATTCTCATTACTCTTGTTTGCTCCCAGCGCATGCCTCCCCGTCCCTGCACCACGGGTCTCTGTCTGTCAGCTACTTCCAGGGGTGCTGTGCGACTCCACTCCTCGGTGGACAGCCCTCGCTTTGCCTGCCTCTTTTCTCAAACAGCCTTTCCACCTCATCATGTTAACAGGCGTTTGCCCTTCCCCGAGCATATGTCTTCTCTTTCACCCCTGTCTCCCGGGTCCTCACGGGACTCCCACCCCCTTGGTTTGCCTTGAACTGACTGGCTCCTGACCACCATCTCTGGGCTCCTTCCGTAACAAACATTTTTTCAGTCTGGATTTTCTAATAGATAAGGTTCACAGGTATTATCTCATTTACTTTACCCAAACCTTACTCCCTAATGCTGCCAAGTAAGCTTATTGGATGCTATTTTTTTTTCCATTTGAAAACTCTCATATATACTTTGATGTTTCAAAAATATAATTTAAATTGTAATGTGTTTCATGACTCAGTCAATTCCTGATATAAATTTAGAACAGGGATTTTTCACTGCAAGTTAATGCTAAAATCTAAATATCCATCATAGCTGGTTGATTGAGTATGGTATATTCACCATGGAACATTATGTGTCAGTCAAAAGTTAGGCATACTTATATTTGCTAATTTGGAATAATTTCAAATAATTATTGAGTAAAATAGTTAAAATAGTATAATACACATTTTACCAGCAGTTTTGAATAATTGAAAAAAATAATATTGGTTCTTCATAGAATATTTCTGGACAGTTACATAAAAACTGCAAATATTCTGAAAATGTACTGGGGAGCTTTTATTTTTTGTTTGCTTTGTAGTTATTTATGTTCAATGAAAAAGTTATAGTGATATTAGTATTATGGAACATTATTGTTTTCTTCTTTTTTTAAAAAAGTGCTATTTTGTACACTTCATTTCCAACTAATTCTCCTTTTCACAGTAACTTTTTGGTATAGTGTTGTCAAGGCATTAATGGATATGGTTCAATACTGAACTATTGAATTTCTCTAAGAAGGCTTCAATATCAAGTCAAGCCCTGGTTCATGTTACAGTTTTGAATTAGTAGCTACAGTATCCTTGAGAAAAAAACACAGTGCAACAGTGATGTGGGGATGAAAGCATTAAGATCCTCCTATATGCTATTCATTTCAGAGAACTACAGTTACTTAAGATAAATAATGCTGTCAAATTTTGAAGAAATGAGTATCCAGTACACGCATACCACATTTGGGGATGATAGGGGTTCTCCTCTTTGTATGTTTTTTTTTAATACTCTTCAAGTTCATTCCAGAGGAATTATGCCAAACACAGCAACAAGATAAATTGGTGGCCAGTATTGAGTCTATTATTCATTATAAGAGGAAAGTGATTATTTTGGCAAGATTTCTTCTCCTGAAGGCATTTTTAGGAGATGATTGATAAGATTATTTATGTGCACAGGCATGCTGCATTGAATAATAGGAGAACCATACAGATTGTTTCAATATTGTGACAATCCTATAAAACTGGCTGAAATCACCTTGGTGCTCATCAAAGGAAGTGGAATTCCTTTGTGATGGTAGATAAAAATATCTTGTAGGTAAGGAATGTTTAATTTGTGAGACAAAATCCATTGTCATTGAAATGATTTTTAAGATTGTGTGCATACCATATCCTCTATTACAACACCAGTCAAAAGCTCAAACAACTTCTGGTTTCAGATGACAACTGTCTTGCTGAAACCCGTGTAGTCTCCATCTCTTCATGTCCCTCTTGTCTACCCCTCCCATCGCTTTATCATGAAATGACAAAACTGTTCTTTCTTTGACAGGCATGTGGGTCCCTGCTTTGTTCTCAGTTCTCTGTGATCACAAATTCATTGTGTGATGGTCTGCACTCATCTTTCTGAGTGTGGAAGTGCAGGAGACAGCTACTTAATTACCAGAGATTCTTTGATTTTCTTTTGATTAGTAGACAGATAATCCAGTAACTCTCCCTCAGTCTTCAGGAATTTATGACTTCCATACCAACTCTTCAACTAGCCAGTAGCTGTTAAGTATCCTAGTAAGATTAATAATCCACATAATCTCCACTTCCTCTTATTGAGTCAATGTTCCTTAATGCTTCTTTACCAATGCAGTGTTCCTTTTTGAACTTGGGTGATAAGGTATCCTTTTCGACATATTATCATTGACTTTTTAAAAATCAATAAAAATATAAAACCGTGGAAATCACTCAGATTTTATACTTATCTTTTAACAGTTTCTTTCCACCCAGACAATGATGTTATTTCTAGCTATAATTGTTTTTCATCTCAGGTTTTATCTTTTACCCATTATCTGGAAAGCCACTTCATCTTTGATCTTTATTTTTCTTCCTGACCTTGCTGCATTCAAATCTATTTTATCTTTTTTTTAAAATACCTGACCCAGTTTCCAAATGTTATGGACTACATTTTCTTTCTTTATTTGTTTGTTTATTTGTTTACTCATTTTTATTGCTGTTCAAGTACAGTTTTCCCCCATCGCTCCCCACGACTGGACTACATTTTAAGAACAAGCAGGTCTCAGGTGTTTTTAGAGTTTTCTTAATGTAACAACTAGTTGCTTTTCCTATGTGGCTTGTGCAAAGGTAGTATGTTCTTTGTGACTTAAACACCAGTGTGTTTTCTATTTCTTTTTTTCTCTTGCAATTTCTACTTCTTCAGTTAGAGTTCTAATATTGTTGACCTTTCTAATAATCATCATCATATCACACCTGTGGCCTCTCCTACGTGGTTCAGAATTGCAGGGGGTTTCACAGGTGTGGTTAGAACACGGCCCCTCTCCGGCTCCACCACAGCCCCCTAATATAGACCGTGAAACCCCTACTATGAGTGGAAGAGTTTTCAGCTAGTCTTTTCCTCCATGCACCTGCATACACAGCGTTGCTGAACTCCCACATTTATATTGTGTCGCAGTGCAACAAATCCCCTCATTTGTGTTTTATTGTAACGTCTAAATCCATCAAGACACCTGTATACTTTGTGAATTTATATGACATACATCTTCTTTGTCCTTCTGTGCTACAACTGCTTTTATACCAGAGTTCCTGTATTATTTGAGAGGCCAAGACTAATCAATATCATTGAATGCCTATCAGTGATTTTTTAAAGATGACAGGATTCTGAGGAAAATTAATTTTTATTTTTTTGTATGTGTTAGAACCAAGAGATTTGGGGATTTGGGATGCGGCTTGGAGAAAACCCTTAGGTGGGTAATACTTGGGTCCAAAATGAAGCTGAGGGCCTGCAAGATGAGAAGGAAAGACATGACATAAAGGTTTCTACGGTTGCTGACTCTGGATGCTCATATTTTTCTGACTTGACCTAAGGTCCCGCATGTCTCATTATGTGCACTGCATAGGAATTTTGCGAAACCAGGGTCTGAGAACTCTAAGAAGTTCGTGTGTCCTGGGTGAGACGCATGTGAGGTGTGATCGTCATTAACACTGATGACACACCTGAGCTGGGGTGGCTAGAAGCGCCAAGGTCTGCCCAAGGTCAAAAGTCTGACTTCATGATCCTCGGTGAGGGAAGAACTGAAACATTTCTGTTCTTTTTGTGGCAGAAATAAAATGTATGGCTTTAAATATATGGTAAGGTCCTGTCGAATTCATCACATTGTGGAGTACTTGTATATATTCTAGGTCCAATGGGACAAGGGCTGGGAAGGCTGAGGTATCAGGATTGTAATGAACATAAAATTTGTAGAATTCTTGACAGGGAGCTATCTCTTTCTGCCTAGCTCTAGTACAATTGCTTGGCAGGTAATTTTTATGTAAATGATGGTGCCTGAAGTAGTTATCCCTTAGTTTGGTTCTGTAGAAAATAATATAGTAGATGGTAGCAAGGAAATGCATATTTTATCAACTTTGCTCCAAGCTCTGATATCCCAAACAAGTTTTAAAGTCTAGGAAAATGTACATCCTTTTCAGGTCGATATGCACATTTTGGTCTCTTGTAAAAGTCTCCATTAATTTGGCAATAATTGCATCGTATCTCTCTGCTGAACTGCAAAGTTTCTTCTGAATCTTTTTTAATTGGCTCTCTGGCTTACTAGTCAGTGTCTCTTGTTAATCACACAATCATTACATTCAGGGACCCGGATTCAGAGAAGTGAAAGTAGAAACTGTTTCATTAAACCCCCACAGAATACTGCTTTTACCTTGTCACCAGAGTGAAATCGTGGCCAGTTCTCAGAATGTTTTGGTCACTGCCGTAGTCCGCCCCACCCTTATCCGCGGTTTCACTTCCTGCATTTTCAGTTATATAGGGTCAATCTCTGTCCGAAAATATTAGCTGGAATATTCTAGATATTTTGAGACAAAGACCACATTGCATAACTCATATTAGCGTATATTGTTAACATTGTTCTATTTTGTTAGTAGCAGTCATTGTTAACCTCTTCCTGTGCCTAGTTTATCAATAACATTTTTTCATAGGTATGTATGTATGGGAAAAACATAGTACACATAGGTTTTGGTGCTATCCACCCTTTCAGGCACCCACTGGGGGTCTTGGAATGTGTCCCCCGTGATTAAGGAGGGACTACTCTGTTAGTGTCTGAATGGTCTTTTATTCTTAGTCCCACAAACAGTCCCAATTCATAATCAAATGCAGTTCCATAAAAAGTCTAAAGTCAGTAATGAAACCGTCTGATCTATTCAAAACTCGAATTTCATCTAAGTGGCTGTTTCCCCTTCCCCACTCAGGACGGCTTCAGCCCAGGGGGCTGACAGTGGGGCTGCTCAGCCCCAGGTATCTGTGACAGCCTTGTGCCCTCTTGTCCTCCAGCCAATGTTTCTCACTCTGAGCTTGGAGACCGAGGCACCATGGACCAGGAGTGAGAGAGAAGGAGTACGATGAAGGAAAGTTCTCTTCGACTGGTTATTTTGCATCTCTCCTTAGTCAGTGCTTCCTAGCTTGGCACATATTTGGAGCTGACATGCTGCAAGGCCTTTGGGGGCTCAGGACAATGCCTCTCCCCCACACTCCTCCATCTGATGGTCAACCTCTGACCGCTGACCTTCTTGTGGGGTCTCTCTTTCTTCTGCATGGTTTCCTCTGGACTGCAGTAACTTTGCTTCTCTCTCCTGCTGTTGGTGGAAGTACAGCCTATCTGTCCCTCGCACAACTGCCTCTCTTCACTCTGACAGTAGCCCGGAACTCAACGGGCTGCCACACGATTTCTTCGGCATGGACCAACTACCAGCCCTTTCAGTCCTTCAGACTGCAAGGGTCCCTCAAAGCCTCTCTCACTTAGGATGAATGAGTGAGGGAGTATCACAGCCATCCACAAGCTTTTTCAAAGAAATTCCCTCCTTGGGCCTCTTTGGCCTCAATCCTTTTATGCACTTAAGGTGGATGTCTAGATAGAGACTCAAATCGAGCTTTTGGCTATCTGCTTTTCATGTCTAGCACCTCAGCTTGGAATGCTGTCTATTGTCTTGCTCTCAGCTGCAAAGGAAACAGAAAGAGTTCTATTTTAGCATCTTTTACGTTTATTTGGAAGTAGTGGGTAGAAGACAGAAAACTAGATTCGGTGTCCAAGATACTGCAGAGGAATTTGAATGAGATACAAAGGTGGTTAAGATTGTCTCCACCTTTGAGCTTATAATCTAAAAATGGGTAGAAAACATGTTCATAATCTGTGCACTCAGTGAAATAAGAGAAATACAGAATAACCTATAGGCTTTTGAATAAGGTGGAAATCTCATTTCATTGAGGGGATTTGAAAATAATTTGCTAAAGAGGCAATATATGATTTGGGTCTTGATTTATTTGTTTAAAATAACTTCTCTGAAATATTTATGGATGAGATGATATGCTGCCTTGCATTTGATTTAAAACAATTCAGCAGATGGGGGAAGAAGGTCACACCATATATAAAAAGAACAAGGTTTTGTATATGGATAATTATGGAAATGGTCTTATTGGTACAGGGGGTGCTTCCTCTCTGGAAGCTGTATTATGGGAACAGGGGCATATCCATAATACTCTGTATTTGTATATACTTGAAAATTCTATAAGAAAACATAATAAATACAAAAATATACTAACGTATTGTTGGATGTCTGTTCGGTGACAGACACTCTTTGAGACACTGCGGTACAGGGAAGGACGAGACAGGCCTGAACAGTGTCTTCTGTAGGTCAGGATGCAGAGGGGTGAACACTGATCGAGTAGTCACAAGTGGGATTGCCTGGATGGAGCTTTACTCAGCAGCCTTGGAAGTAAGAAACAGAGCTAGAGCAAATGTGTTATTAACTGTATTGTTTTCATTTACGTGTAACCTTTCAGATGATCGCTTCTCCTCCACACTCTCTTTCACTTGAGTTTTATGGCTGTGTCCTAAACCCAGAGGATTAATTAAGCCATTCCTCCTTTCTTATAGCCTAGCCATTCATTCAGGAAGCCGGTTAAGTCAGTGCAGCGGTTAGGAACACAGACTCAGGGACCAGACTGCCAAGGTTCTCCGTGAAGGTTAGGCACTTCCTAGCGATGCGAATTCAGGCACGTTCATTCACCTCTAATCGTATCACTTCCCTGTCTTTAAAACGTGGCTGAAGGCTCTCATATTTGAGAACTAAGGAAGTTATTCAGGTAAACAATTTAGAGTACTATCAATCACATGGAAAGCATCCAACAACGCTGAAGTCTTTCCATTAAACAATGCAGGCTCCTTGCTTCAGTAGGAATGAGCCTGGTAGTATAGAGTTTCTCTCTTCATTGAATGGATTCTGTCATGGATCACAAGACTTCCATTTGAAAAACAAAGAGATGTGTGAAGGCGAGTTTTTATGAGTTAGTAAAATCTAACGTTAGGGATTTTGATTTGGGAGCAGGAGAGAGTCCGTTACTAGACCTTTAAATGATGACTTTATTGAGGCTAGAATTAGAGAAATTACATCTTAATAGGCAGTTTATCAACTACTCCAATTGTGGAGAATCATGTTCTGTTTGTACCCATGCAACATCCCGGTTCTCTCAGGGGAGAACTCCAAGTTAAGATACAAAGATAAAGCACTACAGAGTTAGAAGAAAAACATTTCACTCCGAAGCAGTAGTTTGGGAATAGTCAATCACCAGCTAGAGCATCTTAGAGCTGATCGCGGGAAATAAATCTCTGAAGCCGTGCTAAATTTCAGTACATCATACAACAAATTATTTTCAGTGACATGACAATTTTAAGGCTGCTGCACTTATAGACAATTTCTCTCCATGTATTCAATTCCCAAAGGAAATACGTACTGTAAACAGAATCCCTCGAACAAAATTAGGTTGCATGTCAGCCATCGCCATGGGTCTCACTACTCAGCTTCTCGGCAGACTGACACAGCACACATAAACTATTTTTAACTTGCTACTTGCTTTCATTGGAGATGTGTGTAGAGAAAGATAAGAAAAAAAATAAAAGCTAGCAAGATAAATGTTCACTGAAGTGGAAACCTAAAGAACTTTTTCCCCATCTGTTTGGCACAGAAGTTATCTCTTTGGGGGTTACGGATTTCATCACCATTCCTCAGACTTGTAACTTGCAGATTGTGTTGACGGCCAAGGAGTAGCCTTCAAAGCCTCTGGAATACCTGTGCTTACATTAGCCTGAGCAATTCCTTTTCATCCTTTATTTTCATATTGATTACATGTGAATAACTCTTACCTTTTCAGTAAAATAGGTGTGTTTGCTCAACTCTAAAGGCAGCATGCACTTTTCCATTAGTCTAGTTCCTGCATTTCCATATCATAGCAAATAAATTCATCAGCGAATGATTTATTATATTTTAAAATAAAATGCCAAAGAGAGATGAAAGAAAACAGCCACTTATTCATAATACTTTCTTCTTCAAATAGACTTCAGTGGAGTCTCATTTATTTTATAAGAACAGCTCATCAGTTATCAGCATATTTTATTGCCCAGCCATCAAAATTCTTATTTTCTGATGCATTCTTCAAAACAAATAAATAAAATTTGTGAGGTACGGTTGAAATGGGTTTCCAAAATGTGACTTGGAATTACTTGCATGAAATTAGTGAATGTAATATTTGAAGTAGGTTGACCCCCACGCTTTGACTTGTATGACTAACACAATTATATATTTCATTGTTCTTCAGACTTCATTTTCTCATGACTACATGGAAACAAGGAAATGTCTTTAATATTTTGCTTTATTTTTCTGCGGAGATAGATGAATGCAAAATATTTTTGAGTACTTGTTTGTATAATCCAATTTCAAAATTCTATCTTTAATCAGTTTTATATGTAATGACAGCCACAAATTTTACAAGTTATACATCTTTGAGGTATTAAATAATAAACCAAGCTTCGTAGAATCATGAAAGAAATAAATCTCAAGTTTGGAAAGTATTGGGAATGGCAGTTCATTCTACAAAGTGCAAAACTCTAAACAATAGTTGGGAGAAGGGAAAAATAGAAATAAGACAATTTTGCTATGTACCATATACTTAAATTTTATAACATGTTTATATTGTTATAATTAAAATGTTATTTTTAAGAAATGCCTTGAGTTTCTTCTAGTAGCACCAGTCAACTGTACCTGAATAGGTATGAAGCTGTACCTTTCTTTGCCCTATTTTTTGTACTTCTGACAGCAAGGAAGGCCTCCTTCCTATTGCCCTGAACACTCTCTGCTAGTCAGTCAGGTATTAATATATGATGTGTGATCATGTAAACATTTTCATAGAAGTGCTAAATTAAGTATGAAGTGATAATTACGGATAGATATGAAATATCGTTCCATTTTTCAGATCACTCTAGACAGAATCTAGGCAGCTTTAGATACCTTGGATCAGGACGTCAACAGCATGTTAGAAATACACATTAAAATCATTTTGTATCACACAAAATTAGTATCTTCTTTTAATGACCACGGGATATTTAAAGAAGAGAGGGTTGCAAAGCAGTGGAACATCTGTGGTGCTGCCGGTCTGGAATTGAGTCATTGCCGTCTCATTCGAAGTCATGCTTCTCACATCGGGGCACCTGATTCGTCTGAGGTGAGCAGTGTAGTGGTGCTCCATGTGGCATCGTAGACAGATCCACAGGTGTGGACAGGACACCTGCTGTTAGAGGGCTTGCTGTGAGGATGTGTGCGTGTGTGTGTGTGTGTGTGTGTACATGGAGAGGGAGAGGGAGAAGGAGAGAGAGAGAGAGACAGATTCTAATTGGCCCACCTCATTGCGGGGAACTGGTAAGTATGAAATCTGCAGGGCAGGCCTGCAGGCTGGAAATTCCAGCAGAAGTCAATGCTGCAGTTTCGAGTTCAAATGCAACCTGAAGGTAGAATCCCTTCCTCTTCCAGGGACCCCAGTCTTTTCTCTTAAGTCCTCTAACCCATTGGGGGAAACCCACCAACATCATAGAGATACACTGCTTTATTCCACGTCTACCATTTTAAATGTTTATCCCGTCTGAAAAATGCTTTTACAGCAACATCTAATCTAGTGTTCGATGAAGCTCCTGGGTGCCACAGCCTTAGCCATGTTGACACATGAAATTAACCATCAGAGGTAGTGTTCTGGCAAGTTTGGGCTCTGGAGCTGACGTTCTAGGGATGGGGTGATGGGGAGGCTGGGCTAGGTTAAGTCTCCAGGGGTGACCTTTCTGGAGAAATCGCATTGAAGCTGAACATGTGGAAGGATTTTTCCCACGCAGAGAGAATACCGTGCCTCACGTGTCTGAGGAGCAGAAAGGCAATCGGCACGTGTGGAACAGAGGGGTGTGGGAGGAGTGTCTCCAGGAGGTTGTACACGGGGCAAGTGCCAGATCGCAAGGGCCAGGGAGGAAGTTCCGATGGTATTCTAGGCTCTTTGGGAAGTCACTGGGGGGATCAAGCAAAGACTGACAGAATCTGGGTGCTTCATGGAGAGCAGTTTTGAACACAAAGTTGAGAGAAAACAAACAGAATCTGACTGTCTTATATGGGCCTGTTTGTGGTGCGTGTGTATGAGAGAAGAAAAAAAGAGGAGAGAAGTAGCACCTGTACTTCTAAAGACTAAAAAGTTACCCACAGTAAGTGAAAATCTGTCACATTATTGTTATCTGGGGAATGGGAGCATTCTTCACAGAGTGGTGCCAACCATGAGGGAACTAAAAGTACGTAACTTCACCGAGGATAAAACACACACAACATATATCACAGAAGGACTTTGCTCTCCCGAATGAACTTCCTTGAATAAAGGAGAAAAAACAGACTGGCTGGTGTGTCTCAGTGGACTGAGTGCCAGCCTTTGAACTAAAGGGTTGCCGGTTCGATTCCCAGTCAGGGTACATGCCTGGGTTGTGGGCCAGGCCCCCAGTTGGGGGCCCATGATGGGCAACCACACATTGATGTTTCTCTCCCTCTGTTTCTCCCTCCCTTCCCCTCTCTCTATAAATAAATAAATAAATATTTCAAAAAATGATAAAGACACTAAAATCTAATAGAAAAGTGGGCAACTTGCATGACTAATAGATCAGAAAAAATGATAAGGGGCTTTAAGTACATGAAAAAATACTCATCTTCAACCATGCAAATTAAAGGCTTTCCAACACAAAGGAAATCTGGTGCAAATTAAATTAAAATTTTTTGTTTTATTATACTGATAAACATCATTCAATCTGATAATTCACAGCATTGACTATAAGGTGGGAGAAATGATATTTCAGTACCGCAGTAAGGGGGCACTTATTTCTATGTCATTGAAGGACAATTAGACAATATATATCCATATTTCAAATGCACATGAACTTTGAATCAGCTGTTTCACATGTAGGAATTAATCCTCAGAGACACTAGCATGTAAACAAAAAAAGTATTCATTACACATAATTTATTATAGCATAAGGTGGGGACAGCCAGAATACCCATTAATAGGAAAGTAATTAATGGTTATGATAGATTCAAAAATGGAATGCAATTTAGTTTTTGAAAAGAAAGATATAGCCATACAGTTAGTGATATGGAAATAGGTACAGGAGAACGGAACTGGAGGATACATATAAAATAAGAAAAAAATATTTTTTATAATTCTATGAGCTTTCATAATTTACCATTTGATTTCAGTTATTTTCAAAAAAGATCAATGAACAAGAAAGGAAAGTTATTCATATAAATGTGAAAAGAAAATGGTCATGTGTCTTTCTGAAATACAGAAAGATGTCTGTCTTAGGAACAATGTCTTGAAAAGCTCTTGCACTTCAAATAAAATAGAAGCAAAACAGCAAAATAAAAACAAAAGTTTCTGAAATAGTTTTTCAAGGGAAGGCAGAGTATTTGAGAAATGAATTTCATCAAATAGACAATTTTATGTCCGCACCGAAGGTCGGACGGGTGGAGTGGAGAGCACAGCCAGGCAGCAGGCTGCTGGGCACTGCCCGCACCCCGTCTGCCAGCCGAGTGAGCAGAGCCCAGGCCTCACCTGCTCCCCCAGCTCACAGCCTAGGTGAAGTGCATGCTACACAGTGAATGTTTGTGTCCGCCCCAAAGCCGTCTGTTGAACCTGACCTCCAGTGCGACGGTGTGAGGGCGGTGAGGGTTTGGGGAGGTGATCGGATCATGAGGCAGGCCCTCATAAATGGCCCAACATATGAGAAGTACACATTGGAGGTTACACAACAGTCATGGGGATGTGGAGAACAGCGTAGGAAATTCAGTCAATGGTGTTGTAATAACTGTGCATGGTGCTAGGTGGGTACTGGAAATACCGACAGGAGCACTTTGTAAAGTGTATGACGGTCAAACCACTATGCTGTACACCAGACGCCAATACAAAATAATATTGACTGTAAACTGTAATTTTTAAAAAATATCTCAGAGAGACACTTCACCCCCTCCCAGGTGAGGATGCACGTAAAAGACCACAGAGGCCAGGACTCAGGCCCTCGCTAGACGCTGAGTCTGCTGGTGCCTTGTCATGGCCCCCCAGCCTCCAGAGCTGCGAGGTATGAATGTGCGTTGTTTGTATGCCACCCAGTCGTTAGTATTCCTGTCACAGGTGCCCAAGTGGACCGAGACAGGGTGGCCTGGGATAAGGAGAGAACTTCATCTTTGGTGCTGAGTGTTATCTTGCCAGGTTTCTTACTTTATTACAGCTCTTGTAGTTCTGTATCAGAGCAAATAAGTATGTCAGTAAATGATTTATTATCCTTTAAAGTGAAATTCAAGGGAGATGTGGCATAATCTTTAGTCTGGAAATGTATGTATAGATAGCATGTGAGTGGTGTGACACCAATTTAGTTAATCTCAAATACTGAAGAAGTGTGTGATGACACTTGGCTATGGTATAGAACTTAACACTGCTTTTACAAGTTTATTTTTTAATTTTTATTGTTGATGCTATCCCCCATGTCCCCATTCCCTACCCCCACCCTTTGTGCTCTCCTCCTAGCCCCCACCCTCTTCTCTTTGGCCATCACCACACTGTCGTCTCTGTCCACGGGTTAAACACGTGTTCTTAGGCTAATCTCTTCATCCTCTTTCATCCAGTCTCCCCTACTGCCTCCCCTCTGACAGCTGTCAGTCTGTTCCATGTGTCCAGGCCTCTGTTTCTATTTTGTTGGCGAGTTTATTTTGTTCATTAGGTTCCACATATAAATGAGAGCATATGGGAGTTGTCTTCCTCTGACTGGCTTATTTTACTTAACCTAGCAGTTTTCAGGCCCATCCATGCTGTCAAAAAAGGTAAGTTCCCTTCTTTTTTGTGGCCGTGTAGTATTCTGCTGCGTAAATGTACTGCAGCATTTTTATTTGCTCATCTACTGATGGGCACTTGGGTTGTACAAAGCCATACGTTCAGGAATGCTTATTGTCCAAAGCTTAGTTAATTACACATTTGCTTTTATTTTATGAGCTTTTCTTGAATTGGTTTGCCTTACTTTTATTTTTATCTATTCACTCTACATTTTCCTTAATATTCTGAAAAATTAATAGAATCATTTATGCTAGAAAAAAGCTTTTGCAATGTCATCTAACTCAGTTAGGAAGCAAGATGTGTAAGAGAAAAGTTGCTGATATCAAGACGGCACCTTTAAGACGATGCAGGAAAACATAGTGAGGGGGAACCACAGTGACATCCCTGAAGGAACAGTGGAAGGTGTGGGCTCTTTAGATGTGCATTTCCCTTTCCCACACTTTTAATGCAATTGTGGTTCATAAAGTGTGGTTTCCAGATTCTCAGATCTCTTCCTCAGAGCTCCCCCGAATCAGATCCCTGGGGGATGGGCCCAGAGCTTGCTGTGTGTTTGCATAGCTTTTCATGGATGTGCAAGGGTGGGAACCAGTGCCATAGTGCATCCCAATTATTTCTGGAGAAATTGTCTTTTTTTTAATTTTATACTTCTTAAAGAAATAGGAAAGGGCTCATTTCCCCCTTAAGAAAGTTCAGATGGCGTGGTGAGATTAATCTTCTTGTAGAAATGATGTGATTCTTGCTTGGATAAAGGCTTTACAGCAGACTTGGTATCTAACAGAATTTCATTTTGATCTCCAGAGCACCTTCTACGTAATGAATTTTGCATATCAGAGGGCTGAAGGCTTTACACAGCCAGAATTTAAAGTATTGTGTGTGTCTGGAAAAAAGCATTGATCACATCCTCTGTAGATATTTAGAATTACCAGTGGAAATGAATGATTTAAGTCACATTTGGACCTGTAGCAGTGGTCAGGCAGTGAGGGGTTTTAAAATCACTGCTGTTTCATACAAATATACAAAATACAATATAGAGTTTTACATAATAGCTATTTAGGGATTTCTAAATATTGACTGTGGTAGACTGCTGAGGAATGGAAAATACATGGAAGGTAAATATCAACTAAACTTATTCTAGTACAGCATCTCCAGAAAAAATTCTGGAAGGGAAATTTATGGTTTACTAAAGATAGTATTATTTTATTTCAAAGACATGTTAGGAATGAAATATTGTCTCTCAACAAGCTGAATATCTGTATATAATTTTTAGCTTATGGGGTTTGGATAAAGACTTCCGTTTGGAACATAATGTTTCCAATATTATCTGGTTCTACAATTTTAAAGTATTCTCTGTCCAAAAGTCCCATGCCTGGTTCAGACCCCCAGATCGAGCTATTTGTAGATTGTAAAAGCGTCAGAACTGGGCAGCTAATTAGGAATTTGTTCATGCAAGATGCAAGTCAGCTTCTTTTTGGGACTCCATCCAAGTCGACATCGCCAGCCTAAGGACACATACACAAACCTTCCCCACTAGTGCCTAACCTGTCGTCATTCATCCTGCTTTTTAATGCGTGTCTTTTGGGAACTGTTCACCAGCAAACTTCATTATTACTTTTATTATTTAGTTATCTTGAAAAAAATTAATGGTATTACTGGGAAAACACATGGTTGTCTTCGGATGCCTAATTAGCAGTTTCCTGTTCATTTGACTTGCAAATGTATTGCCTTCCTCTGTAGAAGTTTTGTAACAGCCCAGATGACAAATTGTTCAGCTTCGTGAAGATTTCACCAAGTAAACAAACTGTGCAGTCTTTAATTCAAAGGAACTGAAAAGCAACGTACAGGTGGTACAATGCGGAGGGAAATTGTACCTGTCCAGGTTTGTTACTGGAAGAAGGCGAGAGCTAAGAATCTTTTTATGTCTCGACTCTTTTGATGAAGCAGATGACTTCGAACTGCATACAAATGAGAACAAATAACTTGGCATCTCGAACAATGTAAGCTGCTTCGAAAGAAATTTCCTAGTTAAAATTTCTATTATGGGATTGTAGCATTCTCTCTGTTGAACAATGTTTAACAACTATTTTTTCAGTGCCCACTACGGGTGAGGCTCTGGACTACGGTTTTAAGAAAGCATAGCAGCAATTCCTGCTTCGTGAGAACTGCAGCAGCTGTAAAGGCCTGCTGTGAGCCCGGGGTAGTGGCGTTCGGGATCCACAGGACGATGTTGGCAAGGCATCTGGAAGTCAGGCAGTAAGGGATCCAGTGGATTCTGTTGGTGCCTCCAACCCTCACCGTCCTCTGGATCTGCAGCGCACCATCCACCTAATGCTGGAAGGTTCCATCAATAACAACTCAAGGCTGTTACCTTTTCCACAAAATTGCAGCCTGGCTCGGAGCCATGCACTGCTCCTCAGCCGTGCCCCACCCCCTCTGCCAAATTCCAGGCAATGGCTGAGCCACAGGAGTAGCATTGCTGCCTCCAGGTAGAGTCCACTCTGTGCTGCAGGTGGTGGGTCAGTGCCTCCTGGTGGCATGTCGGACCCCAGCCGGGACCCCATTCCCGCAAAGCTTTTAATCTGGGCTCTGTCCTGCAGCTCTCACTTCCCCGACCCGACAGAACTTCCCCAATGAGTCTCTTGAACCAGAATCCACTTTTAGGGAACCTATTTACAGAGCAATTTCCACACAGGCTTGCAGAGTGACTGAGAGCTGGCTAGAGACCTTTATGGAAAGACAGCTCCAGCTATGAAGGCGTGGGCAGCGGGGGTGGAGGCAGTTCTGGCCGAAAGAGTAGGGCAGGGCTACAGGGCAGCAGGGAGGTGGGAGAAATGGGGTGGTAATGAGAGATGAAGCTGAAGAGGTTAAACATCTTTGTAAGTCAGGTACATCTACACCTAATGAATGCTAAAAAGTGAAAAATTCAGAATATTACCTATATTATAGTCTACATAAAATATGTGATCTGTGAAATAATTTATGTACTCAAGATACTTTAAAATGGTATTCTCAAATTATTTCCTTGAATAAACTATTAGAAAGAGGGAGTGCTATCATGGAATCACTCCTAAACATGCTAAATTTCTCGTTCTCTTTTCCAAAGGGAAGTTTCCAAGATGCACTATGACCAGTAAACGTGTATGTAGGACAATATTACCCATAATAGATCTTATTGTGACTCAAAACCTGGCGGTGGCCTAGCAGGGGGCTCTTCCAAAGCTGTGGACCTCACTACGTATAGACCACCGTGCACAGGTGTCTGTCGTAGTTCCAGTAAGACAGATTTCAAATATCTATATAAATTATGGAAAAATTTCTTCCTTGTTACATCTGACTGCCGCACGGGAGAATAAATTAAGTGTTATTTTCTCAAACTCAACGCCTTCCTAGCTTTTGAGTTGCAACCAATGCCACATTTCTGTCCGTTTGGACGTTCAGTTGCCGTGATTTGTGATTTTCCACAAGTACCCCGGTTTGAAAATAGACACGGAGGTAGAGTACGGGTTGGGTTGTGTTCTCTTACAACTGTCGTATTGGAGTGTCCATTCCGCCACCATTCCTGTTTCTCTAACTCTCCCATTCTCCAGCTCCCCCACCCCGAGATTTGTGTGACAAACCCTTGACCCATCCACCTGCCTCCTCCCTCACAAATTCACTTTAAAGGCGATTTTAAAAAGACAAGTGTAATTCCTGACAGACCCCTCCACAGTCGGAACCTTCTCTGCACCTCTAGAGTTACCTGTTTCTACTCTCTCCAACGCATCTCCGAGAATGCCAAATACCTGCTTGCATTTCCCTGGTTTGGGACAAGCATTTCTCTTCACTGCACTTCAAAATTCAGAGTACATGTCACCATTTAAAGAGGTTGATTAACCGATCGTGTCCTTCTCAGGGGTCCCTCCTACTTGGCGTATGCCCCTGTGGTAGCACTTGCCTAAGATGACACTTTAATCACTGGCTTAGATGCCTGCCTCTTCCACGAGACTTTCCCTTGAGTGACAGTCTCAAGGGCCATCTAAGTGAGATTCCATTATATCTGGCAAAGTGAACCTGGGACAACGGTGGCTAGGAGTCTAGTTACAGGAAGATTCATCCAGATCTAACTAACAGGAAGCAGCCACAATGAAACCCCTGAGGTGGAGAAGACGTCCAATTTCAAGTGCATCCTACTGTCTGCCACTCACATTTACTTTCCAGCTTACAGGCCACCACATCTTGTTTACACTGCTGAGCATGTATGTGCTATCTCCATGATAGCACCTAGAAGATCAGTGGTGGGCTTCTTGAGGACCCTCGCTGATGGTCTCTGGAAGAGATCACGATGCTGGGTGTGACATTTTTGTGGGGGTGGCATTATTGTGGGTGCAGCATATTTGTGGGTACGCCCTAAAATAAGGAGTAGTGACTTCATTGGCTACCTGAACAGGGGCAGACTTCCCAGACACCTTTTTGGGGGATTCTCAGATTCATCCGATTTCAAGGGCTTTTTAGGAAGCTCAGACCTAGCTTTTTGAAGGCAACAATCATTAGGGTGAAAATTAAGTTTATGCGTCCTTGTCTGTTTATGCAGCCTTGGAAGGTTGGAGGTGTGCACATCAATGTTAGAGTTATGTCTAGTTAATTAGAGTAGAGTACTGCCTACTCAAGGCCAGGCCACAGTGAAGCACTTTGTATTATTTTTCTATTGATACCTTTTAAAGAGGTATTATTACGATCTCAATTTTCAGAAGAAAGTAAGAATTGGAGACATTAAGTAACTACTAGACAAGATCCGATCAACAGTGAGTAGCAGAGCTAAAACCGGAAATGATGCCAGATCTCATGTTCTTTCTATTGCTTTGCTCTAGTGTCTGTCCCTAATAAATTGCACATGTCAGTGATGAGCAACTGAATGAATAGATATGAAAACAACTAGTATGTTTTTCATTCAGAAACTGCACTGTAGGCATCTATACTGAAGGTGTGAATATTTTTCAAATGCCTGTGGTATGACTCACTCACACATAGTAAGACAATATTGAAGTCACGTTTACTGGTGGACTCCCAATGCAGTACAAAAAATACCGTCCACGCCACCATCAGAAAATAATTAAATCTCTCTCCATAATCCTTCAAAGCTCTTTTTAGTCCCCGCCAGAACACACCTCCTTTAACATTATAATGTGTAACTGCCCAATAAAACTGCTTTAAAAGGCCTCTGCTAACCTTTAACCCTGAGGACTGTGCATAATTTATTATGCTATAAACAATCACATTCTTTCTTTTCTCATTTTGGGAGGATTTTCTTTCTTTCTCCTCCTCCATCTGTGGTGCTCCTTTACTGGATAATATTGAATCAGGACACTTTTATTATTTATCATTTTCATTTAAGAGTCATGTTCCCTGTTCTTAATTAACATTAAATAAAAATGGAGTATGTTATCTACAACAAAATCGTTGCTTTTATATTTTTTTCTTGTATCTTTTATTAATTTCTCTCCTCTTTGAACTGGTATCCATTGTGAAAAAAAATGAAGTTTCCTGTTTCTGTTCTTGGTTATGCTATTATGTTTTGGGGATGTTGTGACCTAAAGCAAAATAGCGTTAAGTCTTTCATCTTCCTGTATGGGCAGAGTGGAGCTATTTAATATGATGTCATGTAAAAATGTTAATTCAGGCTATGTGAAAGTGACGGAAGATTATAAAATTGCAATGGCTAATTCCAGAACTAGTTCTGTTAACTCATTACTTAAATGTAAAACAACAGTTATATTCTGTGATGATCTAACAAAGTCGATAATGTACTTCTTAAATTTCCAGGCTCTCTACAAAATTTCTTGCACATCAAATAGGAAGTGACCTTAATTTAAACACGGATTTGGACTTGGATCTGAGACAGGCACCTGAAAACTCTACTTGCTTTTATTCATTCCCTACACCTATTCTTCTTGCCCTTGTGTTTTCCTCCACACTCTGCTTCACTTACCTGAAAACACTGCCTAAAATATTTCGTTTCCTTCAAGAGACTTTCAGAGGATGGCCAGGTGACTTCCTCTTCAGACTCACACTTGCCAGGGTGCCTGTGCCCGTCCCACTGTTGGGGTTTCGGGGCTGTGCCTGTCTCTACACCATGAGAGGCTGCTTTTTGGGGGTGCCTCGGAGAGCCCCAGAAGCACTCTGGAAGCTCATTCTTCCAGAGATGGTCCACGTACTCACCAAATGGTGAGAATGGCTAAAAGCATCATCTCAAACACCCACCTCATTGCATCATAGTCTGGAACTCCTGTACGCAAGATTTTCTTAGAGGATTTTCAGGATTCTTAAAAACAAGAAATGTGCTTTGGCTGTGGAAAAACTCCACCAGGTGGCCAAATTGGTACTTTTGTTCTCTTCATCACTTCTTAGAAGACAAACTAGAGCAAAATCTTCAAGAATTCAGACAGTGTTTATATTAGTGAAGATTCTGCTCCGTGGCCAGTATAACAAAGTATAACAACGAAAAATTAAGTTGAACGTGCAAGCCCAAAAGATTTTGGAATCAACCTCTATTGCTTTGTTTTTGTTTTTAAAAGATTTTATTTACTAATTTTTAGAAAGGGGAAGGGAGGGAGAAAAAGAGGGAGAGAAACATCAATGTGTTGTTGCCTCTCAAGCGCCCCCCACTGGGGACATAGCCCACAATCCAGGCATGCTCCCTGACTGGGATTTGAACCAGCGACTCTTCGTTTTGCAGGCTGGACCTCAATCCACTGAACCACACCAGCCAGGCCTTATTTTTATATTCAAATGGTAACAAGTTTCACACCCTGGCCTTCTCCTACTCCTCCTTGTCTCCATTCCTTCTGCATTAGCCGGGAACCTCCTCTGTCTCTTGGCGCCCTCCCACACAGCCCACTACTCCATCCTGGCATCCTGTACACAGTGGTTTTCCAGAAATATAACCAAAGACACTGGGATGCTCTGTTTCAAGTGCTTGAATGCTCCCAATGAACTCGAGGCTTCCCAGTGACACCAAAGGCCCTCTGAGATGCGGCATCTCCCTGTGCGCACCTCAGAGTTCCCTACCAGTCCTTTGTCGTCTGTCACACCTGCTTTGTGCACTCAGTCAACACACAAGTCTTTGCAATTTCCCATTTATATGCTTTTCTTTACGCTTTTGCTATACATCATTGTTATACATCATTGTTTCCTTAATGGCTGGTATGGGTGCTTAAAGTCAATGCACGTTGTGGAGGTTTGCTAGAGCGTCAAAACTGGCATTTAGAGATGTTTCTAGTAAAATTCAGCTCTGGGGTTGAAAAACAGTAAATATTGAAAGTTTTCTTGATCAATTTCACACACACACACATATAATTTCATTTAAAAATTATTTTTGTTTCAATATGTTTCTAATTGAATATTACTTTGTTCCATAATCAGTGCCATAGATAGAATGAGTGTTATGAAAAATCATTTTTCATGATGAAAGAAACATATAAGCCTTCTTATTCTTGGTCCACTTATAGAAACCTCCACCCACCCCCATAATCATCTATGAGTCCAAGGTTTAAGAGCGAGAAGTATGTGGGAAAAAGTATGGGGAATAAGTAAGTGTGGCTGTGGGAGAGGACCTTTTCTGTATTTGAGGGCATATAATCTTTTTACCAGGTGATTTGCCATGCTCGTCAGGCTTGCATGTACAAGCTCGACGAAGGCAGAGCGATAGTTCCATTTCCATAGTCATTTGTTGGCATGACCTTGTTCAGCCTGATGTGCCCCTGGCTGTCATAGGAGAGTATGTGTGAGCCCTGGCTGGTGTGGCTCAGTGGATTGAGCATCCACCTGCGAACCAAAGGGCTGCCAGTTCAATTCCCAGTCAGCGCACATGCCTGGGTTACAGGTCAGATCTCCAGTAGGGGGCACCCAAGAGGCAACCACACATTGATGTTTCTCTCCCTCTCTTCCCCTCTCTCTAAAAATAAATAAATCTTTTAAAAAAAGAAAATTTTTTAAAAAGTGTATGCAAAATATGCAAGTCACAGGGGCTGGCTCTTGTCTACTAGAAGCTGGGTGTGCCTGTCCAGCACTGACACCCGGTTTAAAGGAACGTTTCCTCAGCGAGTCAACCCAACAAACACAGGTCACACTGTGGCCATGAGTGTGCTCTACTGGGAATGTTTGGGTGCTGTTGCCGTCTTATAGGAAAGACAGTGCACCGATTTAGTTTAACAGTCATGAAATACGTCTAACCTTCCATTTGTAAGGTGTTCTTTAGGAAAGCATCGCACAGGTAAATATGTGAAAGGTAATAGGTGGATAATTTTACTTGCAATGGGATCAAATATAAACAAAATACATTGATTTTTTAAAAAAAATTATAGAATGATTGCTATCATTTGCCTTGGGTCTACTGTGTGCTAATCACAGTAATCAACACCTCTGCCTAAATTGGTTATATTTTTCATTTTACCAATCTAATAAGATAAGTATATTTTTCTCATTTTTATATGAGGCAGCTGCAGCACAGACAGGGAAAAGAATCCACACTGGTTTCTACATCATAAATTCTTACATTTTAGGACTGTGGGTTAAAATTAATTCTGCCTGTTAACAAAGTTTGTGATTTTTAACCTTGGCAAATTTGCAAATTCAATAGTCTACTTTGCACAATACCCTTCTACTGTTCCTCACATCCCCTTAAACGATGGTACCATCAAAAGAACACCTTGGAAGCTAAACTTTAAAAAATTTATTACACTCTGAGCTGGTCCAGGCAATTAGGAATGAGATCATCATTGCTAACTTTGATAATTGAAGATGATTATAATAATTTATAAAGACATATTTTCTCTGCAAATAGAATGCATTTTTAAAAAGTAAGACTCTCTTTACCTTCTTTTTGACACGCTGAGGCCCCTCCCTCTCGGAGTCACAGCGTTGCAGGTGTTTCTGTATCCTCGCTCGCCCTCCAGTGGCGGCAGCTGTGTACTTCGGTTGAGTAACAAAAAGAAGAAAAACCCTCTGTCTCTTGTTAGAAAGCAGATGGTAGGTGTCAGTTTGTGTGACTGATTTTTAAGAGTGTTAGCCATGGACATCATTGAGTCTAATGAAGGAAAGTATTTATATCTTGATATGTAGATATTGTCAGAACAACTAGTTCTCAGTAAGGAAAAAAACAGTTATTTTTTCCCTTCAAAAAATTGATAACCAATACTTGTCCCTTCAGAAAATCACTAGTAATAAAGCATCTGTATTGAAATTCCTGCCAAAGTAAATAGTCAGAAAATCCATGTGTCAGTGATTAATGCAGTCAAATCACATGCTATATTTATATATATATTTTTCAAATAAGATGTCTTACCAGTAGGGAAAAGCATTAGCATCCAACTGCAAATAAATAATTCTAAGAGGTTACGTCTCCCCACACGGGCATGTTGCCGAGTGTGGGTGGATGTACTTTACAGGAAGTACCTTAAAGCAGCTGCTGCCAGAGACGTCACAGAGACCGTGTGAACGCAGGCGACGCACAACTCGTGCCCCAGAACAAGATGCGGTTCGTTCAAACCTCTAAAAGTAAGGACGTAAAGTGGATACGCCCAGTGGCTAAAAAGTGTTCAAAATAGAGGATAATTGTATTTGAGACTGTCTTTTCTTTCAGTTTGAAAATAAAATTTGGTATCAAAGTAATTATTAGGAAAATATTTTTCCACTGTGTGAGAAGTTGAATGTCTCTGGGTAGATGCTAATTTTATTTTTATTGATTTAACAAAGCGTGAATTGGAAATGGGATGGATAAGCAGAGAAAAGTTGTACCACTTACAAATAATCTCCAAAAGTACAGGGTCCAGCACAAAGAGTGCCCCTTCTCTATTACATAAAAATATTTTATTACGAAATCATAAGCATGTAATTCTGTAACATGACAATATCACCCGTGAGCAAACCATGTGGCATTTTAGGTGAAATGTTCAAGTTGCTGTCCATCTCGTGTGAGACATTCATGTACCCACAAACCACACTCAGTGGCGTTACTTCTGCTGGACCTTGAATATTGATTTAAGTAGTAGCAGTGTAATTTTTTGAAGAAATCCTCCAAATCTTCTATAAGAATAGAATTATACTGAATATTAAGTCTCTTTTGTCTAGATTACCCAATTGCCATCATTCTGCCACAGTTGTAGTTGCCTGCTGTCTCTGTCTACACACACACACTCCCCTCATTTTATTCTGTAGAACTATTTGAAAGTAAGTTGTTAACTCTTAAAACTTTATCCTGAACATTTTATTACCTAAGAACTTTAATACCTGTATTACCCCAGTACAAAAAAATCCCACATGTAGTCAGAACATTATATATTAAAGTTAATGTTTATTTAATAATATCTAATATATAGTTTTCTCCATTTTACCAAAAATTTCCATTCCATTATGTTTGTTTGATCCTCACTGAGGATACGTTTATTGATATTTTTTCTGAGAGAGAGAGAGATCATTTGCCTCCCATGTGCTCCCGGACCAGGGATTGAACCCACAACTCAGGTGTGTGCCCTGACCAGGAATCAGACCCACAACCTTTCTGGTGTACAGGACACTCCAACCAACTGGGCCCCCTGTAAGGGCTGTGGTTTCCTTTTTTATAAAATATAGGATGTGGTCAGTATTAATGCACTGCCTTTGGTAGTCGTCTGTCTTTAGTCTCCTTTTACATAATACACTCTCCTGTATCAACTTTCTTTAAAAAACAAAACACAGACATTTTCAAGTTGTGCGTAGTTGTCTTACAGGATGGGCTGCACCGTAGACGGCCCAAGGGTTTCCTCATGATTCGATGCAGATCAAACATCCTTGAGGTGCTAGCGCCCTGCGCAGAGGCCGTGTGCTAGTCGTGGCAGCTCTTCAGCACGT
>CM052548.1:9668654-9768500 GCA_028533065.1 Trachops cirrhosus | reverse complement strand
CCCCAGGTCCAATTCACCCCAGGTGTCTGCCGACTCTAGTCTGAGCCTCACCGCCCCTGCTATTTCCGCAGGTCCTGAGTAGGGCAGAGGAGACAAAGGCAGCCAGGAGACTTGGATTTCTCACATCCAGAACAAGGACTCAGGCTATTGTCAAAGCCGAGGGGGCAGGGGTGATGTCGATCACTCCCTCACTTCCACAGCCCCCTGAGTTTCTTCCCTGATGGCTTATTCCCACGTGATCATGTCTTTCTTAGGTCCATTCTTTCCAGAGAATGGTTGCCCGTCATTGACTATCCAACCAAGCTGAAGGGAATAGCAGAGCATGCTGTGCCCATGTTCAGGGAAATAACTTTTGTCTCCTTAGACCTCCCAGTTCTGGGAGGTTTCTCACTCAGCCTTAGCCACGGGGGGTTACGGCTCCTGAAACCAGGCAGGGCGGGCACCACAATCTATCAATCTTCCATTTATAGGTGCTGTAGGTTCAGTTCAAACAGGTATATAGGACAAAGGATACCATGGTATGCAGTTTTTTTCACAAATACTGGGATTTATTCTCAGGTTGGAACGAAGTGGTGTCTGATAGCCGTGTCCTGGTCTCCCTTTGTGGACTCGGTGCTGTCACACCTGGGGATGGCAACCATCTGGGGTCTACTCTTCTCTGTGGCGTGCCTTTGGGAGACTTCCAGAACATCACAGACGTCACTTGCATTCTGGTCGTCTTCTTTGCTAATGTTAAAACACCTGCACAGGTGAGTGTGGAAGCGAATGCCTGGAAAGGCCACCACCTTTACTAAAGATAGAGACCACAGCGGCCCGGAGCTTGCGTGGCTTTTTTTGGGTGAGAGGAAGCAATGGAACTCTGTTTACTCCCCTATTTTCCTTTCTTTCCCTGATTTTTTTCTTAACACTTGTATCTTTCTAGTAGTGTTTCCACAAAAAAATTGATGTAGGTGATGTAATAGGCAACATGCTGACCCCATAGGCACATAAATCATCTGACCCAAGGTGGAAATCTGGAAATCGGGCCATTATTATTTTTAACGTTTTATTTATGGATTTTAGAGAGAGGGGAAGAGGGAGAGAAAGAGAGAGAGAAACATCCGTGTTAGAGAGAAACATCCATCGGTTGCCTCTTGCACACACCCCAGCTGGGGACAGAGCCCACAGTCGAGGCAAGCGCCCCAACCGGGAGTTGAACCAGTGACCTTTCACTTTGTGGAAAGACACCCAGCCAGCTGAGCCACACTGGGCAGGGCTAATCTGGCCATTATGATTCCTAAGTGAGTGGGATGTGATGTATCTCCAGCTGCTGTTAACACGCTGACTCCGGCAGCTCTGCAGTGCTTCCCCACCCTGCATGGGACCCGGTTCTCACACAGAACTCCAACGGAGTAGTGACTCCACCTAGATTTGTGTTTTTCCACTCAGTTTCCACTTACGTAGAACAGATTTTTTTCCATGAGTCAGAAATGTTTTATTTTTCCTAACACAAAGACTAATTTAAATGAGGTTCCCACTTTCTCTTTTCTTCTTTCTCTTTCTCCACTTCTCTCTTCTTTTATCCCATTCCTCCCTCCCACTTCCTCGGCTATCAGGAGCACACAGTATATTACTTGTTGAATACTTGATTACATCAGGATAGCAAAAGAATATAACCCATTGCCCCATTTCTCCAGGAGCTTACTAAGCTAAATACTGTTTTACCATGTAAGTGCTCTGGTCCTTAGAGAGATCAGAGGGAGAGATCGATAAGAGCTAAGTTAGCCAGAAAGGGCTTCATTTAATAAATATTTAATGATGACTTACTGCGTGTAACTCAGTTGTGTTTGACTGTACCACCCCACACATGTGCCCTTCTGCTACTGGAAGCTCTTTGTGGGCCAGGACTGTGTTTGTCTGGTTCACATTTGTGTGCCTTCTGCCTGGGACACGCAAGGCAGACATTTGTTGAAGCATTTGTTGAATGAAGGCATGCATATCCAATGCACGCATGAATGAATGGCCATTGGAGAATTGTAGGGGATGCTTTTTTTCTTTCTTGGAGGTGATTCTTTCTCCCCTTGATGGGAAAGCTACGACTGGACTAATTGCATGGACTAGAGGGCTAAGGAGGGCGTGATGGATTGAGTTTCCAAGAGGCTTACTCATTGCGGGTTTCTATTCCATTTGACAAAGGGGAAATTCACTTGGCATTGAAATCAAGGGGAGAGATAATTAACTGCTTAGTCATTTATGTGCCTTCATCCCAGGGACCAGCTGTTTCCTGGATCATGTTTTATTACCTTTTTTTATGTATAGTATGTCTTTGCAAGGAAAACATCCAGTGCAGCAGAGCTCAGCAGTTGGTGTGTCCTAATGCATGGTTTAAAACTACCTAGAAGACACTTTCTGCGAGTTATTCTAGAAAAGGGAGGGTGCCAGGCCCTATCACACTCCTTTTTAAAGCCATGGGAGATTTCTTCTGGGGTTTAGAATGGAAAGAGGATTAGCCTTGAGGTTAGCCCTCCTGGGTACGACCCCGTCCTTACCCTCCCACTTCCAAGTAGTGTGACTTTGGTAGATTAACCCCGGGTGTGGCTCAGTTAAAACTCTCTTCACAGGGTGTGGGGGCATGAGGATGAAAAGACAGAAAGATGTCAAGTAAATGAACTCAGAACATATCTTTTTCTTTCCCTGTCTCTCCTGTATGAGTCATTTTTGGTTTGAAATTCTGTTCACACAATTTAGGGATTCCTTCAACTGGAATCATTTTTACCTGTGCTAATTTTAAATTCCAGCTTGATTTTAAGTACTTGGTAGGAAGGCTCATATTCTACACCTATTTTATTTTGTAATTCACCTCAAAATATCCAAATTTAATGCCATCTCCAGATTTGTTCTTTTATCTTTAGGCATAGGGATTAAACTCTCTCAGATTATAAATGAATGGGTTTTGCGTACATTTTCATGGTACATAATTGGAAGGAATTGTTTTTGCAATGCGCCCATGTACAAAAAGAACAAATGTTATAAAATTTGAAGAATCAGGGTGAGAACTTCATCTTTTGGAGTCCTTATAGCCTTAGCTTTCTGGGAAGCTTGTAGAAATGCGCAGTCTTGTCTGTAGATGGCGCCATTGCACCAGACGGAATAAGACCGTAATTAAGTATTCGAGTTCTTTTCCAGGACAGTCAACCTGCTTGGCGTCGAGTGCATGCTTCAGCATCCACAGTGCCAGGTTTTGGAATTGGGAAATGCCCAAATGGGAAGAAGATATGCATGTTTTAAATGAAAAAAAATTAAATACAACCTGATGGGTTCTATAGTAATTGTCTCCATTTAAAAATGTATTTTGGGTTAGAAAAGAGAAGTTGATGAAAGGTCCAGATGGAAAGCTGTACTTTTATTTTCTGGAAACACTTAATCAAACTTTAAGGAACCGCAAGTAATGGGACTTACACTGATCAGTGTCAGTTCTAAGGCACCGAAAATGAAATTCGGCAGTCTCCTCTCTTCATTCTTTCAACCTACTTTCTGTGATCAAGAACTTTTTATCCATATTTCTTTCCCATTTTCTTATGACTAGTTTTCATTCTGGTTTATGTAAGCTGTTCAGCATTTTTTAAAAAAAATCTATGTATGATTGGATTTGTGTTTATAATCCTCACTAGGATAACACCATTTTAGTATTAAGTGCGCTTTCGAGGTTTATAAATCATTCAGGGAAATTTCACCTAAAAGGGTGTTTTCGTAACTGGATTATTGGGATACATTATTGGAATAAACTGGGCAGCCTTGTACAGAAATTAGCATCTGGGGTGCACTACTGCCCAGCACAGTTGATAGGTGACATGGGAAGGGAGGGTGCTTATTTTTTTAAGCTAAATTGCATTTGATGGAGAGAGATTTGAAGACAAGCCCCCGCTGTTTGCTTTTGGGTTCTGTAAAGTATTTTTTTGTCCTTGTTTTGTGCTGGAATGTCCTGGAAATGCCCAACTGCTGGGCCTTATCCACTTTCAAAAAATAACAAGGGGACAGAAATGGTGTCCGGCTTCACTGGTACAAAGAGCAAACAACACTCAAGTTTTCATGTTTCAGGGTATTGTGAATCGTGTTACTTATTATAATTGGTATTGTTAAAATGACCCTAAGAAAGTAATTTTATGTAACTATCACCATAGCTATAATTAGTTATATGTTATAGTTCTAAAATTATTTGCATGTGTCATTAAATATGATGCATAGTATAAAGCATAAGTGGGCAACTTAATGAATGCACATAAAGTGAACCTCATGTAGACATTATCAACTCAGAAGGTAGAATTTGGCCAGCGTTAGAGATTCATCCCCACAAGGAAACGTGGGCCTTTTGCCAGTGTAAACCCCTCTGTCTCCCCAGATGAAACCAATATTCCTGACTTTACTGAGAATCTTTCCCTCGCATTTGCATATATAGCCATATATACATCCTTAAATAAACAGTTTTGCCTGCTTTTGAACAAGTATCCTACTGTATGCATTATGTTGGGTCTGACATCTGATGCTCAATACTACGTTTGTAAGGTCCATCTATTTTACTATGTGCAGCTGTGGTTCATTCATCTCAGTTGCTGAGTATTTTATGACTATTACACAATTTACGGACCTATTTTGCTGATGGACATTTGGGTGTTTCCACAGGAGGCTGTTAGGGACAGTGCTGCCACGAGATGTCTTGTGTGCGTATTTGTGTGTGTGTATACACAGGTTTTACTAGAGTGTATGTGGAGGAGAAAAATTGGTAGGTAGATCATAAGTTTCTCACATTCTCAGATTTACTAGATAATGCCACATGGCATTTCAAGAAGGTTGTACCAATTTCTTCTGTCAACGGCATGAAACGAGACTTCTGGGTTTTATTTTTTTTAGATTTTATTTATTTATTTTTTTTTAGAGAGAGTAAAAGGAAGGAGAAAAAGAGGGAGAGAAACATGGATTGGTTGGCTCTCACACACCCGAAACTGGGGATCTGGCCAGCAACCCAGGATGTGCCCTGATGGGAGAGTCAAGCCAGTGACCCCCCAGTCCACAGGCTGGCACTCAGTCTGCTGAGCCACCCCAGCCAGGGCATGAAATGAGACTTCTTGTTCTCCAGGTCCTTGCCAACACATAATATTGTCGGACCTTAAAATTTTTGCTCACTCAGTAAGTCTGCAGTGGTATTTTGCTTGTTTCAATTTATATTTCTCTCCTGTTGGTTACTGGCTATTTGTATTTGCTGTTTGTAAAGTGCCCATTTTTCAAGATCATCTTGTCTTTTTCATAATATTTGTAGGAGTTTTGTTATTCTTGTTTTTCTAGTCCCTCTTTAATTATGTTTATAAAAAAGTGTCTTGTTCCATAGTGTGGTTTGTAATTTCACTATCTTCATGGTGAATTTTGATGTACAAATATAATCAATTTTCATAGAGTAAAATTATTTACTTTATGATTAGTGCTTTTGGGGTTAAAAAAAGTAGCCCTTAACCTGGGAAATAAAGATACACTGTTAAACAATTTTCTCAAAGTACTCTGGAAATGCATTTCACACACAGGTGCACCTGGAACTAACTGTTACACAGAGGGCCTTGGGAGTCCCTGTTACTACACTTTCCATTTGAATGGATTCTACTTGGCCCCAAACCATTTCCTGCAAAGCATATTTCTCTTCACCAAAGTGGTAAATATCTCTCTGTCAAGTGTTCGTACATAAACAGGTCTGTTTCCCAGCTTTTTATTCCATTCCATTGGTCTCCATGTCTGTCCCTGTGCAAACGCCATAGTTTAATTAGTAGATCTTTGTGATAAGATTGTATGTCTAGTTGAGCCTTGTTCTTCTTTAAGAGTATGTTGATGCTTGCAATATATATTTTATTTTTTTAAAGATTGTATTTATTTATCTTTAGAGAGAGGGGAAAGGAGGGAGAAAAAAGAGGGTAAGAAACAAGATGCTTATTGGATTTTTGCATTTGTGGCGATGGATGGGAGCTGGTCTTAAGTTTTTAAATATGAAAGGAAAAGGAATTAAAGTAAAAACCGAGGTGCAGTGTACACATATTTGCAAAATAGAAAATATTTTTTCTTTAGTTGTAAAATTCTCTGTTTTCTCCTAGTAAATAAAAAAAGGCTTTTATATGGGATTTTAATACTATCTTGTAATTCTAAAGATTTATAAAACTTGCCTCACTGGCAGTATTCAGCAAGTACATTCAAGTGTGTAGTTAGGCTTTATTTCTTATCTCATCCAGAACTTATCTCTTTTCTATGTGCATGGCTTCAGAAAAAAACGAAACAAATTAACTTGCATCTTCCCTCACTCCTCCGAAAATAAAAATGAGTTGAAATCCATTGGCATTGCAAGTTTCATTGTCTGTCCATCTTTTCCTGACAAATGAATCGGGGACTCAAGTGCTATGAAACAGCTCAAGTTGATGATGGATGGCTTGAAGATGACTGTGACATGAGCAACTTCAACACTGGGATGTCTGGAGACTAGACACCTGCTCCTCATTTGCGGCTTGAGAAAGACACCTGTGAAGTCCCACTGCGTGTTCTACCGACTCAATTACACCTGTCGTCCGCAGGGTGGGCAGAGCTCTGCCTGAGAACTCATTTTCCCCAAGAAAGTCTATAAACAATGTAAGATGAAGCCTTTCCTCTTAAGAATATTAAAAGTATTGGGGATAAATGATACTTATACACAGCATTTTTAATGTGGTCTAAAGTAGTATGTGTTTTCTTTCCAAAACAGATAATGTTGCACACAAATAGAGTTCAGCAAAGTGAAAGATTTGTTATGTGACAGGATTTGAACTAGGACCCGATGCATTTATTTGAGAATACAGGACAGTAGAATATACCCCTTTTTTCCTTTCATTGTAAATTTTTTGAATCTGCAAGGGAAGAGTGTGCTTAGTAACAGACACACTGAGTGATCGCTGTCGTCTCAGCCCTGTCCTAGCCATTACATGCATTACCTTATTTAATCCTTAAAGCAACCCGAAAAGGTAGGACTATTACAGATGGAGAAAGAAACTGAAGGCTAGAAATCTCAAGGAAACTTGTCAAAGTCCAAGCAAGTGGTAAGGAAATGACAGAAGGCTGATCCCAGGCACCTACCTCAGAGACTGTTGCTAAGTGGTGATCTTGTAAAAGAGAAAAGCCTTTTTCCCACTCAACGAGAATGAAAATGATAATCTCAGGCGTCTCAGCCTACAATGTTCTCACACTTTGTCAAACTCACCTGATTCTCTCCCTAAGACTAAGGAGCTCTCTCTTTATTATAGGTTTTATAAACTTTGTGTTAGAATGCACATATTAAACCCAAGATCCTTTTCAGCCTAATATCATTCCCCTGTGTCTGTGAAGTGTTTTTTAGAGTTATTGGCAATTATAGGCATCATAGAATCAGTTCTTTAAACAGAGATAGAATGTCTCCAATATTTAGTTTGTGACACCTACTAAACCAATGTAGAGATTGAAGTCAGTATTGTAAGGGTGCAATGGAAGAAAACTAAGCAAAGGGATATGACAACAAACTGTGTGTTAACAGAAGTAGCGCTGAACACAAGTTTTATATTTGCGAACGATGAAAAAGTGGGAGCTAAGGAAATGTGTTTTATGGACTAGTCCTTTCAGTGCATTTCATGTCATGCCACTGTCTCCCACGCTGCCAATGCGTGTATTTGTCCATGGACTCAGAGGTTCACTCACCGCAGCCTCTACCTGCCATGTAAAAGTCACATCCTTACCAAAATTTGTCCGTTTTGTCTGCTTGATGCTCTGCAGATATGAATCGTGAGTCAACAGGCCTCAGATAACTAATCCTAGATTAGAATATGATAAGGAAAGTGTGTAAGAAATTAAGTGGAGGATCCCACTTCGATGTGACCAAATAACTGTTCGGGAATACCCATAGCTCTCGGAGGGAGAGCTGAGACCAGAAGTAGTTTCTCCTTATTTCTGGACCATGTTTGGGCATCTTTGCATCTCTTACTTTTCGTGAGTTGAGATGGACAGTTCATTTTGATCCATAATCTTTTTTTAAATTTATTTTTTTTAATTTTAATTTTTGTGCAATTACAATTGTCCCCATTTCCCCCCAGTATTCTCCCCTGCCCTACCCACTCCCACCTCCCACATTCAATCAACAATCTTTTATTAATTTCTTTAAAAATTATGACTTAAACTATAGAAATTATCATAAATTGCATACCACAAATTTATAGTATAAAAGAACGAGTACTTTGGAGTAGAATCCAAGGTCATAATCACCCCTTGTTCGTTATAATGATGTGTAACGATATCCCTACTCCCTCGTTTGATCGCTGTTCCATTTCTGTTTAATCAGTCCTTTCATTTCCATAACTAAAGTTTATAATCTTCTATATGGTTCCTGACATTTATCATTCTATTTTAAGAGTATTTTTTTAATGGCTTAACTATTTGGAAACACTGATACAGCGTTGTCTAGTCTGCAGAGTTGTAATCGAGATTATTCTTCAGGACTCTCTGGAATCATGGGCTAGCACAGAATGCATTAGCTAGGTAAAACAGGAAGTGTTCCTATATGATTTAATAAAACCAATGCAGTTAAAACCTTCAGGGAAGGGATAAGAGTGTGTAAGACTAATTCACTCTTCTCAGTGCCTAAAACAGTATAATATGTGATTATGTGCTATGTGAATGGTTTTGGAGGATCATAAAACTACATTTTGGAACCAATCCAATGAAAATGAAATAAATGGATACAGAGAAAGACAGAAAGATCTAGTTATAGTTGAATTATGTTGGCATGAAATTTCGAAGGAAGAAAATTAGGACATTAAGCTGAGGGGGATAGAAGAAGAGAGACTGGGGAAATGAAGTCCAGAAAGCATATAAACACCAGGCAGTGTTTTAATAATAACAGTTTTATAAGACTCAGTACTCACTATAGATCATAGTAGTCCAATTTTGTAACACAGGGAAGGGAAATGTATTAAGTGGATTAAGGCTTTAACAGTGGCTGTGGTACTTCACAGTCTACTACGGTGGTGGATAAGTTACATTAAGCTTTCTAAACTTCAGTCTGCATATCTGTGAAAATGGAAGTCATATTTACTTTACAGAGTGTTGTGCAAGTAGAACACAATAATATATTTTAAAATGCTCATCTCAATGTTTGAAGCACCGTATGCCTCCAATCACTGTTCATTCCCTTTCTCCTTCCCACTTTGTATTATTGGAATTATTTATCAAGTCTCACATAAAGATATCATGAGACAGTTTTAAAGAGTTGTTTACAAGAAGACTACATCCTTACTCTCCTAGGATAGAACTTGATCTAACAGTTATTGTAAAATCTACTATCTGTCGAGTAATTTTTATATATGCCCGATATTCTGTGTGAGATAGCGCATTAATCCTCACAGCAATTTTAGGTGATGGTCATCACCCTCTGTTGTAGTTTGGACCATTTCTGCGGGCAGTATGTAATGAGGCAGGACTAAAAATCAGGTTTGTCTGGTTCTGAATCCTCTGACCTTAACACTAAATGATACAGCCACTCATCAATGGTGTCACTCACCAATGGTGTCAACATTTTCAAATTACAGATGTGAGATGTGTTTGCTTGAAGGGAGAGGTGGAGTGAGCAGCTATAGAGTGTGACATGACTGTGACTGATTTTTACCCTATGTCTAGATTTCTAAACTTGCCCAAGTGACGATATCTCTGAGCCTCACTTTCTGCAATGTAAAATGGGATAAATGTGCTTATCTCCAAAGTTATTTTTAGAATTAAGTGAAGTTACATGCTTGTGTGTGGTGTCGAAGCACGTGTGCACATACAGTACATAGCAGAGCACTATTCCTGGTGGAGTAAGAAAAAGAGCTGCCAGATTTTATAGATTGAAAATATTTGAATCATAATGTCTTATGATGACTGAAATAAAAAATGAACCACTTGGTTCCCATTCCAGTAATAGCAGCAAAGCTGGAACTAAAAATGACAAACTCTGGGGAAAATATAAAAACAACTATTTCAAATGTACAGGAAAGTGATCAAAAGGAAGCAGAGACTGTGCAGGGATTTGAGCTTAGAGGAAGAAAACTGAGCAGGGAGAGATTCCTATTTATGAGGCACTCCCAGGTCACAAGACTCCAGGTGGCTAGAACTCACGCCAAAAACTATGGTCTCCCTGGCTTTGAGAATTCAGTGATGAGGTTTAAGTCCATAAAGCAGGTTTGAAAGTAAAAGTGGAATCAGATAAGGGAGGAAACCGCAGAGGAAAGAAACCTCAAATTTGCCCGTGAACTCTTATCAAATCTTTGGCTCACTCTTTCACTGTGCTCATGTGAGGGAGACTCCAAACATCCCAGCACAGCCCAGCAGCTGGAAGTCTGTAGAATGAGCTGTGCAGTGAACTTAGCTGTTGTTCACCATAAGGAAAACAAAGCCTGGAATTAGTCCAGTCAAGTTAACTGCTTGTCACAACTGAAACCGCATTCTTCAGAGGAAGGTAACGGAATCCAGAGTTCATAATATATTCACAAAGTTCAGCTTGAGATAAAAAATTAATGTGCATGCAAAGAACTGTGAAAAAATAGAATGTAGAGTCAAGAGGAAAAGTATTAAATAAACCATAAACTAGAAATGTCCTCATTGCGATGAGGGGATAAAGACTTTAAAGTAGCTGTATTAAATATGTTCAAGCACTTAAAGGAAAATAAGGATATTGAAAACAGAGATGTAAAGTATCAATTTCTATATGTATCAAGAGTACCAAAGGGAATTATTTTAAATTTAAGATAAAATCTAAATTTAACTTACTGTAATGGTTTTAACAATATTTGAGAAAGGTTTACAAAGAGTTGGTAAATTTGAATGCACATCAATAGGTTTTATCCTGAGGAAAAGAGAACTGTATAAAACCTAATTTGGGTAAACATATAATAAAATGTCATTTATTTATTTTTTTACTTTTTAAAATATTTTATTTATTTATTTTTAGAGAGAGAGGAAGGGAAAGAGAAAGAGAGGGAGGGAAACATCACTGTGTGGTTGCCTCTAGCACGCCCCCTACTGGGGACCTGACCCTCAACCCAGGCGTGTACCCTGACTGGGAATCAAACTGGTGACCCTTTGCTTCATAGGCTGGTGCTCAATCCGCTGAGCCACACCAGCCAGGGCCATAAATAAATGTCATTTAATTTAACAACAACAACAACAACAACAGAAATAACAAAAGACAGAAACCACGGATAAGAGGCACAGTTGCTGTGCACGTGATAGGAAATGCAGAAGAGGAAACACATATGGTGTAGAAAATATATTTGAAGACATGAAAGACAAATTTTCTACATGTGATGAAAACCAAACAACTTAAAGAACAAAGTAGATCAGCAAACTGAAAGCAGGCTATAAAGAAACATAAGTGACCTAAACGTATCAAAGCAAAACTTTCAAAAACCTAAGATGAGTAGAAAACTTGAAAGCAACTAGGTAAAAGAAGATGCATCCCATTCTGGATTACAGTAACTACTTTCCTTCAATAACAGTATGAGGCAAAAGATAATGAAAAGGTATTTATAAAGCAGTGCAGGAAAAATCACACCTGTCTACAAATATTCTATTGAAATAATTGTTGAAAAACATTTGCAGGAACAAGTAGAAAGGACACATGGACAAAAACAAGGGAGGCTGGAAACGAGAGGGAGGTGGGGAGGGCTGGGGAGGTGGGCTGGGATGGGAGTAAAAGGCAGAAAACTGTACTTGAACAACAATTAAAATTAAAAAAAAACAAAATAAAAAATAAAAATGTGAAATATTATGTCTATGGATTGGAACACTCAATATTGTTAAGGTGTCAGTTCTCCCCCAAATTAATATATAGATTGAGTGCAACACCAATCAAAACTTCAACAACATGTTAAATAGAAATGACAAATTGATTCAAAAATCCATATGGGACTATAAAGGACATAAAATAATTAAAACAGCATTGAAAATGATGCCTATGATTGAAAGATGTACAGTTTCTGACATCAAAATTTAAATTAAAGCTGCAGTGTTGAAGACAGTTTAGAATTGGCATTAGAATAAACGATGAGATCACCAAAGCAAAAGATTAAGGTCAATAAGTTTTTAACAATGTTACCAAAGCAATTCAACGCCAATTCATGTCAACCGGTGGCTCTAAAGACAAAATTCAATTGAATGTATATTTGTGTGTGTGCGTATGTCACACCACACACAAAAGTCAATTCGCGATGGATCATAGGCTTAAACATAAACATGAAATATGTAAAATTTTAAAAGAATACAAAATATAACTTCTTTTTTATTTCATTTTTTGAATATTTTATTGTTATTCTATTATACTTGTCCTAATTTTCCCCCTTTGCCCTCCTCATCCATCCTGCCTCACTTCTTAAGGTACAGACAGAAAGCAACAGCCATAACATTAAAGATCCTGCTAAAAGTGCTGATTCCTAAAAATGCTATTAACATTTTAAAGGTTATAAATAAACATAGTCATTAAAAAGCATAAAATAACCACAAGCTACGTACTGGAATAAATATGTAAAAAACAATATTGGTCAAAGATCTTTTATCTAGACTATAAAACACTACTATAGATTGTAATTTAAAAAAGACAATCCAATAAAATTGGTAAGAGTCTCGAATATGCACTAAGTTCAAAAAGAAGATATATGAATGGCCAATTAACACATAAAAATTGCTCAAAATTATTATGGAAATGTAAGTCAAAACCATAATGAGGCACCATGTTGCACATTAGAATGGCTGGACTTACCACACCAATTGTTTCTATGCATGTGGAGTAACTTATACATTCTTGGCTGAGGTTTAGAATGATATAATCACTTTCATCCCATAGTGATTTTGGCATTTTCTCTTTGAATTATACATACTCCTTACCATTCACTGGGCAATTATAACCCCAGTTAGTTACCCAAGAGATATTAAATTATACCTCCATACAAAGACTTGATCATAAATATTAACACCATTATTATTTAAAATAGTACAAAGTAGAAATATACAAATATCCATCAACAAAAGGTGGGAAGAAAGGATAAACATATTGTGGTATATTCACATGGTAAATTCTCTGTACTAACTGAAAGGAACAAACTACTGTACGTGAAACAACACGATGAATCTCAGAAACCTCGTGCCGAGTGAAATCAGATGGGATAGGGAGGACACATACTATAGGATTCCATTTATATGGAGTGTTTAAATGTGGACATATAATCTCATGGTAGTGAAATCTAATGGTACTTGGTGGTTGGTGGGTAAGTGGACTTTCTGCAGTGATAGTAATGTTCTATGTCTTAACATCAGTGGGGTTATGGGAGTATATGTTTGCTAAAACCCATTGGTACATAAAGAGGTGTGCATTTCATTATATGTAAGTGCTCACCCCTATACCCTGATACATAGTAATAACTGTGAACAAATGTTGAACACAATTAGTATTGTTTGTTTTCTATTGCAGAGGAATGTGTTAGCAACCCTGCAACCATTTTCTGTTATTTTCGACTTGATCTAATGAGCAAATACATTGAGGATGATGGGAGCCAGTTCCCAACAGGTAGACATGGTAATACCAGTGTGGAAAAGGGAAGACCAACATGAACTTCCTTCTGTGGCATTGGAATTGGAACTATAATTATTAATTCATTGTCTTTCATTACACTCTAGGTAGATACACAGGTGTATAGAGGATAGGTAGGTAGGTAGATGGACAGACACACATACCTGCACACAGACTTTCTGTGTCTGCTGAGCATGTCCAGGAGCAATACCACATGAAGAGACATTGCTGTTATCTGTTGCACAGATCCTAGTTTTAAAATATAATTTTTAATAAAAATAATCAGGGTTCCTTGGATAAATGGAGGACCCAGTGTCTAGATGGGGAATGTGCAAGATGAGCCCAGAACATCTTGTGCTAGACTGTAGGAGACCATCCTGCATGGTGTGGGCCCAGCTCCCACTCGGAGATGCACAGGACCCACACCCATGGATAGGTTCTCCCGTGGGGAATCAGGCCTGCAATGTACCTAGGCCGCTTTGAGTCTTGCTTTTGCTAAACATCTCGTTCACCATCTCGTTCACCCTGAATTGAGGACATTTACTGCAAAGTAACTTCCTGAAATCCATGCTAAACCTTCCAAGGACCAGTATAACTGGTTCGACTACTTTTCCCTTTTCATTTTCAAATATCCTTCTTCTGTGATGTGATTAGCAGCAGCAGCTCCTTTGTTTTGTGTAAAAGGTAACCACCTAAAGCCAACTGGGACATGGTAAATGAGGACCCTCAGGTCCTCATTTGTGCCCAGAGATAGAGATAAAGGCCTGTCATGGCAGAGGCCGAGGCTTTTTGCTCCCCTTGAGAGCGAAGCCGCTCACCCTTTTCCTCCACAGGACTCGGTAGTTTGTGTGAATGTCTCTCCCCCATCCACAATGTCGAGGACCCCACGAGCCGAGGTCTGCATCACTAGACCATAAAGGATTTCTCAAAAAATGATAGGGGCTAGGAACATGTTAAAAGTACTCAAGACCCAGACTGAAGAGGCTCCAAATAGACAAACCAAGTATATTTGAGTTTCATAAACAAATAAGAACGTGGCAAGATCAAATCTATTTTCCAAAATGGGACTTCATAAGTTCAAATTGATATAAATGAATTAATGAATAAACCAAAAAAATGGGAAAGAAGGAAAAGCTCTTCTCTGCAATAGAATAGCAACAAATGAATGTAGAAGAAATGAAGAGGTTAGAAAATCACTATTGTAGCTATCCTAGTAATAACTGATTCAGCCAAGAATGATCAATTTGTGCTACAAGTAGTGGGTAGAATTTTGATGAGGAGCAAATGTACTTATTAATTAAAAAAGAAGCATATATGAATTTTATAGTCAATAAATCTAGTGTGCAGCACCTAAATGCAATCACCAAAGTTATCATCATCAATATTGGGATAAACTAACATCATGTACCTCCTGATATGTTACCTAGAAGGGCACAGATGACTTTTCTAGCATTCTTGTCAAAAGGACACCAAATTAATAATGAGGAAAGAATAGTTAAACTCAACTTAAGAGGGATTCTATCAAAGAAGTAGCTGTACTCTTAAAAAATGCCAAGGGGAAGAATGACACAGGAAAGCAGAAAAACACTTGCTTCAAGATCAAATTAGATTAAGACAATATGGTAGCTAAATGTGGGATCCTAGATTTTGGTCTTGGAGTCAGGAAAAAAGGCATGAAGGAAATAGCTAGGATAGAATTATATTAATGTTAAATTTCTTGATTTTGATCATTATTGTATGGTTAAATAAGAGAATTCCCTTGTTCTTAGGAAATAATGTACTAAAATGTGTGTTGGGAGGGAGAATTAGAATGCTAAATCAAATGGAGCAAAATTAAATAATTATTGAACCTTGCTAAATGTAATACCAGAGTCTTTATATGACTTTTTTGCAAATTTAATATAAATTTGAAATAGTATCAAAAGAAGCAGTTAATATGTAAAACTGTATACCTAACTTTTTCCATTACTATTGACATCCTATTCAGTTTCTCTGGAGAGCCCTGACTATTAATCCATATATTTTGAAAAGAATATACTCACCTGTTTAAAAAATGGAAAATTATATTACATTAATTGAAGAGGAAATTAGCTAAAATGCTGTATAACAGGAAGGGAAAGACTCTGACCATAAATGTCTACAAACCCCTATTGCCTCAAGCACACCGTTCACTAATGTCTTAACCTGCTGCAGTCATACTGTGCTGCAGTTTCCTTAGTGATTAAAACAAGCACATTTGAAGTGGTGGTGGGCGAGTGGGGCGGGGTGGAGAAGCCAGAAAGCTGAAAATACTAATTACTAAGAATTTATTTCAATAGTGAATATTACTATGTGCTCATAGGAAAATATTAATAGTACTCTTTTAATGTTCTAATAGGAAAACATTGAATAGTGATATTGTATTGGAGGTTGACATTATCACTGATACTGATGTTATTGTATAGGAGATTGATATTATTGCATTTGTATTATTATATCATTATCTAAGAAGTTATTTATGAGGAAATCACAATTTTTATACAGTTGACCTTTGTATAAAAGTTGACTTTTATACAGTTTGTTCCTTTTTATCTAAACTTCTAAGTTTCATTCCCTAAAATTTTACATTAAATTTATGAAGGTTTTTTTTTGTGTAGTTTTCCATTGTGTAAATGTACCAAAGCCCACAGCAAGTAGAAGGAAGGAACCAATTAAGATCGGAGCAGAATTAAATGATATAGAGACTAAAAGAACAATTCAAAGAATCAATAAATTAAGAACCTGATTCTTTGCAAAGATAAACAAAATTGACCAGCCTTTAACCAGACTCGTCAAGAAAAAGAGAGAGAGGACCCAAACAAATGAAATCAGAAACAAAAGAGCAGTGGGACCACCTGATAGATTTTTTTACTGATTGGAAACATATTTGTATTCAAACCATTTTATGTACTAGTTAACATATTTTTATTATGCACAAATAGAAAGAAATCACTTTCATAATAGGTGTCAGTTAGAATGTTTGGTTTTCTAGAGTAATTTTGCAAATATTTTGCCACAATGAATAGTTTGAAGGTTTTGAATAATGGAAGGATTTTTTACATCTTTCTTTTGGAAATTAAAACAATAATATATTATAATTTGACATTTGAAATAAAATATATGTATTTACTCCTGAGGCAAATTTAAAGTTTCCTATATTTTTATCATTCACAAATTTCTGAGAAATCAAACAACTATCTAAATTACTGTTTATGAGAAACCCTATATTAAAAAGAACCTTGTCAAGATTCCATTCACAGGAAAGCAAATTTAACCAAAACTTTTTTACATGATTGCCTTTCATGTGTGAGACTCAATTACAGTTTTGTTATTGGCAATCAGGAAGGTATTCCCTGAATGACAATATGGGTCAAGTTCACCTTTATGCTCGTTAGAGGAGATGCTCATCAAGAGACCTTTGCTTAATGACCCAACTTCTTCTGCATAAGTTACATTCTGGGACCTTGGCAGGAACTTTTGAAGCTTCGTTAGCCTATAAAGCCACAAGGGACACTTGAACTTAACAAAAAAGGGAAGGAACAAAATCTCAAGTCAAAGATCCCAAGGAGACCCTGGCCTACAGAGTCTATTGGCTTGCCAGCACTCCTGAGCTGTAGAAGGCTATGCTGCATTGAATTGTGTTATGGTAAATGCTGTGTAATTTCTGCTATCATTTAACTCTTGCACCTGTCTGAATGTGTTAAACAATATTCCATAGAATAACTTTTGTGTGGTTAGACATTTAATATGCCATACTCATCACACTCTGAGGTTGAATCCCCTTTGCTGCAAAGTAGAAACTAGCTCTAATAAGATAAGTAGGCAGTGGAGATTATGAGTCTCAATCTCAAGAGAGAAATGAAGGACAAAGCTGTAATTTTGGATGTCATGTTAATATGTGAAAAATGGCGTGGATGTGGTTACCTGGGGAGAGTGTTTCAAATCAGAAGTACATAAAACAATTTGTTAGTGTACACCTCAAATCAGAAACATTTCAGTGATTATCTGTGGATTGAACTGGATAGTCATGAACTGAAGGATAACTAGGACTTTTTAAAAAAACTATTTTTTGAGCAGTTTTGGGTTCTTTGAAATTTTAAGAGGGAAGGACAAAGATGTCTCACACATGCAGAGCTTCCCTCATCATCAACATTCCAGACCACCCACCAAAGTGGTACATTTGTGACGCTGATGAGCCTGCCCTGAGGCATCACAATCATGCAAAGTCCATGGTTCACCTCAGGGTTCGATCTTGGTCTCCATTCTACGGGCTTGACCAAATGTATGTCTTAAAGTGACCCCAGTCTGTCCTAAAGTATCAATCAGAACAGTTTAACTCTGTAAAGCCTGTGTACCCCACCTGTTCATCCCTCTCACCCCCATTGTCTAGAACCACTGTCTCTCTACTGTCCACAGTGTAAAATACCTTTCCAGAATGTCCTACAGTTGGGATCATACAGAATGGGGCCTCCTCAAGACTGGCTTTGTTCGCTTAGTGATACACATTTAAGTAGTCTCCACGTCATTTCATGGCTAGGTAGTAATTTATTCTTATTGCTGAGTACATTCCACTGCCTGTATGTGCCACAGTTATTTATCCATTCACTTACTGAAGGGTATCTTGGTTGCTTCCAAAGTTTAGCAATTATGAATAAGCCTGCTGAGACATCCTTCTATGGGTTTTCACGTGGACATAAGTTTTTAACTTCCTTGGGGGAAATATGAAGAAGTGCAACTGCTACGCCATATTGTGAGAGCACATTTAGTTTTCTAAGGAACCACCCAATTGTCTTCCAAACGACTGTCCCTTTTGTGTTCACACCAGCAGTGCATATGAAATCCTCCTGCTCCACATACTGACAGCATTTGTCATCCTCAGTGTTGTGGCGGTAAATAGCAGTTTAACAAATCATTGTAAGTATAGTGCAGTGGACTTTTATTTCAAGAATTTGACTTTGAAAGAAAGATAAGATGAGGTGGTCAGTAGGATTGGATTCAGCTAGTACACAATGGAATGCCCATCCTTTTGGTCAAAGTTCTGAAATTTTAACTTAAAAAATCTGAGGATTGAAAGCAATGGAAAATGTGGTAGCCACTGCCCAGACTCTCTGAATGCACCCTGCCATTCCCCTGTCATTCCAGTTGTTCTGGACAATGCACAGCCTCAGTGACCACCCGGGGTCCGGGAACCACAAGGAGCTTAGTTCACAGGGGCCTCAGGCCCTGATTCAGGCTCTTCTCTGATTTGTGTCACGCTGATTATTAATTATTTTAATAACATGCCAGCTGGAGGACATTAGGTCAAAAGAGATTGCGTGTTTGGGGGGTTGTCTTTTTAAAAAATTATCACACAAGGACATACTCATTTATTTTAGAGAGAGGGAAAGGGTGGGGAGAGAGAGATTGAAACATCGATGTGACAGAGAAACATGGATAGGTTACCTCTCGTTCGCACCCGGACTTGGGACCTAACCCGCAACCCAGGCATGTGCTCTGACTGGGAATCAAACCCATGACTTTTTGGTTTACAGGACGATGCTCCAACCAACTGAGACACACAAACCAGTGCTCTTATTTGTCTTGTTTTTAAGAAAAGAGAGATGCATGCATGTTTATAGTAGAAGGGAAAGACTAGGTAGAATGTGAATATTGAAATCGGGCACAGCTGTGGTACGAGCAGATGCAGGGTGCACAGCAGTGAACGTTAGCTTTGCTTGGGGAGGGCACAGTCATTGCTGTGCGATCCGAGGGAGGCTTGGGAATGAATGTGGACAATTGGGTACATTGGTAGATAGGAAGATGATGCATTTCCTAGTCACAGGCCTTTATGTTTTCTGTAAATGACAATTTTCATGGTCATTACTATGCATCAAAGGTGGTAGTGAGTCAAGAAGCTTGAAGAGAATAGTCAACACTTTTTATCAGTAATGTGGGCTAACAGCTCTTTCCACAGGCCTCCTATCATTGAATAGCTTTGAAACTGGGGATAAAATACGAGTATGTATATCATTTTTTTAATTTTTAAAAATTTATCTCAGTAGCCATTGTGCTAATAGCAAGAACTGTAACACTGCACCGAGTTTTCCATGCTCCTTTGTACATACATACTCGTAAGACTTTTGTAGGTGATAATATTTACAGATTGTGACTATTCTGTATATTACCCATTAAAGTAATTTTTCTCACCATTATATCCTAGTAGTTTTTCCGGTCACTGATGTATAAATATCCCATTCATGTTTTTTTAAAAATTGCATAGCACTCATTAATATGCCTTTGCCAAATTGATTCAGTGATTTCCATCTAAATGACCATTTATGGGTATATCTTCCCCTGCAAACAATGTGCAGTGAAGAACAGCATACACATCTTTTACACATATACTATAATTTCTATAGGATTGCTCTGATTTTTATATACATACATTTATATTCAGACTTTTGATATTTTAATACATTGTTTTCCAAGGGGTTCCAAGAGTTTTCACTTCTACTGGAAATCCATGAAAACCCACTTCTTTGCATCCTCATCTGCAATGAACAGTGCTGTTTGATGACTGCTTTGGGGACATTACTCCCTTTTTGTTTACATATGACTCTAAGTTAATACAAATTGCTTCAATCTTATCAAGTGAACTTATGGAAAAAGTTTCCTGATTACAGAGGAAATACGTTGGTTCAAACGATCCTTCATTCTCATCAGTGCTTTGGGAAAACAGTCTAGTTTTTCTGTTTAGAAACTAAATCACGTATGTTAGCCTTCTGTGCTGGTCTGGGCCGAAACAAGCTTCAGCAGGGTGTGAATACACAATTACTTCAACTCCTAGTTTTGGAATCTGTACCAAAATTATCTATGGTTTGTTGCCCTGGAGACTTAAAAAATTCTTCCAGTTTATTAAATCTGCCTGTTATGATGTGTTATGAGAGAGTAAAAGACTTATGAGTCATCAAAAAAGGGGGTGGCTATAATTTTTTTTGAGATGGTGTGTATTTAGAATCATCAGGAAGGTCTCAGAATTTACTGAAACCAAGTTCATACATAGGTCACAGATAATTAGGGAAGTCTGATTGGGAGCTGATGGTAACTAAGGCCCTCTATCATGGTCTGGAACTTGCTCTTAATAATTTCTATCCTTCTAGAGTCTTCTTTCCTTATATGCTAGCAGTAGTGAATTATTCATAATGCCTGAGATCTGCCTCCTTTCTGTAATAATCCAGGCCATTTTATTGAATAAGAATTCCTTTCCCCATTTCTGCCTGTGACAGTCATATTCAAGGGACAGGACTCAGCTCAATGGCAACTTCTTCCTGAACTGTTTCCCATGGTTTTGTTCTGTTCTTTTTTTTTATTCCTGTTTTTATCTATTAAAATACTCTATTTTGTGTTACCACTATAGTTACACATTGCTATCTCTGTTAGATTTTAGGAGTTTTGAGATCAGAGACTTCATCTGACTCATCTTTCTATTGACCAACCATTTGTATTATTTGGCATCTAGGTCAATGCGTCGTGCATAGGAGGCACTCAATAACAGTCGAATGAATGAAAATGCATGTGGAAGAGGGAGCAGGCTGGCTAAACCAGCTTAGGGAAGACACGGCTGGCGGTGTCTGCTGCTGGTTGTGAGTCCTGGGAAAACTGCTTCAGGATATAATGAAGTTTGCGGTGGTTCAGAACACCCTTTCCTAAAATCTTCTGAGAATAAAACACAAAATACAAGGCCACGAGGGAAACCAGCTGCGTTTGTTCCCGACTCATGAGAGTTAATCACATTTGACCATGTGACTTCATATTTACAATACATTTTCTCTGCACACCACCCCATATATGTGATTGGAGGAATTTTATAATTTATAACGATGGTCACTCATGATTTATATATATTTTTTATTTTTTGCGCTTTTTAAAAGCATACTTAGATGCTTTTAAATATTTAGCCAAGCATCAGTTTTAAACACTTGGGGTATATTTCTGAATTAAACGTGTGTGTATAGGTTAGAGGCATTTCTACCAGCAACATCATGATGTGGGTGGGTCTGGAGGAGTGTGTCTCACTGTTGATGCTCTGGACGCACGCTGTCTTTTATAAATTCTTCTGTGTCATCACTGGAGATAAATCCCTGTGATCGTAGTATTTAAAATTGATTATTTTCAACTGCTTCTGCAATTGTAACATAAATATTATTTTTAAATAAGTGTGAAAGCTAGTCTCTCTGCAGATGCTAATGCATACAGAGCAATCCAGGTATGAATTTGGAGGGAGCCTGGAGGAAAGAAGTTTCTCACATAGATGAATTAAGACACTTAGCGGACAGTGTCATCACCACATCTCATCGGAAAAATGGATTTCTACTACAGGGCTGGAGAGTATTTTAAAAAATTCTCAAGTAGGCTGTAGCATTCAATGAATCATGTCATAAATTGAATGGGAAGAGAATCTGAGCATGTCTTGCAGAATACGGAGTGGGAAAGGGTCCTGCAATATCAGGCAGCTAGATAAAGAAAAATACCTTACGCCAACAAAGAGCTTTTGGGCTCGAGGTAGAAAATTGAATGGTTACATTTAAGTGAGTGCTTCAGTAGCATTTTACATAAAAAATCCATCTGTTTTTCAAAGAAATATACTGTGCTAAGTACTATATATATATCATTTAACTTATTTGCTCCAGTTAAATATTATGGATAGAAATTCAATCTTTGTAGAAGTAGTCAGCTTTAACAAGGCGGCCAATGCATAATACTAAAGGTATTTACTTTTTGCAGAAATAACTTAAAAGGCATTGAATTTATAATAGCAATTTAAAGTAGCATAGAAAGCCAAATGAAGGAAGGAAGGAAGGAATGGAGGGAGGGAGGGACGGAGGGAGGGAGGGAGAGAAGGAGGGGGAAAGTAAGTGAATGAACTGTCACAAGTAGAACAACTGAAAAATTATCTCAATGAGTTTTGAACACATGGGAAAGCTGAATTTCTATTTAATTTGTCAAGATGAACTAATTTGAGGGCAGATTTTAGTATCAATTGGATTTAGTGATCCATGCTGCCTACCGCATGGTGAAAGTTAGTTTGTGCCAGGGAAGATCAACCATTCTGAGAAATATTTGAATTTGGATTCCATCCTTTCCTTTTGTGTGAACATGACCTTATGTAGTGCAGGGATTTTGAAACTGTGCCATGCCTCTCTAAGCCTGTAAAAGATCAGATTATTATGATTCAAAAAGGGTTTCTTCTCCAGTTCAGAAAGATTTGAGTTTAGAGCAAAGGGACGTGAACACACATGTTGGGGAAAAAGTAGGCTTGTAGTTGTTTGTATGGAAAGTAATATGAAATTAACAAATAATAATGCAAGAATAAGCTGTGTTTCACATACTCACAACTGTAAACCTACTTTTGCCCCACTCTGCATTTACATATAAGAAATTCATTTAAAATCTGTCTGTTTGATAGCATGAAGAAAGTAAAGAGTGGAAGAATAAAAACATTTTATTTCAAAGGATTATCATTTTAAAGTATTTTGTTCTTTTTCAACTTTATTTTAATTGTTGGCACTATGACAGTTGTCCCCACTTCTCCCCCTCCTCCCCACTTTGCCCACCTCCACCCAGTCTCCACACCCCCTGCCTTCTGTCCATCATACAATGGAACAGAATAGAGAGCCCAGAAATACACCTATGTCTTTATGGTCAATTAACATTTGGTGAAGGAGGCAAGAGAATACAATGGAACAAAGGCAGTCTCTTCAATGAATGGCATTGGGAAAATTAGATAGGTACACGCAAAAAAAGAAACTAGATTACCTTCTTACACCATACACAAGAATACACTCAAAATGGGTAAAGTACTCAAATGTAAGTCAAGAAACCACAAAAATCTTAGAAGAAAACACAAGCAGTAAAATTTTAGACATCCTGGTAGCAATATTTTTGCCAATATATCTCCTAGGGCAAGAGAAACCAAGGAAAAAAGAAATGGGACTACATCAAACTAACATTTTATTTTTCCCTAAATGTTAAAAAAAATGTGATTTGAATTATATTGCTGTTGATATTTAACTGTGTGTGTGTGTTTTTAGAAAACTCACAAGGCAAGAATTCCTAAGTGATATTTATTTTATATTCTCAGTGACAGCCGTATTTCAATTTTATGCTTGTTGCTCAAGATTTTTAAAACATCTTAGCTGAGGCTAATATTAAAAATGATGAGATACAAGGTTTCAAATTTGAATTACTTTGCAGGATGCACTTTAATTCATTTTATCATCTGGATAAATGGACTCCTAAGATCGTAACATGAAAGTAAACTAACATAACATAAATTGCATCATCTTGTGTCAATCCATGCTTTTCTATGGCTAGCCATGTTATTTTGTTTGGCAGTAACTCAATGACTGTTTTGCTTCAGGAGTTTATTGGTCCTTTTTCTTTTCATATCTTAAGGTTTTATTTGAGTGGGAGACATAATAAATCTGTTGAAGTCATGAATACTGGTTGACTGTGTAGATATTAATTTTATTTTTGTATTTAATCTTTCTTCTAAGTTTTCCATTACCATTTAGTCCCCTTATACGCCCTCCCCTCAGCAATCACCACACTGTTGTCCATGTCCATAAGTCCTTTTTCCTTTTTGCTTACTCCCTCCACCTGCTCCTTGCTGCCCCCCACTAGTTGTCATCTGCTTTCCATCTATGAGTTTGCCTCTATTTTCCATGTTAGTTCAGTTTGTTCATTATACTCAACATAAGAGTGAAATCATATGGTATTTATCATTCTTTGACTGGCTTATTTCACTTAGCATAATATTCTGCAGGTCCATCAACACTATCACAAAAGGTAAAATTTTCTTCTTTTTTTATAGCCAAGTAGTATTCCACTGTGTAAATGTCCCATAGTTGTTTTATCCACTCATCTACTGATGGACACTTGGACTGCGTCCATATCTTGGCGGATGTAAATAATGCTGCAATGAACACAGAGATGGTTATGTTCTTTTCAACTAGTGTTTGGGTTCCTTTGAATACATTCCCATAAGTGAGATATCTGGGTCAAAAAGCAGATCCATTTTTAATTTTTTGAGGTATCTCCATACTGCTTTCCACAGAGGCTGCACCAATCTGCATTCCCACCAACAGTGCAAAAGGGTTCCTCTTTCTCCACATCCTCAGGGGCACCTGTTGATTTTTTGATGATAGACATTCTGGCAGGTGTGAAGTGGTATCTCATTGTGGTTTTAATTTGCATTTCTCTGATGATTGGTGACTTTGAGCATCTTTTCATATGTCTATTAGCCTTCTGTGTGTGCTCTCTGGAGAAGTGTCTATTCGGGTCCTTTGCCCATTTTTTAATTGGTTGTTTGTTTTTTGGTGGTGAGTTTTGTAAGTTCTTTATAAATTTGGATATTAACCCCTTACCAGATGTATTGGTGAATATATTCTCCCAATCTGTGAACTGTCTTTGTATTTTTTTGATGTTTTCTTTGCTGTGAAAAAACTTTTTAGTTCGATATAGTCCCATTTATTTATTTTTCTTTTGCTTCCCTTGCATGGGGAGATATATGTGATAAAATATTGCTATAAGCAATGTCTGAGATTTTGCTGCCTATGTTTTCTTCTAGGATTTTTATGGTTTTGGGTCTAACATTTAAGTCTTTGATCCATTTTGAATTTATTTCTATGTGTGGCATAAGAGGGTGGTCCAGTTTCATTTTCTGCATATATCTGTCCAACTTTCCCAACGCCATTTATTGAATAAACTATCTCTAGCCCATTGTATGTGCTTGCATCCTCTGTCGACCATCAATTGCCTGTAAAGGTGTAGGTTCACTTCCGGGCTCTCTCTTGTGTTCCACTGATCTGTGTGTCTATTTTCATGTTTCGATTACTATGGCCTTGTATAGCTGGATATTAGGTAGTGTGGTTCCTACAACTCTGTTCTTCTTTCTCAGGACTGCTGTTGCTATGTGGGGCTTTTTGTGGTTCCATAAACATTTTTGAAGTATTTGTTCTAGTTCTGTGAAATATGTCATTGGAACCTTGATAGGAACTGTGTTGAATCTATAGATTGCTTTGGGAAGTATGGATGTCGTTCACTATTGACAGCAGTATAATTCAAATCACACAGTGAAAAAATAGGCTGTTCCTTTTCAATCCTAACCTTTTCATATAAGAACCATGATTATTGATCGGTACAAGGTTGCTACAAAATATTTGGATGCCACTTTTTATTTGAATGTCAATTTTATCCCTTATTTACTATCACCTTGAAAAAAGTGATTTGTTCTATCTTATTAAGGATGAAGAATGATACTTTACTATAGTCTCTCAGTTTGTTGGTTGGGTGAACCTGGCCAAAATTTAATTCAGATTTTTAGTTGAAACAGTGTTTCTGAGATGATCTGGCATACCACAAATGATTGTAGAAACTAGGTATGAAAACTGTAAGTGGGCTCATCCCTGCCCTCGGGATTTTATGATAAGGGAACTGGGGTTTGAAGTAAATGCAGTGAGAGGGAAATGAATTTGGGAACTTGCTGGAGGTTCCTTCCCTGCAGAGAAGGTTTTCTGGAGGAAGCTGTGCCTAAGAAGAGAGGGAAGAGAGGAAAGCAGAAATGAAAAAGAAAGGGAAAGTAGAAGGGCACCAGGAATAGGGTAGAGAGAAGGGTGTTTTGGAGTATTTCAATTTGTTTCATAAGTGAGGTTTCTCTGTTAATAACTAAATCAGGGAAATACAATACTTGAACTAATCTCTTAAAACACAGTAGTAAAGATTTCCAATAGGTGTCCTCTACAGAGATTTTCAAAGATTGATCCATTTAGAATTCTGTGCACTAGAAAGTAAATTGTTATGCAAATAATACACAAATATTATAGCAGTAGCCTTATGTAATAAGTAGTTTTATAAAAAATAATCCAGATGTTCCTGAAAAGATATTTTTATGCAATATTACTATATTCAAAGCTTAATCACACTGACTATGGATATTTTATCTTGAATCCAGTAATGCTAAATGTGATACCATTTTTAGAGAATGTGTAGAAAAATTAGCTTTTAGTTTATTAAAAGAAAGAAGTCAACTGCGCATAGCTTCTCCTATTGGCTCTGTACCTTGTGTATCACTCCCTTTCATCCATGCGCTGCTAACCTCGCAACCTTTCCTTGGGGTGATGATGTATGCATTTACTGCTGTTGCGTCTCCACACGTATGCCTGTTTCAAAACCACGTGACTGCCAGCACACTGTCACTTGTCCTTCTAGTAGGAAGTCATGGTGTATAACCCTGCACTCAGAATTACCAGTGTTTTTGTTTCTGACTTTTCAAGCTTCTTTACCGTAGACACTGCTCTGTAGGGTTACCGTCTTCCCAGACAAGGCTGCTTTAGGGAGGAGAATGAAGAATTGCAATCCATTATCAATGAACCACGCATGGTTTAGTAGGCCTACAGACATCTGCAACAAATTACCTATACTATATGTGTGTGTGTGTGTGTGAAGATAATACATTCCAATGATTTTCATGTCTAGCCAAATCCTATGTTCAAACAGTTCTTTTGGTTGAAACTTAGTAAGTAAAAGGATGAAAACTTTGATATTCCAGTGGAATCATGGGAGAGGATCTAGTTCATTACATGCTCACCTGGCCTCTAATCTATACCCCTGAGTATCTATAGAGCGCAGGATGAAAATTTCTGCCTTAAGTCAAAGAAATGAAATAATCAGTTTCTAGTAGTAGAATTGTAGGCATCTTTAACTGTCCACTGAGACATTTCTTTTGATGGAGGAAAAAGTCCAAGAATCACACAATCTATAAAAATTTTTATAGTTAATATCAGTCAAGGTACATTAGGATACATGTATGAAGAAGAGATTTATTTTTAACTGATTCTGAAATATAGGTGAGATCATATCATATGCTTGTGGAAGATTAGAGGTGAGGAGAGTTAAAAACTCAAATAATTTAATTTAAAGGTGAGGAAAGCAAGGGACAAAATCTAAATTGGATTGCTCAAGGTCTAACAATGTAGTGGCAAATATGCATCAGACATTTAGATTTCTTCTATATTTACTTTTTAGTAAAGGTTTTATTTATTTATTTTTGGAGAGAGGGGAAGGGAGGGAGACAGAGAGGGAGAGAAACATCAATGTGTGGTTGCCTCTCATGTGGCCCCCACTGGGGCCGGCCCACAGCCCAGGCCTGTGCCCTGAGTGGGAATCCAATCAGCCACCCTTTGGGTTGCAGGTCTTGCTCAATTGGATTTCTTTATTGTCTTTTCCAGTACATCAAATTGGCCATTTAATTGTAGATAGTTATTGCTGGATCTTCTGTCTTGCAACAGAAGTTTTCAGATCAATATTTGCTTGAAAGCTAAAATACTAATATTTTTTGAGATATCTTATTCAAAGGTTAGCAACGCAATATAAATGTCATTAATTATGTACAAAACCTTCACTATGTCTTTATCATCTATGCTTTTAGTTAAATCTGCCTTAACTCTACAGAACAACCAGGGGCAATTTCACCCTTCAGGCAATACTTTCCGAAGTCTGGAGCCACTGGCTGTCATAACAAAGGATTTTCCAGCAAAATGTGTCAATAGCGCCAAGGCTGATGAGCCCACTGCAGGGGATTTACTGTTTGTTGCCTTTGCAGCGTCTGCACGTAGTGAGTGACGTGCCTAGCAACGTTTCCTATGCGAGTTGAAAAGAAGCCTGATCTTCCCTCTCTTATTGGATTTCAACGTTAGGGTGGTCCCTAGATTACAGTATTTCATATTTTGGTGAAGATTCCCAAATGTTGTCCTCTTTATTTTATAAGATCTGACCCTCTTCTCTTTTGTTCTAAGTTTCTTTTTTTAAAATGTCTAACCTCACAAGAATGCCAGTGCTTTTCCTTTTTGAGTTTTCACACCCCATTTGTCAGATGTGTCTCTAGACACACAGAAGAAGTTGGCTTGTGTGTTAGATGGGGTTCTATCATAAATCTACACTAGCATAGTGTTCTGTTTTCTGTTTTTTTTGTGTGTGTGTCTTCTGGTATTTACTTGCCTTTTGGGTCCTATTTTTATTAATGATTTAGAATTCCACATGATAAATAATTATGCTTTTTTTATACATGGAAAAATATTTATTGAGCCCAGGGAGTACAAGCTAGATGCCCACCTGCCCCTTTGGAGCTTAGTATTGTGGAGGAGATACACACATAAACTTTTAAACAAAGTGTGATATGATGACAAAGAATGGGGAAGATGCTATGAATCCAATTAATAGAGGCACGTGATCCAAGCTTCAGCCACCAGGGAAGTGAGGCTTGAGCTGAGACCTGATGAATGAAGTGGGGGAAGAACAGTTTCTGGCAGAGGAAACAGTGTGTTATAAAACTAAGAACTGGAATCCAGTTAGTGAACCAGAGGGTTTAAAATGCCTGTATGAGACAGTGCAGAGCTTGGAGAGCTTCATTTCATGTGTATTTATTCATTACCAAATATTTACTGGGTACCGACTCAGTGAAGAGTCGAGAGGTACTGTTCCAGGTATCAGAAGAATAGCCCTGAACGAAGCCAGTCTGCCCTTGTGCAGCTTACATTCTAGTGTGATGGTGTGTTCGTGTTAATTATCTGTTCTATAGGTTACTTTTCATTGATTGATTGCCCCCTTATGCAAAATCAAAGCAGTGAATTCAATGCAAGCATATCTGTAGACTGAGCGATGGATCGAGTAGGTAGTTAATGGAATATCTTTTAAAGTCATAAAAATATTGTCAACTCGTTGATTTGAGAAACTTTAAAAATTCATTCAAGAAATTTTGACATCCAGCTCCTAATTCCTCAGGCTATCCTTTTGAGGTTTGGCTTTCTTTGTCTGTGAAAATAAGACTTGTTCTGGATGATACTTTTTTCCATGGAGAGTTTTTATTTCTTTTTTCAGTTAAAGTATCAGAGTCCATTTGACAGAGATATCGATCAAGAGCATTTACAGAGGATCATTTTTTAAAGTAGCCTAGAAATTAAAGCCTCTCGCAGAAAAGTGATTCCTCACCCTTGCTCTGAGGTCCATTTAGACTTCGCACGTTGCAGCATGGAGAGATTTACGATAGCTTCCACTGGGTCAGAAATGGCTACAGAATTAACAGAGCATCAGTGTGTAGTAATCTGAAAAACTGCATTCAAAGCAAATTTAATATCTAGAAATCGAGTAATTCTGCATTATTTTCACAACTCTAAGTGATTGTTTTCCAATAATATTCTTGAAGTCAACTTTGAATATTTATCTTAAAACAGTTTTATCATTCTTTAAAACCATATTTCAAATGTCCTGATTTCAGCATAGTCATGTCAGAAAAAAAAATAAAGTCATTCAAGAAACTTATACTAGAGATAGCTGTTTGGGGGTCATAATATTTTATTGGATACAATCAAAAAACTTGGTGTGGTTGGCAAACCCTACATTGGGTTTTGAAATTACTCTGCTACCAGTATGTTCCAATCAATGAGAACCTTTCAGCCATGAACTTCTATTGATTTGTATTCCTCAGAGTAACATAAATAGCTTTCCTTAAGTCTTCCAATTTCACTATCATTATTTTTTTTCTGGAATCTCTGCTGTTAGAAGGTTTATTTATGCACTTACTCTGTTGCTTTCCAACTCCATGTTTTGAACCAAGAATAAGTACCTGTATACTCTATCAAGTAGGAAAAAAAGGTTACAATATGACCAACTAAGTTATTTTAGGAACAGTGAAATTGTACTATGAAATAGTTTAATCAGAATACTCCATTGAGCTTTTTAAGAACAAAGTTACTAAAACTTTCAAACAAAGAAGACAAAAAGAGCGTGTATTCTCACATCAATTCATACTGAGAGTTAAATTCATTCTAATACAGGACTGGAGTTTTTCAACTGCTTCTTAAAATACATGTGTGAATTCTAACCCTAAAATCCAAACTGTTGATAGATGTGTCTTTAAAATTTTTTGAAAAAATGTTTTCATTTCAAGATTGACCATATAGTGGTCAAAATAAGAATTCATACTTGCCCATGCACCCTTGATCTGTCTGTGCTCTCTAAAATGTTAGCTGTTTGATGTTGCCTAGGAATATGAATAAATGCATTAAATAGCAATCACTTCACACAGTGAAAGAATAAACGGAAATATTTATGTTGCTGTTCTTAAAGATCTCTATTTGAATTGTTTTTATACTGTTTTCAAAATACAAATTTTAGAAAATGTGACGGGAAAATTAATAACAAAGACAGATAATAGATGTTGACAGAGTTTATCTTCTATAAGGGGAGTTTCAACATGCTTTTGCAACAAGCTTCCAGTAACCACGGAAGAAAGCAAAACAATAATAATACCATAAAAAAATGCAGCTTCAAACTTCATTGACTTTTTGGCTCTTTAACATTATGGTCTGATATCTGAGCAATGAAATCTTGTTTAATCTACCTTAAAAATATCTGTAAAATGTGTTCTTTTCTACTAGCCATTCCAACCATGGCAATCTGTATTCAAGCTTGCATATAAAACCAGTCATGATGTCCTGATATAATAGACTAATGGAGAATTGCCCCTGATGGAAGGAGGAGTGCTTGCTTTGCACTCATCACAGCACTCTGAGTATGAAATACTAGCCGTGTTCTACACTGGATGGATGAATGAGAATCAAAATCGGCAGTGATCCCTAATACGTTAAAATTAGCATATCAAATCAAATCCTTGATTAATGCAACCAAAACAGTTATTACTAGAACATTAGAAAAGGAAAAGCGTGATTGTTTTTCTTGATGCGAATCTCAGGTGTACCGCTATGCTCCAATGCCTTACTTAACGGGGAAGACATAAAATAAATGTCATAATAATAAAATAAATGGCATAAAAAATAGAGAGCCAATGCAGATGTAAACTACGTGTTATATATGATACTTTCTTTCCTTAATGAGTCAGTATAGCTACAGAGTTTTCATTCTTAGTTTTTCATCATTTTTGAATATTCTTTTTATGTTTAAACATTATCTTATTGAAGGAAAATTTACGAATATTGAAATATATAAGGGCAGACCAGATGTATAACTGTATGTATACACACACGTATCCATGTAGTAAAAACTTTATAAAATGCTGAATATTGTTATATTCCAGAAAGTTCCCTGTGGCCCTCTCCAGGGATAGCCCAATGCACACAGCAATGGCATTTTAAGTCCATCTCCCATGCATTATTAGTTCAGTCTATGCTTGGAATTCATGTATTTGTTTCTGGCTATTTTTTTGCCCCATGTGTATTTTTTTGAGATCCATTCATGTTGTAGTTGTATGTGTTGGTAGTTTAGTATTTTTATCACTGAGTAATATTCCATAGGATGAATATACTAGAAGTTTTTCTATCCATTTTCTTATGGATGAACCTTAGTTTTCTCTTTCTACATTTCAGTTACTTTTAGCAATGTTACAAGAAACAGTTGTTTAAAAGCATTTGGGGGCATATTTTTATTTTCTTAATGCATAGGAGTGGGATTCTTTGTAAGAAACTGGAACAGTTTGTAGTGATATGTGTACTATTTTAATCTTCCAAGCAATTATGAGAGTTTGAGGTGCTTTCTATGCTCATCAACATTTATTGTCACTTTTTGCCATTCCATCGGGTAAAGCAGTATTTCTTTGTACTTTTAATTTGCATTTTCCACATGATTCTAGGCACATTCTCATGTGCATCCTGGTTATTTGCATGTCTTCTTTTTTGAAGTGTTTGTTCAGTTCCTCCGGTTATTTCCCGATTCAGTTGTCTTTTCAGTATTGATGTGTAGGCTTGCTTCCCATATTTGGCATATAAGCTCTTTGTGCAGTATGTTGTGAATACATTATCTCAGTCTGTGGCTCATCCTTTTGTGTTCTTAACAGTCTTTTCTGATGAGATTTTTTGAAGGAATCCAATTATTAATTGTTCTTTTATATATTCTGCTGTCTATGTCCTGTGTAAAACTTTTTTCATCCCCAAGATGAGGAAGATATTTGATTATGCTTTATACTAGAATCTTTCTAGTTTCAGACTTCCCATAAAAATCTCTTATACTTCTAAACTAACTTGTACACATGGTGTGATACAGGGCTTAAGCAGGTTTTTGTGTGTGTCCGTGTGTGTATATGCTTATGAAGTTGTCCCATCATCTTTTGTTGGAAAGATTTTCCTCTTCGATATGAACGGTCCTGATGCTTTTGTTGAAAATCAGATGACGGAATATGTGTCAGTATATGTCTGTTCTTAGCAAGTGACTTGCTTATCTTCACCTCTGCAACACCGCACTGTCTCAGCTAGCTTTCCGTCTTAAGCTAGGACCGTTAAGTTCTCCAAATCTGTGGTTGTCATGATATTTTTTTCCTAAACCCTGTGCATTTTCATATCAATTTTAAAATAATCTTTTCAATTTCTTTAAAATATCTGAGAAGATTTTGACTGAGATTAAGTCTAATAACCAGCTTTGTTATAATTGAATGTTCTAATTCATGAACATGGATTTATGTCTCTCTTCATTTCTCACAACAATGGTTAGTAGATCCCAGGGTATAAATTTTTGTGTATCTTAAGTTAAATTACTTTTAGATGCTAGCAAATAGAATTTTATATGAAAATATTATTTTTCATGTGGATCTGGCATCCTATTATATAAATTTCTTATGATTTTCTACAAAGAAGATCATGTTGTCTGTAAATAAAGACTTTTTTTGGCATTTCCCCCATATATTATATTTTAATCTTATATTTTGCTTTATTGTACTGGTTCACACTTGTAGTACATTGTTAAGTGGAAGTCACAAAGACATCCATAGTTGCCTTGTTTCCAATCTTAGGGGAACTCATTCAATAAGTAATCACTAAGTATGATGCTTGCAGTTGGGTTATGTAGATGCTCCTCTATAACAGTGAGGGAGTTTCCTTTTGTTCTTAATCTGCTATGAAAAATTTTCATGAATGCTTGTTTAATTTTGTCTAACATGTTTTATCAATATCACCATATGAGTTTGTCATTATGTTTTCTGTTAATCAGCCCAAATAAATTGATATATTTTGGATGCTAAAATGATATTTCAATACCACAGCAAGTTCCACTTATGATGAATTTATTATCTTTTTCATATATCGCTGGATTTCAGTCTCATAGAGTCTCATTTTATTTTTCATAAAACTTTTGCATCTATGTTCATGACTTATAGTAGTTTGTAACTGTTTTTTGGTAATATCCTTGACTCAGTTTGGTGTTAGAGTGGCGCCAAAACTATGAATCAAATTAGTATATTTATTTTTTTGTCAACTCAGAGAGTTTAAATACAATGGACACTATTTCTTCCTTAAATGCTTGATATAGCCCTGGCTGGTGTGGCTCAGTGGATTGAATGTCAGCCTGCAAAACAAAGGGTCGCCGGTTCGATTCCCAGTCAGGGCACATGCCTGGTTTGCAGTCCAGGTCCCCAGTAGGGGGTGCCTGAGAAGCAACCACACATTAATGTTTCTCTCCCTCTCTCTCCCTTCCTTCCCCTCTCTCTAAAAATAAATAAATAAAATCTTTAAATAATACTTAATATAAACCTCATTAATCTAATGATAGAACTGTAAATTTAATTTATTTAACATATATAGCAAAACCTCAGATTATCTCTTTAGTCCTATGTGAGATTTGGCAATTTGTTTCTTTCAAGAACATTATCTAATCTGTCAAGTTTATGGACATAAAGTTGTTTGTAATCAATTGTTATCATCTGAATATCTGCAGAATGTGTAGTGATATTTCCCCTTTCATCCTTTTTTTCTTAATTAGTCTTGCTAAGGTTTAATAATTTCATGAATCTTTTAAAAAAACAGCTTTGCAGATTGTGGTTTATTTCTAATACTTGTTCTCGATTTCATCTATTTCTTCCATTATCTCTATGACTCTATTTTTCCACTTATTTTTTAATTTAATTTGCTTACAATTCTATTGTTCTTTAGCAGATTTTTAAATCTGTATGATTAATATAAGCCTCTTAAGTAATTAAACTCTCCTCTCAACAAAAACTTAACTTCACCCCACAAATGATGTTATTTTAAGATACTTTCATCATTTTGCATTATTTTCTAAATTCTCTTTTGATGTCTTCTAAGAATAAGATACTTAAAAAGTGTCCTTTTAACATTTGCAAACATTTGGTTGTTTTCTAGGTATCTTCTTTGGTCTTAATTTCAAATTTAATTCTACTCTGGTCAGAGAATATACTCTGTGATGGCTACCAGATTTCTATCCTCCCAGACTATGTTCTTCTATCTTATGTCACTTTTCCTAAAAGAAAATAGGGATTTCATTTGCTTCTTTACCTATTTTTGTCTATTGTCTTAGCAGATGCTTTTATTTCTTACTTTACTTATAGTTGGGGTACCTAGTAAAAAACTCAAACATACTTGTTGTTTGCAACAGAAGCTGTACTTCTAACACACCATGAACTTCCACTAGTGTTTTCCTTGTAGGGATGCCACCAGCTGTCTGGTTGTTCACACTGAGGCTTTGTGCCAGTAGTGTACCCACTCTTATTATCCATAGCCCATTATGTTGGTGAACTAGAGATATAACAAGAGGTTAACCAGCCCTTCTGCTTAAGATGTGAAAAAAATGAATAAACAGCAAGGAGATGAACAGTGAGATATGAGTGGAAACCTCTTTTTGGCACAGACTCAGCCTGGATCCCTCTCTTCTCTTTTAATGATGAGTGAATGGAAGAATTTCATCATTGAGTAGGGTTAGTTTCTATCACATAAAAAGGAAATGTGGTACACAAATCATAGAAGAGAAAGCATTATGCTCTGTAAAGATAACTAGAGAAATCAGCAATGGAGTCTAGAGACCATTGACTTTGTGTATTAGTTTTTTGTTTGTTTTTGGTTTTATTTTTTAATTTCTTTTAGATTTTCCTATTATTCTATTACAATTGTCCCAGGTTTTCCCACTTTGCTATCCTCCACCTGTCCCAACCACCACTCCCACACTGTTGTCCTTGTCCCTGGGTTATTCATACATATTCTTTAACTAATCCCTTCCCCTTCTTTCCACCATTGTGCCCCTACCCTCTCCCCTCTGGTCACTGTCAGTCTGTTCCATGTTTCCATGCTGGTAGTTCAATTTTGTTTATCAGTTTATTTTGTTCACTAGATTCCTTTTATAGGTGAGGTCATATGGTATTTGTCTTTCACCTTCTGACTTGTTTCACTTAGCATAATATTCTCCAGTTCCATCCATGCTGTCACAAAAGTTAGAAGTTCCTTCTTTCTTTCTGCTGCGTAATATTCCATTGTGGAAATGTACCAGTTTTTGATCCACACATCTACTGATGTGCACTTAGTCTGTTTTCAATGATGGGCTATTATAAATAGTGCTGCTATGGATATATAGGTGTGCATAAGTTCTTTTGAATTGGTGAGTCAAGATTCTTAGGGTATATTTCCAGCAGCAAAATCATTGGGTCAAAAGGCAGTTCCATTTTTAGTTTTTTGAGGAAATTCCATACTGTTTTCCACAGTGGATGCATGTAGCAATATTTTGCTGATGTATCTCCTAGGGCAAGAGAAATAAAGGAAAAAATAAACAACCGTGACTACATCAGATTAAACTTCTTCATGGCTAAAGAAACCATCATCAAGATGAAAAGGGGACTGACCATATGGGAGAACATATGTGCCAGTGATATATTAGACAAGGGTTTGATCGCAAAAATATATAAAGAACCCATGCCACTCAACATCAGGAAGACAAACAGACCAACTAAAACATGGGCAAAGGACCTGAATAGATACTTCTCCAAGGAGGACATACAGATCACCCAGGGACATATGAAAAAATGCTGGACATCACTAGCCATCATTAAAACCACAATGAGACATCACCTCACATCAGTCAGAATGGCTGTCATCAATAAATCTACAAAGGACAAGTGCTGGCAAAGATGCAGAGAAAATGCAGACTGCTGTTTGCCTTCTTTTTAAGAAAACTTAACAAATGAAGATGGAATGAAAAGGCAGCAGTATTTTTTTAAATGGTAGTAATACCTTATGTTTAATCCTACTCTTATAAACAGCTTCTAATGGGTATTTTCTAAATACTATTTTTCAAAAAAAAAACTTTTTCTTTTAACTGGAACACTTGGTCCCTTTAAGTTTAATGGAATTACTGATATATTTGAATTTGTATTTATCATCTTATTCCTTCTGTTTAAGCCACCTCTTCTATGTTCCATTTCCTCTCCTTTCATGCCTTCCTTTGTTTTTATTCTTGTTTTTATTAAATTCATTGGGGTGACATTGGTTAATAAGGTGATGTAGCATACATCTCTGTGACACCTGATCTGTACATTGCACTGGGTGCCCACCACCCACCGCCAGCTCATCTTCTGTCACCACATATTTGGCCCCCTTTGCCCTTCACTACCCCCCAACCCCTTCCCTCTGGTAACCACCACACTATTGTCTGTGTGTATGAGTTTCAGTATTATATTCCACATATGAATGAAAAGGGTTGAATGTAAAAGAATGAAGAAAGATACCATGGAAAAAACTAAGAGAAAGCTGCTGTAGTTAGCATTAGACAAGTATACTTTAAGATAGAAAGCATTATTAGAGTAGGTCACTTCATAATGACAAAAGGTTTAAACCACTAAACAGATTTAATAGTTCTAAAATTTTAGTTCCTGTAAGCTTTTACAAATTTGTAATGTGTAAATAAACACATTTTTCTCATTCTAAATAAACTTACTTTTGTACCTCCCACCCTGCCACCAAAAGAAAAAGTCTGGCAAGCAAGTAATATTAGGACAAAGGAAATGCAGAGTTTTAAAATATGCAAGCCTTGGATAGTAAACCACATTTGTTACTGTTCCTGAAAGATTTATGTAAAGTAATTTTTTAGCCAATTAAACACATGAATCAAAAACTAAACTTTCAAGAAATAGAGATATAAATGTTCTGTCAACAAAGCACAGGAAGAAATATAATTCAAGCTTTAATTTTTATTTGTTTAATCATACACTATAAATGTGAATCAGAATGTGCTTGCTATAAGAGAAGATGTATGATCTAAAAGTAATAAGAGTTACAACCTGAATCCAAGATCCAGGTGTCAGTAGGAGGAAAGATGAGTGAAATTAAAATTTTTGAAGTTTCTCTTCCTTCATAGTGGGTATGACAGATTTGACATATTCATTATGCTAACAGGAAAATTCACATTTAACTGTATTTTAAGCTGGAAGACATCTGAGGACATGCATATTCTAGATTACAACAAGAAATTACATAGAATTTCTTCAGCAAAATATGGGAAAGACTTAAAAGTATTAAAAATAAGATGACAAAAGTAAAGCTAAATATATCATTTAGGAGAATGATTTTTAAGAGATTATTGGGGATTATTTAAGAAATTTGGCTAGAAAGGAACCCAAAATGAAGTAGCAATTGGAGGAGATGTGGGGTATTTACTTGTATTTTCTTGCTGTGTTTTAGGTAGAAGATATAAACATTGATTTATATGGTCAATAACCAAGAGATGGATAACAGGAAATAGAGGCTCTAAGATAAGGAACAAATTCCTTGATAAAATTAAAGGGATTGACCTTGGTGCAGAGGAGGGACATTTTCTTTGTTGAAAATGGAAGAAAGAAAAAGAAGACCAATGTGGCTACAGGAAGATATGGAAAAGTGTCCAGGAATAGTGTTTCTCTTTATTTTATAGTGTAATGTCTTTACGTGGAGATTATAAATTATATTATTGGACAAACCCTGCACACCAGAAAAGAGATAAATGTACTAGATTCAGACTATCCCAATTGTTTGTGAAATTACTGTTAGTAAATTAGGTTTTCATTTTTAATGTGCTGTTTAATATATTTTCAGTTCTTTGTCACTGTCTCTATTTGATAATAAGTTGAACATTTTTCCTACATTATCATTGAGATTTTAATTCTGATATCTCTAAATAAATGACATCTGCTTAAAGGATATCTGCTTAAATAAATGACAGCAATTTCTGTCCTGAGCCTTAATTTATTACTCCTGAAGGTTTCCTACAAGAGTATGAGGCTTGATGAAACAGTATTTTACACGTTGGAAAGTAAGGAGAGAAATTCAACCACCCTAAGCTCTTATGAAGTTATCATGGTACTTTGCTTCAAGGACTAGACTTTATCTTTGTGATCATAATGGTGACTCAGTGTAGGTATCTCAAAAGCATAAGACGTGATACTTAGAGGGCGGCTAATTTTCCCCACACTACCAGGGTGCTCACGATGAAGGGAAAATCTTCAGGGAAACACTGAATAAGTTCCCTCATCACTTGGAGGCTTCGCACTAGAAACACACACTGAAACGCTGTGGAATAAAGATGCAGTCAATGTGCTTAGGAAGAACTAAGAGTTTAGGAATTCATTGCCCATTACATACAGGAGTTTTCTTTTGGTTTCTGGCTTAACCAGTTAAGTGTTAGAAAAACACAGTTTTGATTAATTTATTGGAATTGATCAATGTCCCATTTGGAAAGAAATATTAAGTTAGAATGTATAGCAATAGAGCATGATACTACCTTTTAAACTTGGACAACGTAATGACTACATAGCTTCTAATGTATTTTTTGGCTCAGATTCATAAATTAGAAGGTTGGAATTCAATGTTTTGAAGTCTGCAATAGCTTTAATATTTTAATTACATTGGTATTTGAGTGATCTCATGTCTACAACTCAGTTTATTTTCTTAAGTCATTTTAATTCTATTTTACCTGTCTAAAATGATTTCTTTGGAACTATCTCCACTCTCCTTTACACAGTAACAGGGTTAGACAGTAGTAAATGCACTGCCTGCATTCATCAGAATTAGTATGGAGTCTAAAATGATTTTTTTTCCTTGCCAATAATTAGTTTGCTTAAGGTGTTTGTTGGAAAGGATAAACAGGCTGAAAAAGGAGGTTAAACTCTTGAGTTATGGATTAAAAAAAATAGGAGAAAAAGGTAGAAAAGTAAAAAGAAATGAGAATCGGTGGTTGTGTCCATTTACGTGCTAGAGGAGCACTGCACACGAAATCTCTGAAAATACCCTGGGGTGGGACTGTGGATGGGGCCACTTCATATCTTTGGGAAGCCTCGCCCTCTTTTGTGGAAATGAAAGAGTTAAACTAGGTGACGGTTCCTGTGCCTCCCTTGCAGCTCCACATTGCTCTTATTCTATTAGCATCTCAACTGTGGTTCCAAGGTATGAAATAGCAAATTATATGTGCTATAGCACAAGGTAGACTGAATAACTACAGTAAGAAAAAAGCCTGGAGAGTCATTTCACTGAAGCTGAAGTGTTAATGTGGATTTCTACCATCAGGGTCATCCATAGAATTAGGAAATCAAATCGAACTTATGATGGCCTTGGAAACATTTGTGCAGATGTCCACATTAAACAATACATGCAAAAAAGTAATCCATCTTTTTTAAATCAGCACAAAACATATTTATATGCTCTTATTTTTTTTACTTATCAGAAATGTAGGCAGAGAACCTCACATTTTTTTATTCAGAATATTTTAGCTAAGGGAATGAGGATTTTAATGTGTATATATTCATACACATTGAAATTCTCACTTCCTTGGTTATAATATAATTATATATATATCTCATATAATGTGATTACTATATACACAAATACATATAAGTACATGTGTATGCATATATATGATATTGTATGTAGGACATATATACAGAGGTTGGTAAAATAGGTCTACAGTTGTTAGTATATGAAATAGAGTTTATTCTTCTATTATTAGTTATTAATTATTGTACTATTTTTCAAATGAAGAACTGTAAACCTACTTTTGCCTGTAAAATAAATTCATTTCTCACAATATCCCTGTATCATATAGAGTATCATTTGCTTATTGTCTATAAGGTTAAAAGTGATAGGAAAAGAATAATAATATTGATTGCCTTAACTATAGTCTATGTTCTCTATCATGATTTATTGATATGTTTAACATTTACTTAATATAGAAAAAGAAATCAATAGTAAACTTGTCAAATAGTATTGTAGAATCAGTATTGCTAAAATTCACACTTCCTGATTCTAAATGATATTACAAAGTCATGGTAAACAAAACAGTGTTTCACTAGTATAAAAATAGACACACAGACCACGGAAAGGAATAGAGATCCCGGAAACAAGCCCATGTATATACATGATCTACTGATGTTAGACAAGAGTGCCTAGAATATGAAGTGGCTAAAGGATAGTCTTTTTAATAAATGGTGTTGGAAAAACTGGAAATTCACATGCAAAGGAATGAAATTGGACCCATTCTTATACCACACACAAAATCAACTCAGAATAGATTAAAGATTTAAACATAAGATGTGGAACCATAAAATTTCTAGAAAAAATTATAGAGAAAAATATCCTTGACACTGTTCTTAGCAAATTTTTTATTTTGGATCCAACATCAAAAATACAGGCAGCAAAAGAAAAAATAAACAAGTGGAACCACCTCAAATGAAAAGCTTATGCACAGCAAAGGAAACCATCAACATTAGAAGTAAAGCTATGGAACGTGAAAAAGTATTTACAAACTATATGTCTGGTAAAATACTAATATCCAAAATAAGGTACTCCTACAACTTCAGAGCAAAACAAGTAACTTGATTAAAAAAATGAGCAAAGGACTTGGATAGAGATTTTTCCAAAGGAGACACAAATGACCTGCAGATATGTGAAAAGGTGCTCAACATCACTAATCATCGGGGAAATGCAAGTAAAACCACAGTGAGCTATCTCCTCACACCTGTTTGGACAGCCCCCAAAAATCACACAGTGAGATTTTTGTCTGTCATAAAAATAGGTAAGCCATGTCATTTGTGAAAACGTGGATGGGTACTGTGCTGAGTAAAGTAACCTCGGCACTGAAAGACAGATATGGTGGGATCTCATGTGTACGTGGAATCTGAAATAGAAGCAGAGTGGAATGGTGATTCTAGGGGCTAGAGAGAGGAGAAAATGGGAAGATGATGGTCATAAAATGCAAAGTTTCAATTGTACAAAATAATATCTGGAGATCTATGGTAAACATAGTGCCTAAAATGAATCGCACTGTATTGTGTACTCGTAAGTTTCTTCCCACAACACACAAATAGTAAAGGGGAAGGGAGGAAACTGAGGTGGCCTGTGGCCTTGGTGATGGTGATGGTTTCACAGGAGTTATGCTTGTTCCCAAACTCACTGAGGGAATCGTTCTTCAATACAGTGGTTTAAGAAAAATGAAAAAATAGATGACATTTTAAAAAAAGAGGCCCGTGGAAGAAAGATACTGAAGAGATTATTTTTGTTTCTGTTTTCTTTTTTTGTGATAAACATTTCCTGTTTGATATTCTAGTTAATTCCACAGAATTCACTCATTGATAAGAGAGACAAAAAAGGACATTTAATAATGATTGCATTTATAAAATCAGCAAATAAGTAAGAAAATAGCCCTGGCTGGGTGGCTCATTTGGTTGGAGTATCGTCCCATTCCAAAGGTTGTAGGTTCAATCCCTGGTGAGGGCACATACCTAGGTTGCAGGTTCAATTCCCTGTCATGGCACATTCTGGAGGCAACCAATCCATGTTTCTCTCTCACATTGATGTTTCTCTCTCTGTTCTCTCTCTCCAAAATCAATTAACATATCCTGAGGTGAGGAGTTTTTAAAAATGATTAAAAAAGGAAGTAAATATGCAATTAGCATAGGCACTCTAGAACATTTTGAATCATTTAAAATGTATAAAAATTTATCCAGATCTAGTTTCCACTCTTAGTATTTCAGTATGTTTTATTCCTGTGTTTCTAGGAAGCATTTTGCATAGTGATTAAGGGCAGGGATTATTTGATCAGACTGTCTGGATGTAAATTCAAACTCACTAAATTGAGGCAAGTTATTGAATGTCTCTGTCTCAGTTGGCATATGTAATAAGTGGATTATGTTATTCATATTCCTATGTTCTCATGTGGATTAAATGAGTTTGTCATGAGCAGGGGAGTGTCCCCAAAAAGAGTCACTCATACACATTTTTGTCTTTCCATAATGTCAGGTTTATTAGGGGTGACCCCCCCAGTAAGCCAGTCGAGTCCCACACGTGTTACACACAGAGAGGGGGAGCTTATATGGTAGATGTGAACAGAGTGAGCATCTGGCGTGAAGTCCCGGTCACTGGTGACAACCACAGGTGGAGAGGCAAGTGCCAGGTTCAAGCTAGGTGACTACAGCGGCAATAATGCATCTCGTGGATGCAAACGTAGGGTGGTTGGAGCTCTGAGTTCTTACAGCCCACTACGGGTGGAGGTCCCACTCATATCCGTGTCTGGATGGGGTCCTTACCAAGTGTCCAGACTTGGGGGTTTGGGCATTCTGTGCCCCTCCAAAGCAGATTTCCTTTCATCTCATTACCCCAGTATTGACATAGTGCTTAACATAACTGTCATGGCTGACAGTGACTCCATCATGGTTGGTCATAGGTGCCCAAAAGGTCTACTCTGTTCTTGCTCTATACAGTGTTTAAATATACAGGCTACTGGAAGGCCAGCCTGGTACACAGTAAGTGGGGTGACACATGTCCTCTGTCTCTAGGAGGTCCTCATGTCCTAAATTATTTATTATATTTCCTCCTTAACTTTCACTAATGCCCTGGGCAATAAATTTTATGGACACCGTGTTTTGGAAAATGTGTTATCCAGTTTTCTAGGCATATACATAGTTTTTATATGGTAAAATTATTATAGAAACAGCTTTGATAATGCTTTTTGCACTTTAACATAGTCCTTATGTCAATTTTTAAGACAATTTTTAATGTTTGTATATGATTCTCTGGAATGAATCTGCCATCATATACTAATATACATTACTATTTTAATTTTGATCACCAAAATAATGCTATGATTAATTTTTTTGTCTTTGTTTTTGACTACTCTTCTATTGATTCATTTACCATGATAAGATTTAAATTGTTGACTCAAAAGTAACACACATTTGTTTGGGTTTTGCTAATGGTATGTATCTTCAAAAATGGAGAATTTCAAAGTATAATTTTGACAAGAAGAAAAAGACAAGCAAGCTATCTTTCTCCAGACTTTTCCTGAAACTGAATTTCAGAGTTGACATTACATGGAAGCTTAGGTTGGTTCTTTCACTTGACCTTGATTTGCTGACTGCCCTTCTTATCCTGTGTTGGTAATAATATTCAAGTTTCTCACCCGCTTGATATTCGTACACCATATCGTGGCTGTCATTTTGTGCTAATTTTCCATAAATTATCTAGCGAAAACAAACCATTCAATAACAAAGGATGAATTGAGTATATGCTCCTTTGACTTATTTCTGGGGCTGGAGATCTCCTGTGGCTAAAGGAAAATATTCTACATGTCAGTGTTATGTCAAACATCAGTTCTGAAATTATCAGGTAATCTCAAGTCTCCAAGGGCCTTGCTGTGGGTTCCAAGAGATTTACAGTGTTGCTTTAAAGGAAATAGTAAATGTCAGACTTGTGTCTCTAAGGTTTGGTCTCCTGAGTAACGGATCACGTGTCCTTTATTGGATGTCCTTTTGTCTGCATAAAATAGAAGTAGTCAGTCTCTGGAATCTCTGTTCTCCTATTTTATCCTAGTATTTAGCCTTGGCAGTTTCCTGTCTTTCCTTGGTTTGCATTGTCCAAGAACAATAGCTTTTTTTTTCCTGTAGCTGCCCTTAGCACATAATATGGTACTTTTTAATGGTAATTAATACTTTCTAGTGCCCCTAAATGGGTATGTTAAAGAAGTATGGTCGTTTTTGAAATAACTAAGATTTTGAAAACTTTATGTTCAGTGGATCTTAACTGCAGGGGTTGCTGATAGTTAACAGGATTTTCTTCAGTGATAAATGTGTACTTCCTTGAATCCTGCTGTTTAAAAAAAGGTTGTTCCTCAGATAAGATTTCTTATCTTTGTTCCCTGTTTTCACAGCTCGAAGGATTAAATTCACTATTTCTAAGACTTTTCTCTCTTTAATTTGTCTTGTACCTTTTCTCCTTCTCTTCTTCAACCTAGGATTTTACATATGATTAGTTTTTTCAGTTTTTAGTATTTAAATAATTATAGACTTACAAGAAGTCCTGAACAAAATGTAGAAAGACCTCATATGTTTATTACTATCTTCCCCCAGGGATGAAATTTCATGTAACGGCAATGCATTATCAAAATCAGGAAACTGGTATTAGCATAATACAATTAACTAGACTAGTTTATTACTAGGGACTCTGGATTATTTTGAAGCAGCTTATGTAATGATATGAGCTTTCTACAGGTAATTTCTTTTGAGGAGTTAATTATCCTCTATTTCAAAAATATTATTTTTAATATTTTATCCTTTGCTTCTGTATACCTTCTGTATATCCATGATTGGAGAAAAAATAGGCGTGCTAAAATGAATGCTTTTGCTTTCCTTCTTCAGGCCAAAAAATAGTAATTAATATTTGTTAAAATGCTGCATTATTGGAAATATACATGTATGTTTTCACTCAATACTCATAGTCATCAAGAAAATTAGAACACATCACCGATATTTTAATCATAAGGTAATTGAGCCTCAAGAAGATTGAACAAATGACCAAATCCACATTGTGAATTAGAGGCCAAAACAGGATTCAGATTGGATCTCTGAGATTGTAACAGTAAGAAACACCCAAACAGCCCTTGCCTGGTCGTTCAGTTGGTGGGAGTGTCCTCCTGATACATCAAAAGGTTGCAGATTTGATTCCCAATCAGGGCATAGACCTAAGTTTCGAGTTTGATCCTCAGTCAGGGCGTGTGCGGGAAGCAGCAGGTCCATGTATTTCTCTCACATAGCTGTTTCTCTCTCTCTCTCTCTTCCTGTCCAAAAAAATAAAAATAAAAAAATCAATATATCCTTGAGTGAGGATTTAAAAAAAAAGAAAGAAAGAAATGTGCAAACCTGTAAGAATGTCCTATGAATTTACTTGAGCCAAACTGATGACAATTGCCGGGAAGGAAAACCTCAACAGATTGGGAAAGTGCTCCAGAGAACGGCAGTTTTTCACCCAACTTGATACATTACAATCAAAGGAGGAGGCCTAAGGGGGTTACATGAGATTCACTTGTGATAGATTAGGGAGGCAGGAGAAAGCAAAGTGGGGAGGGGAATCTCTGGGATTGGATAAAAAGAAAAGAAAGAGACACATACTTCTGGTACTTAGGCTGGTATAGGATAGTTAACAGCTAACAGTTAATATGATAGCAATTACAATGAGAGGATTTGTGGTTTCGGCTCTGGCACTGTGGTTGTGTTTTGAGGGGTCCAGAGAAAAGGAAATTACTTTGATATCCCAAAATTACTGTTAGCAGGTAGGTTATCATAGATGCAAAAACAACAACAGACAGGTTCAGTTAGGATAAACATTGGCCTTTGCTAGGGAAAAATACCGATCTGGGACATGACCACCTGCCATGAACTCTCAGTTAGAAAGTTTTAACTTCAGACCATCCCATCTGGTTACTTTAGGTCTCCGTGTTTGTGAGGCTGCCCCGCCGGAGCCTCCCCGGAGCTTGTCAGGGTTAGCATGGGGCCCCTTTTTCCTCCACATGATGAACAACAGTCTGAAAAATTTCTGCGAAATCATATCGTTTCATAGAGGTTTAGCTTTTGGGTAAAAAGTTGCACAATTTTTGTTTTTAGTGTTTTTCATACAATCCATACGATCCCACAGAACATACCATAATTAAATGATTAGCTATTAAAACTTACTGATCATTTATTCTCTTTTTTATATATATACACTTACTTGATTTTCCATCTTATGGCTTTGGCTAGAACTAACTAATAATAAAAGTGCCGGTTGGTTTCATATAGTTATTTTAATTATGGTGAGGGAATATCCTAAATCTACCTTATTACATGTTTTAGTCACATATTAAACTTATTAAGTAATAAATATGAAATCTAAGTAAGTAAAGAGGCTTGCTGTTATGTTGTATCCTATTAATGTACTTATTTTAATGTAAAACCATCTTTGTATGCCTGAATTTTAACCCCAAATCACAGAGGTGGATGATTTCTTAGTAATATAGAATTCAGTTGGCTTTTCTTTAGCTAAGAATATTTTAACTGTGTTCATGAGAGATACTATTTACATATTTTATTCTTTTTATTTTAACTTTTTCCAAGAGTTAATATCAGAGTTATATTTGCTTTGTAAAATGAACTGGAAAGGAAACCACCTTATTTTTGGCTTTTATACATATTTTATGGGTTGGGCTCCATTTTACCAGATTTTTCTTTTTAAAAAAGATACTAATAAAACTGGTTATATAGCTTTTAATAGAAATTTCATTTTGAATGTTATCAGTGTCTTACAAAAAATCGATGTATTTAATGTATTTACCATTCTTAAAGTTTTCACTTATTCATCATTTTTAAAGTTAATTTTTTACAACTTTACAACTGTTTAATTACGGTTGTCCCAGTTTTCCCCCGTTACTCTCCCCCCGCCACCGCCTCGGTCAGTCCCCACCCTGTTGTCCATTACCGTGGGTCCTTTATACACCTTCCCTGAGTAGACCCTTCCTTCTTCACTGACCCAGCACATATATATTTTAATGAAATATGTCATTAATTTTCTAGAGTGATTTCTCTGTATTTAAAGCAATTTCTGCCTTTCCAATTACTTGTTCTTCCACTTCAAATTTTGTTTTCTGAGTTTTTGTCTTTAGTATATTTGTCATACTTTTCTATATTTTGGGTTATTTGTTAAAGTATGAAGTCATATATGTTTATCAGCTTTAAATGATTTTTTGTTTATAATTCATTGCCTTTGATTTAATATTTAACTTACTATTCCTTTTTTACTTATAGGTGTTTTGTTACACAATATATATTTTTATTTAAATAATTATTTAAAAAATTTAATACAAATGAGAACATTTTTGGCTCTCAATTTTGAATTGGATTTAGGATTATCTTTCTAAAAATTAATTGGGTTTCTTTTTTTAAAATAACAAATAATTTAAAGAAATCTATTTTTAAATGTTATAAGTTATTTTTAACTTTCCCTTAATTTCTAGTTTTATTTCTAGTTTTGGGTAGGTAATGTAACCCATATGACTTAAAATATATAAATGTTTTTAAAAATATTTTGAGATGTTTCTTGTGGTCTTAAATATCATCTTTCATTTTTAATGGAGACTTGGATGGAAAATATCCTTTGTGATACATACATTTTTATATGTATTAAAAGTCTTATACATTCTACACTCAAGTTATATTCTTTACACTTAAAAAATATTTTATTTATTTACTTTTAGAGGAATGGGAAGGGAGGGAGAAAGAGAAGGAGAGATGCATGTGTGTAAGCGATACATCGATCGGTTGCCTCTCGCACACCCCCAACTGGGGGCCTGGCCTGAAACCCAGGCACGTGCCCCGACATTGGTCTCAGGTCCGCTCTCAATTCACTGAGCCCCACCAGTCAGAGCTATTCTTTACATTTTTTATCTGTTAAATCAGTTATAACTGAGAGACGTATGCATTTTGTGACAAATGTCTTCCAATTACAATTTTATCTTTATGTATTTAACATATCCTGAATACATTTTGCTTCCTGAATGTTGATGGTATTATTGCTGTTGGAAGTGGGTTCCTCGGGGTGTTGTGAAAACAAGCAGTTTCAGGTACTCACATGAGAGGATGAGGTCTGGTGGTAAGATTTACTTTGCTGGAGATAGGAGTCTGCCGCCACGTTCCTGGGGTCTCATCTCAGTCCTCCCACTGGGAAAGAAGTCCGGTCTTATTTCTTCATTAAGCCCAGAACAAAGGCCAAGGTCCAAAAAGTCTGTGCCATGCCAAAGCTTAATCCAGTTTAGTCCATGTTTGCCCTCACCCAGCTAGAGTAGTGTCTTCCCAGCTGCTCTTGCACTGCCTGCACTTACTGCCATGCTGCTGCCAGACCCGGGTGGCTGCTACGGAGACAGAACAGGAACAAATTGGGCAGGTGCATATGAGGGAGAGGGAGAGAGGGAGAGAGGGAGAGAGGGAGAAAGGGAGAGGGGGAGAGAGGGGAAAGACTCATTGTTAAGCTTGGGTTATATTATCTGGGGGCTTGGGAAGGACCAGGTGCCCTTTCAAACTAGCCATTCAACTTTCCAGTCTTTTATGTGCTTACAATTCTCCCTAATCAGTCCATTTCCTAGATCATCTGGGGTTCTGTGTCCCTTATCCATTCTGATCCTTTCCCCAAGCTAGACAGGCCCTTATGGTTGCCTTCTTGGCTTCCACTGGGCATGCACCCCACAGGGGAATTTCCCCTTTATCCTTCTATCCCTGACCCCAGTAATCCGCAGGGAAGGATTGGTGGTTCCCTGGGTAATGTGTGAGGCTGTAACTTTCTAGTGAAGCAGGCCCAATATTGGATTCAACTTCCCAGTTTATTGAGTTTCTAAATATCTAATTCCCTTTGCTTTCTTTCTTTATTAATATTTAGCTACCTACACTAACAGTATGTAACTTCTTATTGAATAGAGAATTATTGCTGCTCTACATTCATTGACTGTTTTGCCTTGTGCCACTAAGTGTTTTTATATTTTCATTGGATTCCTTTCCTCTTAAATTCTGCTTTATCAGAAATCAATGTTCCTACTCAAAGTCTTTTGATTTTGTTTTCCTTATTAACCTATGTACGTTTTTATATTGTTACACTTTCAGGAACATTTGTGTATTTCCTAGAAATAGAGTAGAGATTTATTTTTTGCTTTTGTTTTTAAAATCCAATCTGAGAAGTCTTTGTTTTCAATAATAATTAGTATAATTCATCTGTTTATCATACCTAATTTTTTGGTTTTACTTCTGTGGACTTGTTTATGCATTGTAAACAGCATCCTGTATGTTTGTTAAATTTTCATTAAATGTTTTTTACTTTATATTTTATATTGTTAAAATGCACTTACATGGCCTTCATTATTCTTTAATATTACTCATTTAACATTCAACAAGTATTTATTGAGTAACTATATTATAGGTAGATTTTTTTTTATACATCAAAGAATAAAACATACAAAAAACCCTTCTGTAATAGGGGTTATCACAAAATAAAAAAGCTAATTACTTGCTTTGTTAAAAATGTTATATACTATGAAGAAAATAAATCAAGTAAAGAAGATAGGGATTGATGGCAGTAGAGGAAGAGCGGTGGTATATTTACCATTGCTGCTTAAGGACTACCTGCAATTTAGTAACGTAAAACAACAATATATAAATAAATATATATATAAATAAATGTATGTGTTTGTATATATATATAATTTCAGCAGGCTTCATCTGACTCATTCTTCTACTCTCATGTCATTAACTAGGGTGACTCAGTGCTACTCAGCTGCCAAAAAAAAGAAAAACCCAAAACCTGCCAGGAGGGTCCAAGAGGCTTTGGAAGTTGGGGGGATGGCTCAGCAGGAAAGGCCTCTTTGCTGGAGAGTCTACACGTGGTTTCGCCATCATGCTGGTATCTGGGGTATGAACTTCCAATGCAGTGGCTGGGTTCCCACAGATTGAACATTCCGAGGAAACCAAGAGGAAGCTGTACGGGCTTTTACTATCTCGCCTTTGAAGTTTAGTGAAATGACCTACCATACTACATTGGTTATAGCAGTCCCAACCACGCCCAGCTTCCAGGGAAGGGGACACAGGCCCATGTCTTGATGATAAAAATATCAACCTATTTTGATGCCACGTTTAAAACTGCCACACATGGCAATTACATATCAGGTAGTAGGCATTTAAGGGGAAACTTGAAAGGAATGAGGAGGAAGCTTGCTTTGCTGAGAAAAGAACATTCCAAAGAGAAGGCACAGCTTGTGCAAAAGCCCTGAATCGAAGCATGTGGACTTATTCTTACAATAGCATCGTGGAAGCCAGTGTGGCTGGAATATAGTGAGAAGGAGAAGAGGGCAGGTAGGGGAGGCCAGCGAAATAAAGGAGAAGTGGCAGAATCTCAAGAGAGGGTGTTGTAGGCCATTGTAAGGAATTTGGCTTTTTCTCTAACTGAAATGAGAGTGATGGAGAGGTTTCAGCAAAGAAGTGACAAGGTCTGAACTATACTTAATAAGATCTTTCTGGCCCTTGTGTTAGGAGTAGCTGAAGGGGGTCAATGACAGAAGGTGGGAGACCAGTTAGGAGGTTTTTGGAATAACAAGCTAAGGAAATAGGTGTGGCTTAGCCTAGAATGGTCATGTTGGAGCTGGTCACTTGTGGTCTGAGTCTGGACAATTTGAGCAGAGACTACAGGAATTTTTCTTTTGAGTTTGCAAAACAGTTAATCTTGTGTTATGATTTGTTCATTGTATTATTTTCCATATAAAAAACTATATACCTACATTTGACCCACCCTGTATTATATATGTATATATAAAACTGTATATGTTTATATACATATATATACATATGTATATAGCTTTTTTAAATTTAAATTATTTTATTGTTAATTTTTAATGTTGTCTTTTGAGTTCACCAGTATTGGATGAGGGGGAGAAAATGCTTTTCCTTCCCTTTGCCCCTCACTGCTCAGTTTCTAGTGTCGTACTTAGAATGTGAAACATAACTGCATTTGTTAAATTTTATTTTATTTTATTTTGCAATTACACTTTTAAAATAGTGTGATAAACACCTTTAAACATGTAAACTTTAAACAATGAAACTTATAGTTAATTGAATCAATTGTCTCATTTTGGAATTTTGGATATATAACATTCTAACTCTTGCAGCTTTCATTTGATTATTTTTCCTGCATATGTACCTATATGTCCTTGAGTAAGTTATATTGGAAAGTCAACTGCATATATACAGATGTGATTCCTTTGCATTCAAGTTTGGTAAAGACAAGCTGATAGGTGGTCATATATTCTTGGTCATGTTCTTACTCTCTTTAAAAATTCCATGATTTCTGATATGTTAACACAAAAGAAGAAAAGGCTAAAGCAAGCTTGAAATTATTTATTTTGAAGAGACTGTGTTTTTCTGTCTCTGTATAAGCAGAATATTTTATTTATTTTTGAAATTTTGGAGTCTGGCTGGTTTCTATCTAAACATGGATGACCCTTCTGTTTCCCTCCTCCTACCATCACCGCCAGAATCTGTTTGGTCGTTTTATTCTTTATATTGTTATAGATTTGATCACTCTTTCAAATCGAGTTGCTCTTGTTTCTTTCTCAGGTACACAAATTATTCTTGAGTTGAAACTTCAGCCTTGGCCTTCCATCTGCCATCTTCCCTGCCATTATTTTATCTCTCTTTCCCCGTGGGCTCTGATTCAATTGCTACTTCAGATTGTCAGTGTGTCAGTGTTCTTCTCCATGGATTCTGTTGTGGAAAAAAATTCTGCTATTACATTTTAGTGTTTATATAAACTTTCTAATCTTAGTCACCTTTCACTTTTACCGTTTTTACCCCTTTTTTCATTATGACTTTCATCTCTTGCTTCATAAATAACCTGCCTTTCTACATAGTCTTTATAGTTTAAGTTGCTTAAAGCAATTTTCTAACTATTTCTTCTTGTTTAACAAATCTTTTTTTTTTAAGGGATATTCTCATCCCCTGAGTCTTCAGCATGATGTTCTTTTGTGTGTGTTTGCATGTGTGTGCTGTTTTATTTTCCCCACTCTCTTTATCTAGAGTGTAGTGATATTTATCCCAAGTCAGGGTTTTTAAAATAAAAAATAAAAAAATCACAACTCTATTATTTTCTTTGTCTACCTTTGAGATGATGGCTGACCTCCTTTTGATCTACACTGGAGAGGAGGTTGATATGCATAGACCTCTCAGTGGCCAGCAAGCATTTATTGGAATAGCTCAACTGGGCTAAGGTGGATACCTATTGTACAAGGTACGAGACATAATACCCATGAATTGAGTTTAGTGGGGGATGGGGTGGTGCAACAGTGATTACTGCTTGTGAATTATATATAGTACTGCTTCCTGGGTGAGAATTCTAAAGGAAGACTATTTTATCTGGAAATTAATTTTGAATAGTCTTTTGTAAGTAGCACAGGTCACTTGCTTATCAATTATTTCCTGTTTTCCTTTATAATCTGTATTTTTCTTAAACTTCATTAAAATCCCATTGTACTAAATAGCAATTCGTAACATGTGGAAGGGAAGGGAAATAGGGAAAGAGGCTGAGCTCACGCTTGGGGAAGAAGCAGCAGAGGGAGAGAGGAATGCTGGGAAACCTCTGGATCCAGACCTGAGTTGCTCCGATTGGATTATACATCACTTCTGGCACCTGGGCTGCCAGAGGAACAAGTGACCACTATCTGAGATACTGCAGGAAAGACTCGGGGCAGACTGGGGGGGCCATTTACCATCTTCTGTCTCATGAAGTAAAATTGGATAGGATGGTCTAACTGAATTGTTCTTATAGTCAGTCTACATATTGAATGCCAGTTTAGGTATTCACTGTTGTTTAAATGTATGTTGCTCTTTTCTGTTTTGCTAATTTCTTCCTTTATTTTCCTAATGGGAACTTGGATGGGACTCCATTATAGACTATCAGAAATTATTTAAAACTGGGCCAAATCATTTAAATAAAATTACATATTCATGGTATTATTAAATTTAAGAATTTTTAGGAATGGCACATAACTTTTAAAAAGGACCAATTCTGGAAAAGATGAACTATTGCCTTGAATTTTTTTTATTTACTTTTGTGGCAGTCATACATTCACTCAGATAGCAAATACATATTGAGCTCTCATATCTCAAGAATTTGTAGTCTAGCAGGGAATTACAGGCATTAAGCAAATCATTTTGCAACTAATTCCTTCATTATACTAATGATACATGCATCCTGGAAAACAAAGCACTATGAAACAATCGTTGCAATGAGAATGAATAGCCGAGAAGGGATACCCAGGCTGGCAGTCCCAGTTTCCTGAGGGCTGTATGTAACAAATACTACTGAGAAAGTTAAAACCGCAGAAGTGTGTTCTCTAAGAGGTCTGGAGGTCCGAAGTCTGAAATCAGTATCACTGAGCAGAAATCAAATTGTTAGTAAGGCAGAGCTCCCTCTAATGCCTCTAGGGGAGAGTCCATTATTTGCCTCTTCCTGCTTCCGGCATTCCTGGGCTTGTGGCAGCATCCAATCCCTGCTTTGTGGTCCCACTGCCTTCTCCTTTCTCTCTGTACAAAAGAAATCTCCCTCCATCTGCCACTTACAGAGATACAGGTGATTGCATGTAGGGCCCACCTGGATAATCCAGGGTAATCTCAGAATCTTTCATTACAGTTGCAAAAATTCTTTTCAAGTCTGGAGCAGCTGACTGAGGCAAGGTTCTAAATGGATAGAACTTTTCAGCCTGGGAGGATGGAGTGTGCAAATCCTGAGGGACCTGGCAGAAATCAATTGAGGGTTTGAATGAGGATATGTAGGGGGAAAACAGAGAGTAAAGGAACTATTGGGCAAATTTGGTTGAGATGTGGAATCTCTGGTTCATCTGGACCAAAAACACCCATTCTGTTTGGACTCTGGAGGCCATCAGAAAGAGTCTGCATTCTGTGTGTGCATATTTCTCTATACTGAATCAGCCAATTGTGTTCCTAGGGCAGTTACAACTATTAGAAATCTGAAAGTCCCTAGACACACATAGTTCTGTCTGTGGAACTAAGTCCAGCTGTTTTCTGCACAACATAACTGGGTTTGCCAAGATATAGCTGGAGAAGCAATTCCTCTTATATGCAAGAGGGAAACAAATTAAATTCTATTACACAAGTGGATTGTATTCTTAGGACTGTTTGATAGTAGGAATTTGGCTATGGTCTAGTTAAGATGAGGTATGGACAGAAAGCTTAGTTATTTCCCTACCTCCTCCTCTTCCTTCTTCACAATAACTACGATTTGAAACCTTTCAATTTTTATTTTGAGATTTAACAGACCACAAATGGAATTGTTATACAGAACTTAAAGTTGGAAGTGAAGACAAGATTGAAACTGTATTTTAAAACTGATGTGTTATGCTCAGTTCTAATTAGTTTCTAATGACTAATTACTGCAATTATTTTGCTAAGAACAGTTATTATTTACACATCTTATACAACTTCAAATTTCTCTCAGGGGCCCAAGGACTCACTTTTTTGCTATGGAGTGTGTGTGTGTGTGTGTGTGTGTGTGTGTATCTCTATCTCTATCTCTATCTATATCTCTATCATCTATCTATCTATGTACATTTAGTTCTTACTATGTTATTATGCCTTCATTAATACCCTAACCACTGTGCTTGGTCATGCCCAGAATAAGAGCAGACAGAGAAGGGTTCTTAATCAGAGCTGCCAAGTCAGAGGTGCGCACACTTTTGACAGGGTCCCATCCCCAGTACAAACCTGCATAGCAAGGCCACCTGGTTCACAGAGCACTGGTAATGGGTCCGATTTAAGATGTAATTGAAAATTACATCTGTCAAATAATTTTCTTTATTAAAAAAGCTACAAATTTTCAAAGTGAGGGAGGAAAAAATGAAAATGATTCCACTATTGTAGATGATGAAATCAATTAAAAATATAATTACCAGTCTAGCAGTTAAAATGTACTTTACCCTATGACTGCCCTTCCCCCTCTCATTGGCATTTATTTGTCAGTAAATTGCGCATCTGTGCTCCTGGTTGCTGTGCAGGATGGTGGAGGCTGGGCGTTCTTCAGACCAGACCTCTGCTTTGGGACTTACCTTAGGTCTCTTTGTGTACCGTGCTTCAGTACGGTACCCAGAGAATATGTTCTCTGAGTGGTAAAATAAAATATCAATTAAAAAGAGAAATAAATTTAGGGAACCATTAACCATCTGCTCCTCTAAGTTCTTCAAAGGCCACATTGTTTTATGGAGTCAGATAACCACGTCCCAGTAGAAATGCATACTCAGGACTCTAATGCAATGCAGGCAGCTTTTCACAGAGATTCATATATGAAGGGGCCATGTGTACATATTTGAAAGCTTTGAAATTGCCATTGAATATTAGTTTTATTATATTGTTCATGGTCTCTTAAAGACTCATGCTTTCTGCTTGAGAGTTTAGAGGTACCACTAATGGCTGCTGACATGTACAGATGTTACTTTTACTGACTAGTAAGACCTTTCTGAATTCTGGTTTTCCTTTTGGTCTTTACAAACAAGAGACATAGGGCGAAGTTTTAGGCTGAAATATAGTCTCTCTTTCCTAGGTTTCCTTCTATAATTGTCACCTCCTTCCCTTCATTATTCTGTCATTTTATCCTTGATTTATAGCACCTTTGTCTTTGGTTATAAGCTGTCTCAAGGGCTTTTCCGGAAATATACAGTGCAGAAGTACAAAATGATGAAATAAACATACTTCTTCATTTGTTTTAAAGGATGCTTAGGTTAGACTAGATGACCTCTAAGGTCCTTTCCAGCTCTAAATTTATGTTACTGTCACCAAAGACAGACAAAAAATCTATTAGGCTCTAGGCCAGGAGATGACTGCCAAGTTCTGTACTCCTGGTGCAGGTATATTTCTTCTTGAAAGTGGAGTCCTGGATTCAGCAGCCTGCTAAGGGCCCTCCCAATCTCCTGGTGATAAAATAAGAAAACTGATGGCTGAAAAAAATAAAAACAAAAAACTACAGAAACCAAGAAATAGCAGAGGGAAGAGCTTAATTATTTCTTTGGGGGCATTTATATACATTGGAACAACTAAGCTGAGCTTAATGAGTGTAGGTAATTTAATGAAATTAGTCCATTTAAATATTGTCACAGCCTTGCTACCACATTAGCATTAGGTATGATTAAAATTTATTTCTTGTTCTTGTATGGGTCCCCAAAGCATCCACTGTCAACATCATTATAAACTAGCCCTTCAAAGCTTTCAGAAGACTTTCACATTCAGAGCAGGTGGTTGGTCCACTGCTTCAGGGAATATATCATTTTGGGAGTATATTTTCTGTTTGTATGAATTTAGAACTTGGGAAATTATCCATGGGGTTGTTTATTTTTGTTAGTAAGATAAAAGTCATTGAAAATAAAGAAGTGCTAAATATTATGTACTGAAAATTTCCAAAGCTGATTAAAATATTTTCTTTAAAACCAACTACATTATAATGGAAAAGTAAAGGGAAAAACCCAAGTAATAATTTAGAAGATGTGTTTGTGAAATATAGTATTACAGTAAATAATATTTTAGAGGAAAATATGACTCCAAGAATGATTTCCATGTAAAGTTTACTGATCAATTGAGGTTCATGGGAAAATTCAGGCAGCTTCTAATTTCTTTCAAATACATGGTGTAGTGAATAGTATACAGTAACCTAGGGAAGTATCAGGAAGCTAGCACACTCTGAAATCAGAGGTTCTTTCTCTCTGATTTTACAGTATGTATTGGTAGAAAGTACTTGAGTGTTTCAGTTGGATGGTATGTTGGTAATCTTAGAATTATTGTACCTTGCAATTAATTTTAAATTATTTGTAATGCAGATGGTAGTTTTATATCTGCAATTTAATTAATGTTGCTGTCAATTATATTTTTAAAATTAAAAAATGTCCATATAAGATTCTAGGAGCTTATAGTATTTAATAATGTATCTAATAAAAGGTTAGTTAAATGTAATTTATATGCAAAATCATTTTGACTGAGTTTTATTGGCTCAAATAATATTTAATTTATTAATACTCAGGTAATAGTTATCCCCTAAATAGTATTTTACTTTTTTATATTGAAATCAAACAGTGAAGTGAGACAGAAAATTGGTGCAAAGTGGTGATTGTCAATCATCATAAATTCATGAATGATAGCCTGTATCTTACTGAGAAGCGTTTAAATTTGGAATGTGTGCCTTGGAAAATGGGAGTTAGTGTAATATTTCAAAATTCATATAATAGTAGATGCAACAGATTATAATTAAACTGATTATTTAAAATTTCATAGTTGCCTTGACTCAAATGAAGGTCATTATAAAATAAACCAAAGGTTTATTACCACTTGCTTTGAATTTTTAATTCAAAAGTTGAATACTATAAAGAGAGAGTTTTTGCTCTAATTAAGGTGTTTATCTTATAAAATGACATCAAATAGGTTATCTGTGACCCACCTGGCTAAACTGACATCTACAAATACTTGCCTTGTCAATGAGAGAGTTAGGATGAAGGCTGATTAATATCATTCTTTAAGAAACTCATGTTTTCTCTCTCCTTCTAACATGTTCTTATTTGATTTATTATAGTGATTGTATTGGTTTCTAAATAAATATGATATTACCTTATTAAAATAATATTAGTGAGTGTTATCTATAAGAAATCACCAAATGTGATATCTCTAGAAGGAAATTAGTTATATGTAAATAAAATAAAGATAATAAAGTATTTATTAATTCTGTTTATTTTTACTTCATTATATGAATTTAGAAACATGGATCTCTAATTTAAATATTACTTGTCTATAATTATAAAGCCAAATAAATGGTAAAGATTGACTTAAAAATAGCTTGTGGCTCAGTGATTGAACTGAGATAGCGCTATTACAAGAAGGTTCATCATTTTGAATTGATTCTATAGATGTTTTCATTTTTTAAATACTCTGTAAGACTCTTATCCACCTGAAAGCTTATTCCTATCAACCTGGCTCATAAAATCAACCATGTAACTTCCTTCTGTTCTGAGATTTCAATGATGAAGACTCGCCCTATAGAGAAAACATGCTATATGGAAGCTGCATGAACACAAAGCAACATTTAGCAGTGGCATCCCGTGTCACCCAAGTATTTGAAGAAATTTACAAAAAACATCCTTCTATAATCATGTTCACCTTTGCTGCCAGAACCAGTAGGGAGGCCCAGAAATGGTTTCAAAGGAAAATTTGTTCTTGAAGAAGAGGATCACCGATTAATACATAAGGTATACTACTTGGACTTCGTTTTAACCCGAGACAGCAACATATCTACCACAGCCAAAGACACGCCAGTATTTTTGCTCCAAGAAATTAGGTGACTCAAAACTCTGGAAATAGAAATTTTATTATATAGCTACCTAATCTAAGTCATACAAAAACTAATAAACAAAACAAAACAAAACAAAACATCTACCATCATCGCCAACAACCCGGTCCTCAGTCTCGTCCTCGACCTGTAACAAAGACGGCAATGCTGATAAAAAGAGAGAGCCGTCTTCGGGTGGTCTCGGCTTCTCATTATTATGTGCTTACATCCTGTCCCAGGGAACTGACCCACGACTTCTAGGACAGACCACTTGTAACAATTTGTCATGAACTCTAGAGTTGGATTAAAGATTTTTTTCACCTGAAATTGTGTAAATGCATATCAAGGCAACACACTTTTGCTGTAAATCTGAAACAAATTCTATTGCATTCCAAAGAAAGTGTTTTAGTATCAGCCAATATGGCACAAGCATGAGTTTCAAACAAGCAATGTTGGTAAAGTCAGGAGAAATGACTTTCTAGGAGCATGCTGTGTGTGGATTATTTATTAGCACTCCTTTTTCATATTTCATATGTGGAAGACAAAGGGAGCTGGAATCTTGTTAATCATCATTTTACTACGTTTTTATAGAATGTAAATATATCAGTGCTTGCCTTTTCCCCATGTTAATGAAAAATGAGTCGTACTTGGGGAGTGAGTATTCCTATTAAAATGCTGTCATCCATTACCAGACCTGCTTAGAAGAAATAAGCACAGATGGTAGGTCTATTACTTCTCTAAAAAAAATTTGGCCTCTCTCTTTTTTGTGTGTTTTGTTCCCTCCTTCTCATGAAAATGTGAGCAATTTTTCAAGTCAAGAAACCTCTGTAGGGATCCTTGAAATGTTTTATCCATTACTTGTACATTTAGGAGCAAAAAGAGTGATTAATGATTTATTAAAATTTCATAATGAAAAACTCAAATAAAAAGTCTTTGTTAGAAAAATTTTTATTTGATTTAGAAACCATATGTTTTGCATGCAAATTCAAGTCTGCAGGGAGTAAGTTTTTATATCAAGCTGGGATCCTGAATTACTCATTTAGCAATGGCAAAACCATTTAGCCCATGTTAAAAATGCCTATGTGGGTCTTTTATTTATACATGGCTCAGTGAAAGTTTGTGTGTTGTATACATATTAAAAAAAAGAACTCAAGAAGTTTTAATGTTTCATTTAGGTTAAAAATACATGCATACCATAAAGTATGTAAATCTTAACTCTCTAGTTCAGTTTTTTACCTTTAAAAGCATAAAATGAGCACTTCTGTATAATGAGGGCCCAAATCAAGAAACCTACTACTAGAATTCCAGAAACCGCCTTTAACTTTCTGGGTACTCTCTCCTAGAATAGTACTTAGGGTGACTTGAAGCATCATGGATTCATTTTTAGACTTCTTATAAATAAAATCATAGAGTATGTTCCATATCCTGCTTCTTTCATTCAACATTTCACTTATAAGATTTTTAGTGTAGTTGGGATTCATTCAATCCCATTGGTATATAGCACATCATTATAGAAATATACTGACATTTATTTGTCAGTGCTAATGCTTATGGACATTTGGGTTGTGTCCAGTTTGGGGCTATTGATGAATAATACTTTTCTGAGTATTCTTATACCTGTTGAGTATATATCTGAGGTCATAAGATATGTTCAGCTTCAGCATACATGTCAAACAGTGGTTTGGATCTGTTTACACTTCATCCACAAAGAGAGAGAGAGAGTTCCAGTCACTCCACATCTGTGTTAGCGCTTGGCATCACCTGTCTTTTCCATTTAAATCACTCTGGTGTTTAGCTCCCACTATTGCATTAAGAGATGTCTTCCTTTTCCCTGGAGTCTGCATTAACTACACTACCTAAGACCTATTCTTACTGTATTACTTCTAGGGCTACCTCAAGCTGTAACTTTATTAGCTTTCCCCCAAGCTGTCTTAGTCCAAATGGACTTCTCCATATGCTCGGTGCCTACTACCTGTGTTAGCCCTACCTGTCACTTGGCATATGCAATTCCTTCTCGCTATCCCCTGGGCGCACTGAACATCTCAGTTATTCCTTGTGTTGCACTTTAGCTGTTTCACTTGTCTTTATGCTACACCATCCTGTCAGGAAAATAGGATAATTACACTGCTGGAATCTAGTAGGTATTTTAAAAATATAGTAAAATATAATGAATGAATGAATGAATGCATGAATGAATGGACAAGTTAATTGATACGTAATATTCCCAGATGGGTAGTTAGCATTTTGAGGTCAAGAACTGAGTCTTACACCTTCTCATAACCCCAGTCACTTTACAGGATTTGAATATTGTAGGAGACACTTAATCTATTAAATATTTGTATGAATACTACGCTGACATTATATGATTGTCATTTTGGAAGGGTAGTGACTTACAATGACTTTTACTGCCTGTGAAATCACCCTTTTACCCATGTTTTACTAGTCTCGTGTTGTCCCCCATCCGGTGAACCTTGGTGAAAGCAGATTGCACCTTCTCTATATGCAAAATAACGTGCAGGTTTTATTTGCTTACTTATAATAATTTTGGTTTTAACATATGTAGTTAACATACATTTATAGTTCTTTTGTAGTCCAATATGTAAAAAGATATTATTGGGATGTATCTATATATTGTGTAAAGTGAGTAAATGTTAACCCAGATAATATGGACTAAGACATATGTGTAATTCAGCAAGAATTGGTAACAAGGTGAGATGTATATTAACTTTTTCTAGCATATTGGTGAGTAGTATTAAAAAGCACAATTAATTTTGGGTTGGGTCCTTTGAGAGTATAACATGAGAATAATTTATATTTTCGTGTTAAGCATTCATCCAGAAAAAACACTGTAGCTCTCTCAGGTTCTGTTCCAAGAAAAAAAAAAAATGCAGTGTTGTATACTCCTTAAGGAGTGAATCTGAACTCAAATCTGTTCAAATAGTTGTAGCAAATAATACTCTGACCAGGTTACTGAGTCATATATCTTTCACTGTTCACTTAGTTATACTCAGCGTGTGGTTGGAAATGGAATCAAAGCCCAATCTGGCAATCCCGAAGTCAAAGTCAAAGGCACTGATCCTGTGATAAATCAGATCATTGACAAACTGAAGCATGTTATTCAGGTAAGTGCCTGCCATCTTTTCTTGGTGTACTCAGTGGTGAATAACAAACTGTGCTTTCCATTATACGTGATGAATTTGTTAATGCTATCTGTAATCCTTCCTCAAACTGAGTATTGGAATAACTTCTTGTATTTAGGGGTTTGGAAGGGTTTGGTTGAGTGGTTTTTCATATAAAGTCAATGTGCAGCAGCGTTTTAATGGTTAGGCAACCTGTATCTGCGACAAGGAGCCGTAGTCTCCCCATTTCAATAAATAATGAGAATCTCAGGATGGGCTTCATCCCTAGTAGTAAGCTTTAGACGTGAGAACTACTGACCATTAAAGAAAACACATAGCAGAGTGTGGAAGATGCCAAATGCACCATTCAGGTAAGTCTCCAAGCCTTTCTACTAAGGTTTTTGCTGCATTTTCAACAAAAGTCATAAATGGATAATGGGCATTTCTTATATTTATTTTCTATATTGCCTTGTACATGTTATCTCATGAGCTAATTGTGTATGAAATACTTCTGTTTTACACTTAATGTTATTTAGTCAAGTGAGTTTTTACTGCTGGTTTTAGTGCATGGCATGGGAAGCATGCAAATATCTATCAAAAGAATATTTTATTGAGTTATTCTATCAACCAGAAACAAAGATTATGATACAAGTTATAAAGACTACCCTCCATTCTGCATCTATTGGAGTTTCAGGTAAGAGGGATATTTTTTAGTTATTGGTCTTGATGTAATGATTTATATGTGCATATTTTTTCTAAGCAACTGGTTGATACTTATTTCTATGTATTATGTGATTATTTGTTAGAAACTATAATTAAACATACTACAGCATTTTTATTGACATTAAAGTATTCTAGAGCCATTGGTATGCTTCCCATAATTTTTCTGCAACACTTAAGTTGATGTGGAGCTAGTTCTCAGGATTCTGTTTCTATGAGGGTCTCTGTACCCTGAGCAAAGTTCATGTGAGCAGGGCATGGGACCTGTGTCCAAAACCATAGATTTCTACCTTCCAGGGGGCAATAATGACTACTTCGTTTATTCTGTGACCGTTACCTTAGGAAAATAGAGCTCTCACCTGGGGGGCAGAACCAAAATTAACTTACATTGAGAAAAATGTAAGAAAAAAATGGTGTCACAACTATTAGTGAGTTAAACCTCATGGCCTCTGGTGAATTAAACCGATTCCCTCAGCGAGAAACATCCAAGGTAAAGTAAGTACCTGCCTCATGCTGCCAAGTACTGAGACATTTCTTGAAAGTGACTAGTCTTGGGACTGGGTCGGGTGCTAAGTGACAGTGCAGAGCGTGGGGCAGAGTGAATAGTAGGCACTGGACCAGAGACTGAGACAGAATGGCTGAGGTCAGCAGAGAGAAAGCCTGTTGTCCTCAGAAGCAATCAAGTGGAGTTCGTCAGTGAATGTCACTCAGTCACTCAGACGGAGGGAGGTCACTCTTCCTGCCAACTTTCTGGAACCTTACTGCTTCTTAATACAAACAACAGGAGCTCCAGTTGAAATTAACCTTGACTCAGTAAGAACCTAATGAGATTTCAGGAAAAATTAGAACATTACGTTCATTCTTGAGCTTCTAGTGGCTCAATAACCAATCTATTAGGAACTTGACATACAAGCTAACTAGAGCTCTAAGCATGCACTGATGTATCGGTGTCATTCTTGGGGTTCCCAGGAAAGGGATTCTGGGACGTAGCTTTGTGTACGTACAGGAGCTTCACGGCAGACTGCCCTCACAATCGGTAAGGGACTGGAGGAAGTAGGACTGTGCAGAGGGAGCAACTAACTGTACTGTAACTATCACAGAAGACTCGTCTGAACCCAATAGGAACTGTGGAGCTGGAAGGGTCCTTTCAGATTATCTGAAATTGAGACAAGGAAGGGGGTCTTTATTCCCCCTACTGACCAGTCACTGAATGAGGGTTACTGGAGTGGAAAGGGGTAGAAGTATGTTAACTCAACATTGAGTCATCAGCAGCCAATCATATTACCTGAACTGAAGGAAGGATTGCCTTGGTCTAGGGGGTACCCTACAGCATCATTCAATGTAGTAGAGTCTGTACATCAAGGCTATTTGAAAACGTTAATACACAATTGACCATAAAAAAAACAAAGAGGTGAATGTCGTCTGCTCCTCTCATTGAAACACAGTAAATTCTTAGTGGTCTCCAGAGTGGGGTAAGCATTCCCCAGAGAGAGCACAGGCAGATCCAAGGGAGGGCAGGAAAGAAAAAAGGGAACTTCTGGTGTATATTTATTCTCTTTCCTTCTGTTAACTTTTTTTAGTTGAAGGAACGTGTATGCAATATGTAACTGCGCGATGGCACAGGCATAGAGTTTCAAAATACAGAAATATATATGTCACGTGGTGCACATTCCAACTGTTTCTATGGAACATATTCCATGATGGAAACATATGGGGAGACCCACAATAGGTGGTGAGGATGGAGCTGCTCCAGAGGGAAGAGGGTATGACATCAGGAAGCATATTCAGGAAGGAATAGGTCAATACCCCAACTAGAGGGTCTATGACAACTCTCAGGAGGAGGGCTCACTGGTATTGTCTCCCATCCAGTGTAGCACTCCCCTCTTCTTGTTTCACAGGCTCCAAAGCCATCTCTTTTTCACAATAGCAGGGGGAAATAATCCCACTATTTTTTTTTAAGTTCCTGTGTTAAATTTCATCCCATTGTTTTAACTTTATATTGGTGTGGAGATCTCCAGTGATTCATGCTTAAGTTTCATTCTAGGGTGACAAGAAAATATCAGATAAAAATATGACCTTGGAGGTTTATCTTTTAAAAGTCCACTAATATAATCTGATTCAAATTTAGATTTTTATAGAAGATAGCAGAAAGTCATATTTTTGTGTGAATATCACTAAAATAGGTACCTTTACTATCTTAGAACATGTTCTCCTCTCAGTTGGATCTTTTAGAGATGAAGAGAAATTTTTTATTTTACCAGACTTCTGACTGCTGATAATGTGTGTGTCCCCTGGAAGGAGCAGCTCTCGTGCTGTCTATATCAAGGGGTGGTTCAAGGGACTCACCACACTGTCAGGTCTGAAAAGGTCCAGAGAACTGTCTTCTAAAAGTGAGAATTTATTAATTGGGTGGAAGCATGTGACAAGGGAGGAAGTAGAAGTTGGAACATATTTTAGAATGTCATCTGTAGGTTTAGATGTTTCCTTATTTGTGCTCAGGTAAAAAATGACTTTATATTTTGTTGTAATGGCTATAACGTGCATTTGTTAACAGCGTGCTATAAAAATGCCATCTCCCATCACAGGCATAAGCAAGTGTCCCCCTTGTCCATTTTTCCATATGTGGAAATAAGCCAGTCATATTTTTTTTAGCAAAAAATGGCCCCATGCATTAGCTCCCAAACACTTTTCCTCTGGCCTGCTGTTGAACTGCATGCATTTCTACCCTGTCACCTTCGCAATTAGAGTCAGCAAACCAGTTGATAGGAATTTTACTGTGTAAAGCCACTTTTTAAATGTCCTAATCATTAATTTATTCAAAATATTCAACCAGTACTCATTGAGTTCCCACCATAGGCCTGGTTTTGCACAAGGCCCTGAGGCTAAAGAGGTAAACAAAGTTGACCCAGCTCTGCTCTCCTGGAGTTACCTGCTAAGGAAAAGTACATACAATAAATGCTGCTGACAAATACACACAAATCAAAACAGGATGGAGTAGGGAAAAGTACTTAAGAAGACTGTGCTAGTGGAGGCCACACCGAGGGGTATATTTGGGTTGATTCTGAATGAGGATCATAGAAAAGAAGAAAGGAATCATAGGAAAATCTGGGAGAACGGTGTTTGGGGCAGAGGAAATAATCAATTCAAAGGACCTGCCCCATGGATAGGTTTACTGCATTCTGAGATCAAACAAAGCCATGTGGCTGGGACGGAATGAGTGAAGGGGACAGACAACTATAAACTGCATTGAAGGAGGTCTCATAGGGAGTTTAGATTTATCCCAAGTTTGGTGGGAAACCATTAAAGACTATGGGCAGAGGATGATACAAGTTAATTAATGTTTTGTGAAAATAATGTTGGCGTCACTAAGGAAAGTGGACCCTGAAGATCAAGAACAGAAGAACATGATCGGATGTTTGCATCTGACTGAATTGTCCTTTGAGAGTAGATTGGAAACTAAATTTCATTACCCTTAGTTTATCTGGCTGAGGATATGTATGGGCATTTTAGCTCAGATTTTCTCTCTTACTAAACTAATTTTGAAACTTCTTGTTCACATCAACTAAGCTTGTTCAGCGCCAAGTTGGCAGCGAAAAAAAAAAAGAGTCACAGTTATGCAGCAATTTATCTTTAAGCATTAAATAACATCTATCATTTTTCAAAGAAAAAGATCTCAGCAGTTAAAAACCTATCTTCTGAGCAATTTGAAATGATAATGACCCATTGCTAAGAAATTACATTACCTACTTTCAATATGAAACATAAATAATATCAGATATTTTCTATAATTCTTTTATTGCAAAACCAATAAGTGTTACAGTGTTGTTAAGAGTAGTAGATTTAAGTAACAGCTTATTTCTTCAAATGCAATAATTCTAATACATGTAAGAATATTTTTAGTTTCTATGAAATGTTCTTTTTTATAGGAAGACTAAAACTTCTTTAAAAAGTTGCCTTCATGCATAAAATTAATTTGATTTTTTAATGAGTGTAAAAGCAATAATTATAAGCATTTACTTAAAAATCATGACATGTACATATTTTACAATATGTATTTCAACAATCACAATTACTGGATTCAAACAGAGATAAGAGATTCTTATTTTTTGTAGGAAAAGACTGTTAAATTGCCTTCTTTTTTATCCCTCTATTTCTAGTATACCCATATGATAAAGAGTAACTTTAATGCTATGATAGACTGAAATGAGGCTCTCAGTAGATAAGTATGAGGTTAGTGGTTATCAATACAAAAAACCCCCATAATTTCAAAAAGATTAGTATCTCAAAGTTTCTGAATTCTGAAAACTAGTCAAGCTTTTTTCTTCACACCACTTACTGTAAGACATTTTGGGAAACTTTTTGTATTATTAGTGTAGCTTATAACAGGGATGCAGAAGTGGCCAATCATAATTGATTGGTCAATTGTTAATTGCAATAATTGTGTATTGGGCATGGAGTGGCAGCTGATTCTGAGAAATTCCTTTACTTCCACTGCTTCCTTGTGTTGCTCAGGGAACTCACCATAACAGCCTGACTCCTTCTCCTTCATCCCCACTTCACCATAATGACAGTCCCCAGGCTTACAATATTAGTATTCCAGAAAGACAAGCACGTTTGATTTTGTATTAGCAATGCAGCAGTGACCAAAACACATTGTTCTCTTTTGGTTCAGAAGAAAGTGTTTGAAATGCATGCAGTAACTTTGAATGGTCATCTAATTTAGCAATTAGTTTGTCTGAGTAAATTCAATGGAAGTTTGCTTTCCGGATTGTGTGGTATAATGCACTGACTTCACTATTGGCCATTTCATTAAAAAAAAAAATTGATTGTCAGCACAACACCAACCACTTCAATTAGCATACAACCAACTGGAAATGAAAGTATAAAAGCTCTTTTTGAGAGTAATGGGATTTAGGTTGGCCATAGATAATTTATTTTTTATTATCTAAAGAGTATGTAATTATTTTGTTAGATAAAAATTGGACTTATATTTACTTGTCTGCTGCTGATCTTATACTATGTCATTTCCTGTTAAGGTTTGAGCCTTTTATCCACCAGGTTTTATGTTTGTAAGACATGTTGAAAGAGTATTGAGTACTAGAACTTTTATACTTTTTATTTAAGTGATTAGGAAAAACTACAGCCATATGTAGGCTAAAATCTGTAATCTTTCTGTTTAAAACCTAATATAAATTATGGTTTATATCACACAATAAGATTCCCAATAACAACCAGCTCCTACTAAATCCAGATTTATTTTTTAAAAAATGAAACCACTGGGCTTTAAGTTATTTCAGGAATTATGAAATGTAAAATATAAATGTATAGCATTATATTATAAGCAGTTAGAATAACTGAGAAAAATAATGATTTTGGCAATTGGTAACATAACTACCCACCAGAGACTCCAAATAACTAAAATAAAATAAAGTCCCTTTAGTTTCAGAATACATGCTGCTGAAGGGAACATCCCTTTAGTGTCAATACAGTCTGTTTGCCAGATTATAGTGATGCCCATGACCTTTGAGTTAGCACAAGGCACAGGCTAAATTTCAGCTCTGTGGGTACGAGCTGTAGGTCTGTAGTCACCTCACTTAACATCTTTAACCCTCAAAATAATTTTGATACATAATCAAAAAGACAATAATGAGTGTTGACAGGTGTGGAGAAGCAGGACCCTCAAACATTGCTTGGAAGGTAAAATTGTGCAGCTACTTTGGGAAGTAGATAATTCCTTCAAAGTTTAAATACAGGGTTACCATATGACCCAGAAATTCCACTCCTGTGTATTCCCAAGTGTGAAGAATATATGTGCAAACACAAAAATTTCTACATGAATCTTGATGGCAGCATTATTCATAGTATCTGATAAGTGGGGATAACTCCAATGGTCACCAACTGATGAATGGATGAGTACCATGTGACATATCTATACAGTGAAATATTCTTCAGCTGTGTAAAAAAAAGACTGATACTGATAAATGCTACAACATAAAAGAATCTTGGAAACATTATTTTAAGTAAAACATGCCTATCACTGAAGATCACATTGCATGATTCTTTTTTTAAGATAAATATTAACACATGTATTTTACCATTTTACTTGAACATCAATTTTTATGTGTATATAGAACATTCCCCAATATTGTCAATAGCCATGATTACTGTGCTGCAGGGTTATCCTCCCTGACCATGATGGTCTCGAAATACCATACAAGGAAGGTAATTATTTCTTGATATTGGAATGTCTGTAAGGTTTTATCAGTTTTTGCCCTTTTTGCTTCCTGATCCACTGTTTATTCCCCAGCACACTGCTGTGTAATTACTGCCTTCATCATTCCACCAAATGCTCTTGGGACCCTCACTGATTATCTTTGTTCATAATCCGATAGCCTATTGTCAGTTCTTATTTCTCTTGACTATTTTAATAGAATTTATTTTTATTGTTGTTCCCCTCCTCCTTGTTCTCCTCTTAATTTCTCATCAGCCTTTTTCATTACTCTACCCCAGGATCTTTGCCTCTCTCTTTAATTTCTTTAAATGCTTACCTGGGATCTCATCCAATCCCTTTTTACTTCTCATTCACACACTCTCTGCATCTCCCTCTCTCATGCCTTCATGCTAACCACATATTTATCTTAGTCCCGATATGTCCACTGAGTCTCAAAAACCTCAATATACCAATTGGCCAAGGACCGTGAAATTTCAAAATCAACAGTGGAAGAGAACTCCATCCTATTTCTTACTGTCTTCCCTAAATTGATCCCTCTGCTGCTTTTCTGGATGCCTTAACTTATACCTTGGGTATCATCCTTAATTCCTCTCTTCCTTACCTCTTTGTATCATCACAATCTTTTGCTTTTATCTCCTAAATATTTTGAAACCTCTGTTTCTCTTTACTTCATGGCCATTGTTACTATTGACACCACTGTTAGTCCCTATCTAGGTTAGAATAATTTTATCCCAGTTCTACAATCTCTGGTCCAGAAAATATCCTGAGACAGTTATGTCTGTCGCCATCTCTTATTTCTCTCCTATACTCATTGCACAACACACTCCTGTCTGGTTTATGTATTCAAAACCCCACTGCAGGATCTTGCTAAAGTCACTAATTATCCCTTCTGGCAGAATCCAATAGACAATTATCAGTCTATTGGCAGACTGATCATGTCAGTAACCATTTAAAACCATTCAATTAAACCTTACACTACTAAGATAAAATCCAGGCTCTCGGGTTTTTGGTTAAATGTGTAAATTTGGCCACGTGTGTACATCTTCCCTATTCTAAAACTACTCTAAAATGCAAATAAGTGAATATAAATGTATGAACTAAAAGGGAAACAGAAGAGTCCAATACATTTTAAGAACATTCAAGGCAGATAAAGGAATGGAAATTGACATGGAGGCACCAGTTGCAATTGAGGTTTATGCAGTAAGGCTTACTGATAAGAAATTGGACAATTCATCGGGCAACACATGGGGTACAGGGAAATACCTGATGCCATGAAAGGCAGAGATGGAACACAGAACTGAAAACTCGTGCACTGAGTAGCTCCCCAGGTCAAACTGAACTCCAGCTTGTTCCTCCCTTATTTCCCCTTTGCAGTCTAGAGGTGCATTTTCTGGGGGAAAAAAAAGAACAGGAAGATTCCTGGCTCATAACTCCAGCCAGAAAAAGGGACAAATGAATCACGGGGCAGAAAATGGGAGAACTAAATGAAAAGTCACACGCTGACCTGTTTTCTGAATGCTGATGTGCAGATTTTCATTTCCCATGTAGAAAATTGAATTACTCTTCTTTGTAGAAACTGATCAGTTCTAGGGAAAATAATTTTATATAGTGATTGGGCCTCCACCCACTGAGAAGGTTAGTCATCACCTAATTGAATGGTAATAAAATATTGTATTATACCATATTTACATAAAAATTACACAACACCAATTGATAATCAATGTTCACTACAAATTTATGAAATATATAAGTACAAAAGCAAAAAAATAAATGAAAGCTAGAGATAAGAGATAGTGTAAAGAAAATACCCCAAAGCTATATGAATGTCCTCCAAAAATTATAGAATAGATTGTATTTTTAAACAATAATACATTGCTTCAAAAGGATCAATAAAAGAGTAAGAAAGAGCTTCAGTAAATTGAAAGCATAAAAATTAAAATTCCATTAGAAAGTTCAGAGATAAAGTGAAGGAAATATTTTTAAAAATTGAAAAAGGAAGATATAGGGAATAAAATGTTGAAATATGAAATTTCAGTGTAAGTGATTAAGGTAACAATGCTTCAGAGAAAAGAACCAAACTAATAGGGAGGTGGAATTTATCAAATAAATAATACATCAGGTTTTGTTCCAAAATGAAGAGTTGCGACTCCATTTTGAGCCTACCACATGACTGACACAATGAATGAAAAAACACATATACTCATAGGAGACAGAAATTTGGAATATTGAAGAGAAGATATTAAAGCTGTCCAAAAAAGAAACTGAACAAACACAATACATACAAAAACATACAAGGAATGGGGATCAAACTTGTGGTTGCTTCTCAGCAGGAATACCGAAAGGCAATGGCAAAGCAATACCTTCAAATTATGAGGCAACTCATATCTGACCCAAAAGTCTACACCCAACTCAATTAGCAATCTAGTCTGAGGCTAGATTACTAAGTTTCATAGACAGTAAAGACACAAAGCTTATATTTTATATACTTTATGAAAATATAAAGCTGTTAATAAAAAGAGTAATGCAGAAATAAGAATAGTGGGGGTCCAGGAAACATGGTATTGAGCACGCCAGAGTAGAAAAGTGAATGACTGTTTGTAAGAGGGTATTTTACAATCCCAAGAGAAAGAGATTAAATAACTTCAAGTGATGTGTTGGAATGTATGGAAAATATGTTATTAAGCATTTGACATATCTGCTAGAACATTTCAGACAATATAGAAAGATGTGACACTGTTCCTAAATTGTAATAATAATAAACTGGTAATCATAATAAACTGGTAATCTAGTAAAAAAAAGAAAGATGTGATAGATACAAGGCAAACTATGCAAATTGATAGATACCATGGCTATTCTAGATTATAGTAAAGCAAAAGCTTTACATGAATAGAAATATAGTCATAACATACTATTGATCTGATCTGAATAATATATTTGTGGTTATAACTTATTTTAATAAAAACTTTGCTAAAACTGTATTAGTTGGGTGGGGAAATGGAAAATGGAACTTTGGTGTTGTATCAGAAAATCAGTGAATATTGTCAAGAACTGATAATCCAGAATAACTGCCCATTTCGCCCTGGCTGGTATGGCTCAGTGGATTGAGTGCAGGCCTGCAAACCAAAGAGTCACTGGTTCGATTCCCAGTCAGGGCACATGCCTGAGTTGCAGGCCAGGTCCCCAGTGCGGGGCACACGAGAGGCAACCGCACATTGATGTTTCTCTCCCTCTCTTCCCCCTTCCCTTCCTTTCTCTCAAAAAATAAATAAATAAAATATTAAAAAAAGAATAACTGCCCGTTTAAGAAAAGTTATTTGGCCATACAAGGCTAGTACTTGAATGTTTAGTCAGTTTGATTATTACTGCCTATAGGAAGTAGAAATGTAGCATGTAAAGTGCTTGGGCACAGGCATGCTATTTTTTTAACATAAATATTTTGGTACTATTCAGTTTTTTTACTGGGTATACATATATTACTCTGATAGATATAAAAAAAATTAAAAAGTAAAGACAAACTCTGCATCATGATTCGTATTGAACTGCATAAAGTGGTCTTGTATGTCTCTACTCTCATTTGCTAATTTTTCCTCTTTTCTATACAAACTTGTCATCTACTCTTCCCACAAAAACTCTTCTTGTGGTTTTGGTTCTTTCAACTTTAGAGGTTCTTTCTTACTTCTAGATCTTGCATTCTCCCTTAAAGAAAAAAAAAACAGTTACTATTTTTACTTGGAAAAAAAACATATATTTCTTTTCTCTGTAACTCATAGTCAGCCATTTATGTCTCCGTTTGTCCTGACAAAGAATATATGTACTGTTAATATTCTCCTTGGTGCTCTAACTGACTTATGAGAGTGGACTTTCCTAGAGAAGAAAAATCAAGGAATTAAAAAAAACTAGAGTATTGGATATTTTCCACAGTGGACTCTGAACCCATATTCTCTTCCCAAGTATCTTCATAAAATTAGTGCAGTTTCTCATTCCTTCTGACCCCAATCATTGCCGTCCTAGTCTCTGTCTGATTTTAGTGTTTTGAGTCATATTGCAGATACACAACTAATTTTTCAGTTTGAACTTGGCTGATCTTTTTGCTCTGATTAAGAGTTCCCCTTTGGCTTTTTCTGGATGTTAATTCAGGTTAATAATTCTACCAATCTCACTGAATTCTTAGGGTCATAATTGTTCATAAGGCTTCTCCATCAAACCTTCCAGCTTTTCTTTTTTTGTTATTCATGACTTTCTGGGCCATGTGCAGTCCTTCCTGACAACTGCCACAACTCAGCTACAAAGTTTGGCATGCAAAAAAAATTCATCTAATGATCTTTTATAGCACTCTGCCATACATAGTTTTCGACTGGCTCATGCATATTTCAGGTTTCTGCAGGTATATTACAAGTCTGTAATGCTTTGCAGACTCAATAACCGTACGCTGTAGTCACTTGAATGCCATTTTATGAATGCTCTTTGTAGATGTGACTGGTCGGAGGAAGAGGTTTCTGGACATATGCCTTGCAAGTCCACAGTACTTAGCCACCTGGCTCCCCATAGTTGTGAAGCAGTTAATGCACATTGAAAGTAGGTTGACTTTTTAGAGGAATATGGTCACAGGGACTCAATATGAAAGTTTCTTAGGCACAGGATATTAAAGCAGTGAAATCTATATGAATATTCATCAAAATACCACATAAGAGTTCAAAGATAAAAATTAAAATATGAATTACAATATTCTTAAGAAATGTGTCTTACGAATAAAAATTCTGCCTTGATAAGATGGAAACTTAATCGGTTTCATTAGAAATAAAATAAATCAAGAGTTTTATAGTAATGAGTTTGAATAGGTATTTATATACATTTTCACAAGGCAGGTCACTACCATTTCTGAAAATGATCACACATAAAGACCAACGGAGTAGAATTGAGAGCCCAGAAATAAAACCACCTGCATATGGACAAATAATTTTTGACAAAGAAGCCAAAAACACATGATAGAGAAAAGAGAGCCTCTTCAGTAAATGGTGCTGGGGGAATAGGAAAGCCACATGCAAAACCAGGAAATTACATGCCAGTGTGTCCCCATGAACAAAAATTAATTAAAAATTGATCAAAGACCTCAATATAAGATCTGAAACAAAAAAATTACATAGAAGAAAACATGGTATTAAACTTATGTACTTTGCTCTTAGAGAAGATTCTGACTTTGGCCCCAAAGGAAAGGGAAGTAAAGGGAAAAGTAAGTGAATGGGACTGTATCAAACTAAAAAGCTTCTGCACAGCATGAAAAAACAAAAAGGCATCCAACCAAATAGGAGATGATATTCGCAAACAACAGCCCCAACGAGGGGTTAATATCCAGCCTATATAAAGAGCTCATGCAACTCAAAACCAAACAAACAAATAATTCAATTAAAGAAAATAGAGAACCTGAACAGATACCTCTCCCAAGAAGATATACAAAGGGCCAACAAATATATCAAAAGGTCTCAATGTCACTAGCTGTTAGGGACATCATATCAAAATTACACCACCTCATATCTGCTGGAATGGCTGTTATCAACAAGACAAGTAGTAACGAGTGTTGGAGGGGTTGTGGACATAAAGGAACCCTCAGTCACTGCTGGTGGGAGTGTAGACTGGTACAGCCACTATGGAAAACAGTATGGAGATTCCTCAAGAAACCTCAGGAGAAAGTAACCATATGACCAAGCAACCCCTCTTCTGGGTATCTACCTGAAAAATTTGAAAACGTTTATTTGCAAAGACACATGCACCCCTGTGTTCATTGCAGCTTTCTTCACGGAGGCCAAGACATGGAGGCAACCAAAGTGTCCTCCGTTAGAGGACTGGATAGAGAAGATGCGGTGTATCTATACAACGGAACACTGCTCAGCCATAAGAAAAGATGAAATACTGCCATTTGCAACAACATGGATGAAACTTGGGGATATTATGCTAAGTGAAATAAGTCAGTCCAAAAGAGTTAAGAACCATATGATTTCGCTTACGTGTGGGATGCAAATCTGAAAGTCATAGACAGATCACGATATGGTGGTCACCAAGGAGAAAGGAGCTGGGGAGTGGTAAAGGGGGCCAACTACGTGGTGATGGGAGATGATTTGACTTTGGGTGGTGTACAACGTACTGATCATTTGTCATAGAAATGTGTACTTGAAACCTATATAATCTTATTAACCCGTCACCCCAATAAATTGAATTAAAAACAAAATAAAGATAACTCAAAGGGAGGGATAGAACAATAAACTTCTTTTGCCTTTCACTGGCATATCTCAAAACTAAATTAATTCTCAACACTTGTGATGAAAGTTTCTGTCCTGATTTTGAAAAAAATTATATCTAGCATGAAACTCATTAAACAGATGGTAAAATGTAATTTAACTTTCTTTTATACTCCATTTCTTTTTACCTTTTAAAAGCAAATGGGCTTGTCAGCTTTTAATTATAAAAGTCTAATTTTAATTTCTTATATACTATGTATAACAAAATAAGACAGTTGTGAAATTTACTCTGTCCTAGTGCCTTTGTATTGTACACATTCATTTTAAATTTAACAGTAAAGAAATCCTTTCAAGATTTTTGTAAGAGTCACATTATCAGAAGAAATTAATACTTTTAGAAGTTTAACATTTTTAGAAAATAAGCATTTTCTTAAGTCACTTAATAGATCTTGAAATGAAGACCTAATTTATAAACTTTTAATACTGTTTTTACACCCATTAAAATGTTTACAGAGTTTAAATTTTATAATTTCCCTTCTTAAAAACTAAGTGAACATGCCTCAAATATATTAATATGAGTTATACTTAAATTCTTATTGTTGTAGTTTTTCATTGATGAGAATTGAGTAGCAAATTTATTATGTCATTCAAGAGCACAATAGCCTTATTAGAAAACTAATTTTCAATGTCTGTTTCACAAATATGCTGATGACTAGTGAATTGTTTACTTTTCCATGCTAATTCATTGAAGTGTCATGTTTTATTCATTGTTAAAAAGACCTCTTTATCTGATATCTATATTGAATGAATGAATGAAATATATAATTATGTTGACTCCTATATGTAAAATTTAAATGGAATGGGAAAATGAAACTTTCTAATTATTGAATACGAATAGTAACTACTTAAATTATTCCACTTACCAATACTATGCTTTCACTCTTGGATTATAATTAAAAAATTTCCGTACTGTTTTACTTATTGATCTCACCCATTTCTTCATTCACTGAAGAACATTGATTTAGTGCCCATCAGATGCCAGGTGTAGTGACCGATACAGGGAGTGTTAATGATGATTAAGGGAGGGACTCGAAGGGAGTGATTATATTCCAGAAATGATGCCTGCTGCCATTGGGAACTGGTCTGCTTTGGAGTGAGCTGGGAAGGCCCCAAGTACTCTTCATTCTAGTCAACAAGTATTATTGAGGTTCTATTATGGGTCAGAGGATTTCCTAAGTAGTGGTACACGAAATGAATTAAGACTATACCTGCTGGTAGTAAATCCTTTTGTAATAAAGATATTAACTTTGTAGGTTTTATAGTAAGATTTTTGATCTAACTATAAAAGCCTCAGAGGATTAGTCAGAGTTCCAGCAATCTACAGTAGAAGGCATTCAATTGAGATGAAATATAAAATAAATGACCAGGGAATATTTACCTGTGGCACCATTTCCCTCAATCAGAATATAGTTATAATTCGTCTTAAAAGATATTATGACTTGCTCATAGTAGTTGTGATGATTGAATAGTAGAAATGCGGAACAGTGACCCCTTTGTAGTGGTCAAGCTATTGCTACAATGATGCTGTGTTTAAAAAAATCCCTGTAAAACACGGTGAGATGTATGAAGACACATATGTTTTTCTTGTTCACGCACCTGTGTTCATCCACAACTGAGCTGATGAAGGCTGGATTTGGCTGGGGCTGGCTTGAAGTCCGTATCTGTTGCATGTGTGAATACTAGTAATAATAGAATTAATTCCTGTCAGATATTGATTTATTTTAATAAACTCCAAAAGTCAGAAGAAATCGCTAACAGAGAAACTCCACTTGAAATACTAATCTCGGCTACAAATGATTCCTGATTGTTTTGTTAAACACTCGCACTCTGACTGTTTTGTTAGGATTGGTTTATTAAAGCATAATTAGGAGCATTATCAGCAGAAAAACATGTGCTATAATTAAATCATTTAAATAATCATTTCTTGATGCCTTAATGTGCTAGATTTTGCAATTCATTAAAGTAGATAAGAGTTCTGTGTAAATACAACTTATTATCAGTAGTTTGCTTCTCTAGAAGTGTTAGAGAATTTAGAATTCTGCATTAACATTTAATAACAATATGCTGTTCTGATGTTGATACATTATGTTTATCTACAAACCATGAAGCAAGACAGAAATATGGGATAATTAGATCATTTGCAACCTGTTCGCCTTTGGCACTCATCAGCAGTGATTTTTTTTGTCTTTAGAACAATATAGATAATTTTGGAAATGAGCTAGTTCCAGTTTCGATGTAAGAACAACCCATATACTGAGGTTATATTTACCAGTGTTTCCAAACATAATGTTTGAACTTCTGTTTCTTATATTTCATAAATTTGTTCAACCAAACAGGCTATTAAAACAAATAGTATAAAGACACTAGACAAACTAGATCTCAGAGATTTCACCATTCTCCCAAGCTCTGAAATTTATCACTGGGACGAGGAGATGGAAAGGAAGACACTGGGAGTGTGGATTCTCTGCTGGTAATTATTTCTCTTCCTTTAAGAATGTTCTTCAATAGACAAGAATATGGGGATGTTTATATTAGATATTTTGAGGTACTAAAGCGTATACTTTCCCTAACTTTAACGAGGGGATCCATTCATGTAAAATATACTCAGCGCAACTGATTTTGCATGTGAGTGTGTAGTCTACACACATCCAAGTATTCTCAAAATGTTCCTGGTTACTGAACTGTTAAGCTGAACTGAATGATCATTTTACTGTGTTTAAGATACATGGTAATCTGCTCAGAAGACTGTCTTAACAAGAACAACAAAAAGCTTGGTGTTCCTAATACTTCCCACCATGCTACTCTCTTCCCCATCGTGTCCCCTGCACAACTGGCTTCTGAACACCTGTTCCACTCAGAGACGCGAGTTGGCATTGTTGTAAATGACGTTAATAAGCATTGACTTGACCTGCTTTTATCCTAATTTAATTTTTATGTTTGTTTGCAATGGATCAAGCAGAAGGAATGACACCGAGTACCTCTACACGACTTCGCAAAGCACAGCAAAGAATTAAAAGTCGTGTTTGGAAAGTGATCGGGTTGCTGTGGTGTCCTCACATTAGACTAGTGGCCATTTTCAGGAGAAGAGGCCAGGGCAGTGTGAGAGTTTGTCCATTTGTTTTGGCAGTGCACAACTGGTCACACTCAGTGTTTCAAGATTACAGGGGAGCCTCATGGTGGGACAAATGCAGCACAGAGGTGACATTAATTGTGCCCAAGGCTTTAAAATGAGGCCAGGGCAAGAATTTCAGAAGCTGACAATATCAGGAAATCAACCTCTGGAGGAAATCAACCAGGAGATTCCAAAAATCTCTTCTCAGATCCCCTACCCCTGTCCTCTCAGGAATCTTTACCCTATTCTCCCTTTCTAAAATATAATTAATGGTCACAACAACACCAAAATTCAATGAAAAAAACAAACAGCGAACATAAGATGATCAGAGGACTTTCTGGACACGGCGTGCCAGAGACCCGAGGAGCAGAGGAGAGGTACAACGAGGGAGGAGAGAAGACTAACGTGAAAGGGGAGGGGCAAAATGCTAATAAGTTTCTTAAATGTTCCTCAAAGAAATGATATTTCACAGATTTCCTTCCCCACACAAGTGTCTTTTTGAAAATTGCCCTCTAAATCCCTCCCTTTTTTTTAAGACAGTGAAGTCCAGGGTAGGACTGGAAAACGAATTCAGTTTGTCAGTTTTCATTACCAGCCTCTCAGTACTATTCTGAAGAGCTCAGAAGTCTTTTAAAATTGTTTTTATTTAAAAATTTATTTTTTAATTACAATTTACATTCAGAATGGTTTTGTATTAATGTCACGTGTACAGCCAAAGGCAGAAGTCTTTCTTCAGCAAGCCTCAGGCCCATTCTGATGGCACGGCCACCCCTGTTGAGAGCTGGATCCCCCAGCCTGGCATCTCCACCGTCACTTGACCTTTTATTAGTAAACTGTGATATTATTTTAATAAAATAGTGAATAATTTTCCATTTTATTCTTAGATGACTATGAGTTTCATGTATTAATGCTTCTAAAACATTTATAAGTCCTTAAAAATTTCAAGTCAAATGGTCACTAAAGTAGGAAAAATCCTCATATTATGCATGTCTTTTAAAGAACAAAAATGAATCGTTTGTTTTCAAGACGAAGATACTTTGTTTGCTTCTAGAGTTTTTGCTGAATTATCTGCAATATGGCAGAGAGTCTCATAAGCCACGATCTCAGTTTTCTTCTTTTCAAGGATTTCAAAATGAAAACTGGCGTTTGTCCACCATTTTATTATTTTTTTCTTTATTGCATGAGTACACATAGATAGCTTTACCTATACATAATTTTCGGCATAAACTTTTAGAAGAATCTTTCATTTTCATCATGTAAGCAGATGTGATTTTTATTCTTTTTCCTTTTCATTGAACAGTTACCTCGTTTGAAAGTTTTCATTTGATTTAATTTAACTTTTTTATGGTAGATACATCTGGTTGTCATTTTAATGGGTTGCCTAGGAGCTGTGACCACAATGGCATTGCATTTCCCTGCTGTTCCTTCATTTTTGATTCCCACACATCAATTTTAAGAAATGGAGTTCGTATGTTGTCAGAGATTTGATTTGATTTTTCCCCTCCAAAATGTTCTTCCATGAGTATTTTATTAATACCTTTGGAAACAATTTATGGTTAATTGGTACATAAAACATCGCAACTCTTTCATAAGTTTTTACTTTCCCAAATATACATTGATATAGAGGACATAATAGATACTAAAAATTATTTGGGGGGCAATGAATTTCATTTTATAAGGGCAATTCTCTAATGTAATTTAAGAGTGATAAACTAACCTTTGGTGATCTAGACTTATACAGATTTGTTATTTTAATTTTCATAAAATTTAAGAAGACTATGCATTCAGGATTGGTTACATAAGTTCTAGGGCCCATTGCAAAGTGAAAATGTAGATCCCCTTGTTCAGAAGTTACTGAGAATTTTAAGACAACCTAGCAGCATGTGCACAGGGCTTTTATAAGCATCTTGCATGCCCACGAAGTCAGCATTGTTTGAATTTTTTCATTTTAAAAATTAAATTCTTCTTTTGAGATAATTGTACATTCACTTGCAAGTTGTACAAAATACGATGGAGATCTTGTGTCCACTGTACCCAATTTCCCCCAGAGGCAACATCTTGTAAAACCCCAGTACAGTATCACAGCCAGGATACTGATGTGGATACAGTCGAGATGCTGACAGTTCCATCACCACCAAAATCTCTCACATTCTCCTGTAGCCCCATTTGGTGTCACTTTAAAAACAAAATCAGCAGTTCTTACAGGTATGAAGCGATGTCTCATTATGGTTTAATTAGCATTTCCCATTCGATAGCTAATGAGCCTCTTTTCATGTGCTCATTTGCCATCGGCATATCTTCTTCAGTGAAATGTCTTTTTATGTCTTTTAACCTCTTTGCAATTTGGACTGCTTATTTATTTACTTATTTTTGCAGGGAATTTTGAGAGTCTTTTTATATAGTCTAGATATTAGTGCCTGGTCAGATATATGGTTGCAAATCTTTTCTCCCAGTCTGTAGTTGGTCCTTGCACCCTTTTAACAGAGTCTTGCACTGAACATAAGTTTTTAACCCTAATGAAGTCCAATTTATCAATTTTCATTTTATGGCTTATGCTTTTGGTTTAAGTTATAGCATATTATTAGTTCCATACAAATAAAGCTATTAAAAAATACCACATATCCAACCTTAAATTCAAAGCATGAAATTTTTACGTGAACTCTAAACAACACTTACTTTTCAACTTAATATTTCACCTATATTTGTTTACTTTTGAAAATTCTAGGTATCATTTCTACCATATTTTAGCCTAAAATCTCACTTCTGTAGATTCTCACAACTCTCCCAAGTTAGCCCTAATGACCAATTCAGAGATAACTGTATTTCCTGTTCTATTAGTTGGAATCACATGAAATTGTCAATACTCAGCCTCTGGGCTTGCAAAAATGCCGTTGTTTCTACCTGAGCTGTGGCAGCCTATAAAATGTAAAATTGGGGGCAACATAGCCTCCTCCCCACCCAAGAGCCAGTGCACCCTCATAACCTTGCCAGAAGCTTCAGGCCTTCTCTGCCCCTAAACTTATCATTCTTCAACCCTTTACTTTTACTCATATGAGAAATTTTCTAGACCCTTCAACATGTTGAGAGACTATAACAATTAGGTTTATTAATTTTTCTTTGGCAGTTTGACGTCCTCTTCAAAAATTAATGATCCAGCTGTTAACTAATAGACTGCGTAGTGAAACATGCTTATCAGTTCCCATGACCTCAAACGTGTCTAAACCATGACTCCCCGTTTTTTCCTCATCAGTTTCAAAACAACGTGTCTGCTAGCATAACTTTGTGTGATGTATAAGTGAAACTGAAAGAAGTTTAATTACATGCATTCTTTTTATCCTTTTGCCAGCAAATAATCCCTTTAATAATAACCCCATTTCCATTTTCTCTCTTATTCTTTTCCTGCATTATTTATCTTCAAACTGTTACAGTTTCTGGGGAGAATTATAGTTCTTTCCACTTCTGAGGTCTGAGAGGCATTCTTGCAAGGGCTCTTATAAACCCATCTGATATGCGGGCAGGAAACCCAAAAATATCAGTATAGTGAGTGAACACTGGTGAGAATTCTGTAAGAATCATGCATCACATTAAAAAGCAAATCAGAAAAAAAACAATTCAATTATAGTTGATGCTCTAAATAATTTTCTGATGATTCCAACTGAGATAAAAATAACATGAATACATCACAGAGCATTGGGTTTCCAAAATTTTCATCTGCTGGCCACTTTTCATCAGTAAGTTTTATACAGAAGTCCCACGGGAGAAAACCCTAGCTCACAGGAAGCTGTGGTCTCTACCACTTGGGCTCTGAATTAACCCCACTGTATGGACACCCACTCCCAAAATAACCCTCAAAACTTTAAATCTGAGTTCTCAGTGGGCAACCAAACCAAAGTTGACTTGTTGCTCACAAAAAGCCCAGTGTCAGTCAGGATACCCTCTTCCCTCTGTAAGCTATGACATTGTTGAGGTACCCAAGGCAGAAAAGAGAGAGCTGAAGTGTAAGACAAGGGCTTTTATTTGCCTTGGCCCCAAAGTAGTATCTGTCCCTTCAACTCACAGTCTTTAAGTCAGATATTTTCACATGATCTCAACATAACAAGCAGTCTCTGAAATATCTGGAAGCATATGAGTATTTGCCGAGCATGAAATGTTTGCCGTAGTTTCTTTTGCTTTCTCAGATGTCTCCTGAAGGCGTGGTTTTCCTAGGCTTCAAGGAACCCTCCATGACACATGGTTCTCTCATACTAAACTTTCTACAATAAACTTGGCTGCCAAGTACCCAATGTTCTACTTCCTGAAAGAGCCTGGAATGCCGCAATGTCGAGTAGCAACAGAAGGACTGAACTGTGTTCTTTGACAGGGTGCCTTGTGTGAGGGAGGGATGGTGCTCTTTTTTGAAAGTCAGGTCTCTCTAGGATGCTTGACTGGACAGACAGGCCCAGGGGACCCAGGGTCATGCCCAAGATGTCCCTCTGAAAGATTTCTGGGTCTGCTCTAATGAGGGAGTGAGTCCAGAAAATGTAAGACTTCAAGAGTACATACATACAGTGCCTTATTTATCTTTTAGTCCTTCACACTTGATTCTGAATCTGGCACTTGCTGGGTCTCCAATTAAGTTTAGCTGACATGAGATAGAAACATTGGCTGCCTGGCCTTGAAGCTCAACACTTCCAGAAACAGTCCTATTCCCTCCGAGTCTTGTTCTTCCTTCAGGGTTCCCAATTTTTATTACGGACACCATCTCTCATGCAGTCATCGGGGCTTAACGTTTTAGAGCCTCTATTGGGTCTTGCATATTCTTTAGTTTTTATATAGTTCATTGTTTTTTAAGGATTGTTGCCTCTGATTCACACCTTTCCCTCAACTTTATTTTTCCAGTCAAAGTCATTCACATGTTAGCTTGCAATTGAACTGCTAAACTGGCCCCCTGGCATTTAAACCCTCCTCTTCCACTTGATAGTTCTGTCAGAATTGTCTTCCTCATTCAGACTCTAGTTCCAGTGTCTCTGTGTATGTTCCAGTGACAACCAAAGTGATGGTTTTTAATAGGTGCTACATGTAGGGAAACAGAAGAGTTAGTTTAGTGGGTATGTTTATAAAGTCTAGATTAAATGAAGTTGAATAGGATTTACTTTTCACTGTCATTGTATTAATATATATTAGACATTTCTAAAAAAAGTCATTACATACAGATGTAATGTTTGCATCTGTGATATGTTTAACAAAGGCATCTGTTTTCTTAGAAGTATTATTTCAGAGTTGCCATAGATCAAACTTTTGAGGTTCCTCATTACAAACAGACTCACATCCAGAGGGTTTAGTATTCTATGCAAGGCTCTTTAGAACAGGCCTAAAGGGCATGGCTAGTCTATTCTATTACCACTTCTTCGTGTGTGTGTGTGTGTGTGTGTGTGTGTGTGTGTGTGTGTGTGTTTGCTCAGATCGGTTTGCACTCTGCAGCTTCTTATGCATCTTCTCCATGTCTTTGTCTTTGCCATTGGTTTGACATGGAATCTCTTGCAACCTTATGCACAGTGTCTTTTAAAAACTGAACTCATTTATCATGGATAAATTTTCCTCCCCTATTAAAATTCACTGAGATAGTCTGTCCTTTAAATCACAGCCAGAGGTAATCTCTACCCACAGAGTTTCATACAAGCAGGGAAGAGCTCTACTTTAATGGAATATTTACTATGTACACAACAGAGTACTAGGTATTTACATATACTGTTTTATCTAATCATCTCATCAATCCAATGAAAAAATATTACCAAACCTATTGAATAGATTTAAAAGTCCCGAGACACACGCAGTTAATACCCGAGTTATGAACTAGGGATGCTATGATTTAACAAGGTATAACTACCACCAACACTTCCTTGTTACTTACACTCTATTTCATAACACTTCATTTTTATTTCTTTTGTAGTACTTAATGGATTCTCCCTTGTATCCTACTGATTTATAGCCAGAAGTTAAGCCTGTTAGAATACAAACTCTATGAGTACAGACCCTCTGGCTTGTTAGATGCATAACTATTATACTTGCATGTTATATTGATGAATACAATTGATTTGAATTTGATCAATTCTGTTATATTAAGTCCTTTTATAATGCTTTATTTTCTTCTGTGTGATGCACCATGCATGGTCTTCTTCATTTGAGTTCATGTTACATATCCCTGGGAACAAGACCATATTGCACCTCACTTATACTAGATGTGCCCTGGCAAATGCCTGGACTGTGCTCCCCCGAGTCCCTCTGCTTCACACAGCTACTCCTGGGTCAGCCTTAGGATTTCAAGTATATGGAGGAATTTACAATAAAAAGTAACAATAAAACTTCATAGCCTGTGTCAGTGTACAAAAAAGTAAGAGATTTTTCAGGTCCGTAGCAAAGTAGAAAGAAATCAAAGAGGTTAAAAGAGAGATCACCAGCAATCCAAAGGCAGAACTCTTTCAAGAGTTCATCGAAAGCATTTTTTCATGCGCCTTGCTCAGAAGCAGAAGTTAAGTACTATGAAGAAGGCTCTAAGTATCAAGAAGCTCAAAAATACTTTTCTTTTGTAGGCTCAGGCATGACTCTGGGCAGTCGTGCATTGCAGAGCGCTCTCTAAATTTTCATCTGGAGAGTGATACTTGCTTTTAAATACATATTTTAATGTTACTGTGTTCTGTGACTGATAATGGCTGCCTCATCCTCATTCAGAATAGGAGTACTTCATTTTTATCTTAAAATCCAGGTGTCTTCCCAGGTCAAACTTGGGATTTAAGTCTTACTTCAAAACAGACTAAATGGCAGTTGAAGAATTTACCCTGATTTCCCAGACAAACACTCCCTCGTCTTTGGTCCATAAACACTAAGGGCATCTCAGAAATGATTTAGATCATCGGATGATGTGTTGGTTCCTATTTACTTACTAGGCAAAATAAAGATAGATGTTTGAGAGTTTGCATATTCTTTCCAGAGGGAAATGGGTCCCAGATGTTCTTGACTTTGTCGAGTTCCCTGGGTCACGCCTCAGGTCAGGCTAATGGAGTGGTGTACTACAAACCACGAGTGCTGCCCGCGTGGCGGGCGGTCTTCATTCAGGGTCTTGTCTCCAGACATCTTATGGAAAATATTGAGAAATATGTCCGTGGATGAAAATCTGTCCTCATTACTGTTTTTGACCTGTCACCCTGATCTTGCAGAGGAAGTGTGTTCCGTTCAGTAGGTCAGCTTTGCCACTTCACAGCACCTTTTCCAGAATAATGCTGCTCTGCATTTCTGCTCTTTATTCCAAATGAAAGCACAGGGTTTTCTTTTAATTCCTCAAAGCACATTTAAACCTGATTCTAATATTGTTGTTATATCTCCTAGGGTTTAATGACACCCATGGAAATGCTTTACAAGATGTTTTCTGGTTCCCATTCCAAAGAATGAAAGTATGTCATAGCACCAACTTCTAAGCCCATCTCTTGTATGACTGTAATAACCTATACAAAATCAATTCTAAGCACTAAAACAATAGTCATTTTCTTCATTATTGGATAGGCTTATCACCTTACTCTCTCAAACCTTTTTATTTCATACTCTCAGATTTTATTTCAGGTAGTTGTTTGCCCTTCTTTATTCAAAAGTCTCATTGTTGTATGTTCTTCCCAAACACAGGAATGAATTGTCATACCAGGTTCATTCAAGAAAGACTGTATTGTGCTCCTCTTCTCAGACAAGGATTGTTGAACAGTCCAGGATCACAGAGGGGCAATTGCCTTTTGAAAGAAGAGCATGGCAGTTTAAAGTTTCCTGATGTTAACCTTTAGGACTGGTTAAGTGCAAAATTACTATTCAATAAATATGAATAATGTGAATTTTTTTCAAAAAAAAGAAAAAGAAAAATCAAGGGTTAGGAGAACTAGACATGACTTTTGTACTCATGGAGCTGAGTATAGGAGGAGTGGTGATGGATGTGAAGCACGTGATAATACATGTGATACGTGATATGAAAGAAGGGTTTGTGATATTACAAGGCCATAACTTACTGAGGAAGTGGCCTGATATGAATGATAATTAGGAGCTTCCTGGGAAATAAAAAAGTATTATGGAATGAGAATCTGAGAGGGAGCATGAGAGAGAGAAAGAGAGAGAGAGAGAGAGAGGGAGGATTTGCAGGTAGTGTGTATTGATAAGTGAAAAACACTGCAGGCTGAAAGAAAACCGGTGTGACTGAAGCTCAGAAAACAAGAGAAAGAGGGTGGAGTAAGATGATACTGGAAATAGGCAAGAAGAGGACCACACAGGACCTGGTAGTAGATAATGAATGATTTGATCTTTATTTAAGAAAGAAAGCCATACAAGGGTTTTAAACTGAGGCATGTGTTAAGTAGATTTACATCTGCAAAAAAATCATTTCTGTACTAGAGGACACAGAGTAGATTTCATGGAAGCTGAATAAACATAGGAAGGTGACTTTGTGGATTATCGCTGCAGTTCATAATGGCACTATGGATTAGGATAATGAAAAGAAAACAAAGGATGATGGGAAAGCAGGTCAGAGACAAACTTGTCTGGATTGCTGATCAGTTATTTGGTTCTGAGCAGGGCGGGGTAGCATGGTGTCAGGTATAATAGTTCCTAGGTTGTTGGCTAACACAACTAGATCCGTGGTTTTGGAGTTTCCCAAAATAAAATCAATGGAAGAGAACTAATAAATTAGAAGGAACATTTGTTCACTCTTGACTATATGAATTTGGGAACTTTTTTTGGGAGTTGGTATTAGATAGAAAATTGACTTTCCTGGTTTTAACCTCAAAGGATAAGTTGGAATTGGAGTGATAAACTGTATCATCATCAGCCAGCACTCATAACAGCTTTCACAGGTATGGACAAAATGTTCTAGGGAAATAACATAAAGTGACAAGATAATTGGGTCTGGGACTGAGCATTAAGGTAGAAACACAATATATAATATGGCCAGTTAGAGGGGTAGCAGAGAGATCAGCCAATGATTCGGGTGAAGTTAGATTTTCACCTCCAGCAAAAAAAAAAAAAAGATCAGAACTGCCTGTGCATCTGTCTCACCTGTCTGTCTACTTATCAATCTATCTGAACAAATGCTTATGTCATGCTTACAATGTTCCAGGTATTGTTCTAAGTACTTTATAAATATTATCTTGCTCAATTTTTAAATAGCATCTTCCCTATTTCCTACTCCTATCTCTACTCCTTATACCAACAGATTTTAGTCATCAAGGCATAAACATTTTAGACATAATGGCAGTTATGTTAACCAGGACAGGTAAACAGCTATGATAAACAATACCTAAATCTTTGTGGCTTATCACAATAAGCTTGTGCCTCATTATAATATCTAGTAAGGGTAGGTCATAAGGGTTTAGCCACAGAGGACTTTTCTATCACATGGCTCTGTGCTCTCTCCATTCAGCTGGAAGCCCAGCGAGATTAATCACAAAGGGAGTTTTAATGTGATTGGCTTGAGAGTAACCTACAGCGTTTCACCCATTTCCCGTTGACAGAAATTCAACAATATGGTCACTTAAACTGTAAGGGAGACTGGGAAAAATGCTTTTCCTCTGTGTCTGAGAGGAAAAGGAGATAGGTGTTGATGGCCACAAAGCATTATTTTCCTAGCCACAGAAACATGGCCACAGTTAAAGGACCTTGTCACAAAAGTTTGTTTATTTGTTTATTTTTATTAAGCCATGCAGTTTTGTTACAAAATTCAGCCCATCACAAAAGAGGATATACCCAACACCCCCACTGTCTAGAGAACACCGAAAAAAGAATTCATCACATTACCCTAGGAATTTTTCCCCTCCAGAATCTCAGATAAAACTACAGATGTCTCTTCTGCCATTGGCTGAGGTTTATTAAAAACTAGACAGGAGGGAACAAATTTAAGTCACGGAAGTCAATTTACTGGAGAGCCTGAATGCGCTCCTCATGGGGCCTGGGATGGATTCCACAGCAGCTTTGACATTGCCGTTGCCAGCAGTTCATTCTTCCCTGCCTACGACCAGGCCTCACGACATTACGCAGATTTACCACCAGAAGAGACGGGATCTTCTGTACTGCTGATAGCATGGATGCTGAGCACCGAGGGGGAGAGCCGCACCACACTGGGTTCTACTCAGCAGATGTGGGTACACGCGGGCTTATTCATCGTTCAACTGTGTACCCAAATGTACTCACAATGGAAGCAGCATGGTACATCTTTTCTTGCCTAAAGTGAATTATAAATTTTCGTTTTTTTACTGTACCACCGTGGCTATGGCCCTCAACAAAAACAGATATTTGGACGGGACAACTACGTCCACTAAAGGTGTCCATCGGTTTGGGAGTCCCTCTTTCTTCTGAGTTATTTCCATTTGGATATCTTTTTTTAATTGTATTTTTTCTCATTACCACTTAGTCTCCTTATACTGCCCTCCCCCCTCAATGACCACAGTATTGTCCATGTCCATGAGTCCTTTTTCCTTTTTGCTCAATCCTTCCACTCCCTACTCTGTCCAATCCCCCCCCACTTAGCTGTCCTCTTGCTCTCTACCTATGAGTCTGTCTCTGTTTTGCTTGTTAGTTCAGTTCATTGGATTCCACATACAAGTGAGATCAGATATTACTTGTGTTTCTCTGACTGGCTTATCTCATTTAGCATAATGTTCTCCAGGTCCATCCATGCTGTCACAAAGGTTAATTTTTTCTTTTTTATGGCTGAGTAGTATTCCATTATGTAAAAGTCCCAGTTGTTCTACCTACTCATCTACTAATGGACACTTGGGCTGCTTCCATATCTTGGTGATTGTAAATAATGCTGCAATGAGCATAGGGCTGCTTATGTTGTTTTGAAGTAGTGTATTGGGTTTCCTCAGATATATTCCCAGAAGTGGGATCTCTGGGTCAAAAGGAAGGTCCACTTTTAATTTTTCAAGGTATCTCCATACCGCTTTCCACAGTGGCTGCACCAGTCTGCATTCCCTTCACTTTGATTAACATATACACATTTTGTCTGATGAGTGAGAAAAAGCAGTGATTCAGGTGAATTCAGATGTTCACCTCCAAGCAACTGGTTGCTTCAACATGTTAAAAATATTTTGGAAAATAAAGATCTATTTTTATAAGAAGTTTATGATTAGACTTAGCTCTGTTTCTAGAGAAAAACATGTTTGGAAAGGGGTGAACAAGTTAAAATCTATGGCACAATGTTGAAATCTTCACAGGAAAATGCCTTAATATTGATTTTTTCTATGGATTTGAAGACCTGTCATGAAGATCTATTGACTTCTGTGGCTTGTAATGAAGGTTACATTTTCCGGATTGTATTTCTCCACACAAGGTTTTACAAAAATGTAGCTAGACTTGTTTTGATAGATACAACGGGGGAAAGTGTATTTTCCAAGACATGATATTCAGAAATACTAGGCTCAATTTTTGACTTTATTTCTGATTTTTATATAGATTTATTTAGACTGGAAAATATAAGCAAATGTAATTGGAAGCTAGAAAGATAATCCACGGTGGGGCGAGATAGCCATGGCCGAAAGGACATAGGCCATTGTGTTATCTAGGGAAGCCCAGAGTCGGAGGTCCGCTTCCATCCTCCCATGTACGAAGGAAAGAGGACACAGCAGGAAGGACACAGTAGTCATTACATCACTCTCTTGTAGTGGCCAGATATCGGGGACTATTTGGGGGATATTTTATGAGTTGAGGACACTTTTAAAAATTACAGTCTTTGGGGACTTCTGGAAGAAGCCCATTCAGATTTGAACCAGCCCAGAGTTCAGGGGTCTATACTAAATTAGTTCCTTGTAGCAGAGAATTGGAGTGATAAAAGGCCAGTTTACAGAATAGGGATCATGGCCATTGCCTAGTGGTCAGTGTGGAAAAGCACCCTGTACATAGGAGGTTCAGGAATGGGAAGCAAAGGTATAAGCATCTCATTTCTTTCTTTAAGAAAGGCACTTAAGTTAGGAGGGTGCCCTTTTTTCTCATGGCTGAACCATTATATTCTCTGTCTCTCTCGCTCTTTATAAACACACACACGCAATTATATACATGCATATATATCAATCACATCTTCTTTTTCTATTCACCTGATGATATAATTTACATGTGGAATCTGAAAAAAATAGATTTGTAAAAACAGAAGAAAATGGTGGCTACCAGGGAATGAGAGACAGGGCATAGGACAGCAGTTGCTGTTTAAGGACACAAACTTACAATGAGTAATAAGTCAGTCCAGAGATGTCGTGCATAGCAGGTAGATAACAAGGTTAGATTATAACCATAAAACTTCCTAAGAGACTAGATCTTAATTATTCCTAAAAATTGATAATTCTGTGACAGGACAGAGGTGCTAATTATCACTACAATGGCAATCATATTACAATGTGTAAGTATACCAAGTGAACACATTGTACACCTTAAATTAATACAATGTTATATATGAAATATATTTCAATAATTTCAATAAAAAAGAAAGACAATTATTGGTTAGATGAATATATTTTATTCATATAATACTTGCCTCTTAATTACTTCAGTGTGCTATAAAAATGGCCTGATGTAAACAAGTAAAAATTTTCAAATTATAATTAAATACACTAGTTTTGCTATACTTTGACTAAAAGATGAAAGATGCTTAATACACATGCTGCCTAAGTGAGCCCAGAAAGATGCTTAAAATTATATAAAATAGTGTTGTAATGAATGTTTTCAGTGTTCCTAATATTAGTGAAAAAGCATATTATTAAGTTTTCAATTTTTTATAAATACACAAAATAAGTATTTTCTGAAACAGTTGAACTCTGAATTCTTTAAATGACTGCTGTAATTACTTATATGTTACACTTTAGGAGTTAAGTAAAGATACAACAGTCATGCGTTGCCTCACTGTTAGGAGAAATGTTCTGAGAAACGCATCATTAGGCGGATTCATCGCTGTGCGAACATCAGGGCGTGCACATGCGCACACCTACCTGGTAGAGCCCGCTGCACAGCTCCGTTACATGGTACAGCCTGTTGCTCCTAGGCTCCAAGCCTGTACAGCATGCTACCACGCTGAATGCTGTAGGCAATTATAATGTAATGGTGACTATTTGTGTATCTAAACATGTTGAAACATAGGAAAGGCACAGTAAAAATATAGTATAAAAGATAAAAGTGGTGCACCTGTACAGGGCACTTACCATGAATGGAGCTTTCAGGACTGAAGCTGCCTGGGAGAGTCAGTGAGTGAGTGAGAAAATGTACAGGCCAAGGACATCACTGCACAGTGCTGTGGACTTTACAGACACTATACACTTAGGCGCCACGAAATTCATCAAATAAATATTTGTCTTCCTTCAATAATAAATTACCTGTAGCTTACTATAAATTTTTAAAACTTTTTGACTTGCCTCTTATGATAACACTTAGTCTAAAATACAAACACATTGTGTAGCTTTTAAAAATTCTTTCTTTATATCCTTATTCTATTTTTAAAAAATTTAAAGCATTTTTTTACGTTTTGAAATTTTTGTTAAAAATGAAGGCACCAACACAAACACATTAGCCGAGGCCTACACAGGGCCAGGACCATCGACATCACTGCTGTCCGCCTCCCCATCCTGTCCCCCTGGGAGGGCCTCAGGGGCGAGAGAACTCTGGAGCTGTCATCTCCTGGGACAACAATGGAATCCATCCGGAAGGACCTGCCCGATGAGATGACACTCTTTTCAGAAATATGTTCATGGTGACTTGCTTGGTTTGTCACTTTTTTTCAGCATAGATTTGCTTGTAAGCAGATAATGCATCATGAGCATTTTCTCCGTTAATGAAAACCTTTTGGTGTTGGGATGCAGGCTCTCAAACTTCTTAAGGAGCTTGTTGAGGTCTGCAAAAACTACTACCAAAAGCTTCGCTGTGATATTTCTTGAAGGTGCTTCTTATACTTCTCCTGACGTTTCCTCTTCTCTTGCCTCGTCTTTAGCTATGTGTTCCTGTTACAGTTCCCAAAAGTCCTTGTTAGTCATTTCTTTAGGACACACAGATAAGAGCTCCTCAGTGTCTTTCTCATCTATGCCCAGGGGAGAGGTGTTTGTGGTCTAAAGCTCAGCCTTGTTGATTGCGACAGCCTGTGTGCTACGATAGCTGTGGTGTCATGACGGCTATGGTGTCACTAGGTGATAGGAATTGTTCATGTCGATTATAGGCTTACATGACCACCGTCTTCTTATATGCCATCTGTTATCACCCAGAACGTCTTTCTGTGAGGCATGACTGTATTAGAAAATCCCCTGCTTTTTGCTCTTGCCTGATAATGTCTATCAATAAATGTTTCTGCAATTAATAATTGAAAAATAGAAAAAATATTTTACAACAGGATTTAGTGACTTGCTTCAGATAAATAAAAATGGAAAAATATTAACTTTCAGTGGAGAAACATGGCAGACACTATTTTAATTTAGGGGTTAAAGTTAGTATCACTAGTGATAGGTCATTGTTGATATCACTCATTCTCTGGTATGATGCAATGAAAAAGGCAGTTTACCTCTGTGTTATTCTTCCCCCCAAGTCCATAATTTCAGCCTAATCATGAAATTAATTGCACTAGCTCAAATTGAGGGAAAGTCTTTAAAATGATCATCATGCATCAAAATTGTCAAGATCACTAAAAAATAAGGAAAGAGAAATTTCTATAGGTCATAGGATCCCAAGAATATATAAAAACTAAATACAATGCGCTAACTTAAATTTGGATTAAATCCTAGGTAGATAAAGAACTTTAGTGAAAAAAATGGTGAAACTGGAGTAAAGTCTGTAGTTTAGTTAATAATATGTACTAATGTTAAATTCTTAGTTTGCACAGATATACTGTGGTTGTGCAAAAGCTTAGTGATAGGAGAGCTGGATAAGCACCTGTGGGGCTTCTATACACCTTTGCAATATTTCTGTAAATATAATATTATTCAAATATAAAAAGTTAAAATGAGAAAAATTCTATAAAGGAATGCTGTCTCGTATGGGAGAAATTTCTCCATTTCACCTTTTATGCAGACTAGCTTGCTATGGAATTTTATCTACATAGAACTGGCTACAACTCTCATAATTAAGAAATGACAGTATTACCCCGGCCAGGCAGCTCAGATGACTCAAGAGTGTCATCCCCATGCACCAAGGTTGCAGTTCAACCCCCAGTCAAGGGCACATACAAGAAGCAGCCAATGAACGCATAAATAAAAGTGCGACAACAAACAGTATTTCTCTCTATCCCTCCCTCTCTCTCTCAAAATCAATATATAACAAAAAATTAAACAAAGAAATCACAGCATTTGGAAACTGAAAGCTGCCTCAGAAGTAACTTAATTCCCTACCTTATATATGAATAAACCAAGATCCAGAAAAGATGTTTTAAGTGAGAGTATCGGGTAGTATATGACATAGCCAAGACTAGAACTCAGATCTCTGGGTTGAATTCTCTTCCTACCATATATAATACTGACCCTTTTAAATCCCTAAACACCCTTTTGAGATAACTGTTTTGTTGTGTCTGGCATAAAGTTCATGTTATTTTTAACACGGTTTTAGCAGACAAGTGACCCCATTAGATTTACACTTTAGGAAGTTTACCCTGGGACTTGGAAGGATCTGTCGGTTAGAGAGGAAGTGAGATTGGAGACCGAGACTCCTTCGAAGACTCCAGCAGAAGAGACCACTGGTGTACGAGAGGACGGTCACCAACCAAGGCTTTGCCACCAGGACTGAAGAAGAAGTTCAAAGAGTTGGGAGAGACAGGAGTTAGTGATTTATGGGACAGCTGAGATGAGGAAGCCCAAAGTCCCCTACAACTGACATCAGAAATTCCACACCTCTCTCTACTCCTTTCAGCTCTCTCACCCTATGGGACACCAGATTTGGGGCCCTATTTAACCTCCCATCCCTTAATGCTCTCATGGCCTTGAGTTGTCTCACTATGCATCCAATTTAGATGCTATCATCCATCATTTAACAGTTCTTGGCAAAATTCTCAAGTCCGCTATCCTGTTTGTTCTCACCTGAAAGATCCCTTCTCTATTAACATGTCTGTCTACCAAGCCTGGGATGCCAGGAAGTCCTGGAGACATTATGAAACTACATGGAAATTGTAACGGATACAAATGTCTGGATTCTGTCCTTTTTCTCTCCCCGCCATGTAAGAACACAAGATGAGACCGTCTTCTCTCAGGCCAATTCACCCACCTCCGCATGGACTTGGCCTTATAAAATAATTGCCGTTTTGTGTGTGTGTGTCATCAACATTTCTCTATATTGGACTTTTTTTTTGACATATTAGAACCTCTCTAAGTTCTACATCCAATTTCCCCTCAGCTCCTTATTTCCTCCCAGTTACTAGCCTGTCTCCATCCTCCCCTTCCCAGCCAAGGGGTTGAACCATCCCGGTCATGTTACTGTCCTGCAGGATTCGGGCCTCGGTCCTCCCTCTCCACGTTCTGTTTAGCAGTTCTGGACAGCACTCTGCTCCCTTCGGCCTTCCAGGTGGACTGAGAACCTGGCACCTCCAGACTGGTGGACCAGAATTACACGTGTAGCCACCACAGAATTCTCACACTGGCTCAGACTTCAGCGGTGCAGAGGGATGGTGTTTCACCCAGGACTCTGCCTAGTGCCCAGTGCCTGGCTCAGAGTGGGAGCTTGCTGTGTTTCCCGAATCACTTGACTTAAGAAAATAAATTTCAGTGTGAAAGCCAGAGTGTCGTATTCATTTGTAATTTTACTGACAACAGATGCCATTCACACGCATGATTTCTAGAATGTCTCTTTGGTTAAACAAAGCAAAGTTATGTTTTTAATCTTGATTAGATATGCTTTGGACTTTTTCTTTCCTATGAGGATTGATTCACATATGTGCCTGACTTAAAAAAAAGGTACCATTTCTGTTCAGAGTGCTGGGAATATTCTAAAATTGGGTCTCTACCTTTACTTTCAAAATAGACTTAATTCTTATATATCTTTACTTACTACCTCCCTAGGCATCATCATTTTATCATTCATCCTGGTGCAAAGAGTCTATCAGGTCTCTAACAAGAGAACAATGACACACAAAAAATGAAAATCTATACTATGAACAGGTCTTATATCAAGCCTTTCTGATTAATTCTCCCTTTCTTTTCCCCCTCTAACTCATCCCGACTGAATCAATCAAAAAGCTATTACTTTCATAGTTGGAAGTGTAGCTTTCAAAATCAATAAAAACACAGTTCATTTTTAATATGCAATATATTACAAAAATGAAAATTCCCATTTACTTGAGGTGGAAATTTATGGGAAAAAAATAGGTGGTTGTTGGAAAAGTCTTGTTGGCTGCACACGTGATTTTCACCACAGGCTTTATATTTCATTTCACTTCGGGTTTCGTCACTAATAAGTTTTCGTATGAATGTATGTGCGTATATGATATAAAATTTAAAAGAAAATAATGAATTGCTTTATGATGAGTTGTTGCTCAGGTCTTATACATCTGAATTATAGGCACTGAATGAATCAATATCTTTTATAAAGTTCCAGCCGCCATAGATACCCACAGTAAAAAAATCATATGAGCCATCCAAGACTTCTCTAGCTAACACTGTGTTAAGTTCCTCGTGGGAACATTAAAAACAGCTCATGGCATAATTGACAAATAATCATATTGGTGAAAGGGAATAAATAGAATTTCTGGCTTCTATTTGGGAATGATTACTTGGATTCTGCATCTGTATTCAGGAAGGTCCATTTTCTGACAAGGTTCAGTCACCATTCATCTGTACTGCTACAGCATACGTATTTGTAACATTATACTGCAGACAATGATTAAAGTCAATTTCTGTGTTAGAGTCTTTTCTTCTTTTTTATGTTCCTTGAAATATTTAATGTTGGCATAGATTATGCAATCATATGTAAAACAGGGTATCTGCTTAGCACAATAACCCATTATCAGACTATATCAGTAAAATGAGTGGTGTATTTCATAGTGTAAGGTATGATTTAGGTATTTACAACATCTATTATTGTGTCACTGCAGCCTTTTTTTATTGATCACTCATGAACTTTCTGTGTTCTTTCTTTGAAGGTGATCAAATAGTCATGGAAGGAGATGTTTTGATCATCAGAAGCTGACAGCTTTCAGTGTAGTGTGTGTGTGCTTAGTACAAGATAGAACTGAGTTTGTGTTTTGGGTGATGGATGGAATTTTACTGAGTGATGGATAACTGCTCATTCTGTTAATGGCGTTTCATCCGTCACCTGCTCTTGATGTGGTTGATCACAAGATGTTGCTGACTCAATTTGTGTGGATTGGCTGAGTGAAAGGGATACCTGCTTGAAGTTTCACTAATACAAAATTTCTCCCCTTAGGAGTAGAATGGATTAGATTATCTGTTGAGAGTCCTTCCCGTGTGAGTTCTTTACTGTCAACTTTTTCGTTTTCTCAACCATATCTCTTCTGTACCAGCTGAAATAGAGGCTTATATTGTTAAATGATTTTTCCATGTCATAGAGAATTTATGTGTCCAAATCCTCGCTCCTTCCTACAAGTTACAAGTGAGGGATACCTTTTTTTTTTAAAGAAAATCAGATGGATTTTCAGTCCTGTGTGTCAGGATAAGCTCCCTATAGTCTGTCTTTTACACTGATTGCAACTAAAATTTTGATAAACTACAATAAATAACTAACAGAGGTATTTGAAAAGTAAACAGAAGTGGGAGGATTATGAAATGTAGTCAAAATTTGGATAGACAAAAAACAGAACAAAACAAAATAAAAATGCAATAAAACACTCAAAGACATAGATATTATTAGAGAAACAATGGAAAAAACAAGACAGAACCATAAGGTTAGAGCTGTTAGAAAAAATATAAAAGAAGTGATTTTTGAATATACTAACAAAATACTAAAAATTAATAACATCATTACAAAGGTGCAACATGCTAGAAAAATCAGACTGATGATACTTTTAATTATTTTTGGATTTGCCTTATTTGTAACTGTCAACTCTTTAAAAAAGAATTTAGGTTTTTAACATGTTTCTTGTGTATATCATAAAATTGAGTTTTGCTTTTCAACATAATTAAATTATTTTAGTAAATAATCATTTATTTTAGTTGATAGGGCAGATATATTTTATAGCTGTTATTTTTATAGTTTTATTTGTATTTAAATTTCCCCAATATTCAAATCACTATCTAATGGTTTCTCACTATTAGTGGCAATAAAGTGAAGACTTACTACTATTTCTAATTTCTCTACTCCTCCTACACTATTTAATTTTTATAATTGGACATTTCTTAATATTTGCCTTTGTACTATTTTATATATTTATATTACTGTGGGTGAACTGTGAGCCTTGAAAATATTTTGTTACTCTCAGTTATTATACAGAGTCGGCACAAATGATGCCCCTTTTTAATTACAAAATCATAAGCATGTAATTCTGTAACATAACAATATCACACTCAAGCACACCATATGACATTTTAGGTAAAATGTTCAAGTTAAAAGTATGAATTATTGCAGCCAGTTATTACCCACCCACCACACCGAAGCAGGTGCTACTTCTGCTGGACCCTGTACATGAGGCAATCAGGGGGCTCATTCTCTTGTACTATCCATATTCTTGCATTCTCCTCTTAATTTTTATAGTTGGATCATTTGTACCTTGCCAGAGTTGTTACTAAAACGGGTTTTACATTTTCCACACCATTTCCCCCTTCAATCTACAGACGAATGGTTTTCTTGCTGACTTTTAGTCTCGCTGACAGCACTTCTCCGAACCAGAGATAGGCTGACTGATTTATCCAATGATGTAAGGACACTGTTTTTTCCTTGTCTTGGCCACCGCGGATAATGCTGCAGTGACCCTAGGGGTGCATCTAGTTTTATGAATACATGTTTTCAGATTGGGGTAGATACCCAGGAGAGGGGTTACAGGGCCATATTCTAACTCTATGCTTCATTGTCTGAGGAACCTCCATACCGGTTTGTAGAGTAGCTGTACAAGTTTATAGTCCCCCCAGCAGTGAATGAGGGTTTTTTTCTCCACAACCTCTCCAACACTTAACTGTTACGTGTCTTATTGATAATAGCCATTCTAACAGTGTGAGCTGGTATACCGCTGTAGTTTTAATTTGCATTTCCTTAATAACTAGTGAAGTTGAGCACCTTTTCCTATATCTGTTAGCCATTTTTTTGTCTTCTTGGGAGAAGTATCTGTTCAGGTCCTCTGTAGGTTTGTTAATTGGATTTATTCTGGGGTCAACTTTTGCCATGGAAAATTCTTGTGCCCATTTTTTTTAAATAAGTGACTTGGCTTTTGCATTTAGGATACAAAACAATTCTTAATCACTGAAGTCCAGTTATTATATGAGGATTTATCTTGGAGTTGAACATAAGGTAACATAAACATATATCATAAACTATATCTAATTATATGTTATACCTTTGTCCAATATAGACAGTATTTTTTTTGTAATTCTGTTTTATCTTTTATATTTCTGGGGTTTTTTTCAAATAGAAGAAAGGATTTGTTTTCTTCTTCTCTTTGTGGTCTTTATTTCTTTAGGGCTTAATCTACCTCATTTTCCTTGTAATTTAGTCATTTCTAAAATGACTTTGTCTTGGCCCTGTCCAAGTAGCTCAATTGGGTAGAGCAAGGGTCCCCAACCTCGGGCCATGGACTGGTATGGGTCCAGGACTGTTAGTAGTAACCAGACCACACAGAATGTGAGCTTGAATGTAATGCGCTTGAATCATTGTGAAACCACTGCCTCCCCCAGCCTGTCCATGGAAAAATTGTCTTCCACGCAACCATCCCTGGTGCCAAAAATGTTGGGTACCACTGTGCTAGAGTATCTTGTCCCTGATACACCAAGGTTGCAGGTTCAATCCCCTTTCGGGGAGCATTTAAGAATCAACCAATGAATGTACGAATAAGTGGAACAACAAATTGACATCTCTCTCTCTCTCTCTAAAAGAAAATCAATAAATAAAATATTCAAAATAAAAAATTCAAAATAAAATGATTTTGTCTTTTAATTCTCTTTTGTTCATAAATCCCATTAGTTTGTTTCATCTCTGCCAATCAATTTCCCAAGAGATTGTACTTCATCTCATGATCTCTTTGTATGTTTTAAGTTGTTTGAATTTATGTTGGCATGTACACATGGTCATTACATTTTTCATCTGCTTTATAGCAACATATTTCTGATGATTAAGAGAGCTGATATGTTCCTTTCTAAATTTGTTCTTTTAGTATCTTTCTTGGATGCCAAGCAAATACTTTAAGTGGTCCGCATATGGGAATGTTGAATGTCCTTGACTAGCTGATAGCAGGAGTTTTTTATATGAAGTGGGAAAAAGGTTATAGAAGTCACCCAAGCATTATATTGCAGCCGGAGAGCCCTCCCATCCCTTGCTACAGAGAAGGACTGTTGACTCACGTTTGGGGGTATTGCAGAGACGGTGCTGCTCTGATTCCCAGGCCCCATGGGCCTCTCCTTTCCTGTTTCCCACTCCCCTGCCAAAGGGGATACAACCCTTGCCTTCCAGAATGATTCACTCAGTGCTACACATTGTATTTTAGATGTGTTTTCTGGGACCTGTTGGATATTCTCTCTTCATTCCCTGCAGACTCCATTCCTGTCCGCTCTCAGCTTTGCTTCCGCATTCCCGACCCTGGCTGGGGCCTCTCCTTCTGGGTAAACATATACGCTTGTGGATTTCTGGTGATCTGTCACC
>CM052548.1:9639666-9668154 GCA_028533065.1 Trachops cirrhosus | reverse complement strand
TAGATTCCACGTGTAAGTGAAATCATATGACATATATATTTCTCCATGTGACTTACTTCATTTAGCATAAATAACCTGCTCTCTTCTTCAACTAGCCTTCTATGTAAATGATGAGGGAAATAGATAACTTTTTTCTGACTTACAACCACAACAAGTAAATGGTTTTATTTCTATCTAACATAGGATGTGTGAGCTCTGGAAGAAATTGGAGAGTAAAAGGTAGAATGGTATGACACATTTTGGCATTTGCGTAATAGGCTTAATCGCCAAAGGTTTTCGGGAAGATTTTTTGATGGCCTCGGCATCGGTTTAACATCTCTATCCACACCCATGACCTCAAACGCACATTTGCACATTTCCATTGTGACTCAGCCAGGGAACATAAAGTGCGCTCTCTCAGTAGCTGTGGCCACAGCAGATGTTTACCAGACATTTGCCATCGTGAAAAACTACAGGGGACTTCTGCGTCACCGTGGGAGCTGTCTACTAACCATGGTCTGCGGCTACTAAAGTAGGGTTTTGTGAGGATTCTGCTCATAACAAAATCATTATTTAGTATAGAGATCATATAACGGTGGCCTTTGGGCCAGTTCAGCCCACTGCTGGGTTTACTTTGCCACATCCCATACTTAGAATTTATGGTTTCGTAGGTTATTATTTCAATGCTGGAAGGCAGTGCCTATGTTCTCTGTGACAATCCCCAGTGCTCTATTACTCCTGCCTTCTAGGCTGGAAGTATAGAATAGTTAACTCAGCACGTAGGCGCAGGAGCCAGCCCACCTGGGTTTAAATCCCCATCCATCACTTACTGCGTGACCCCGGGAAGTATTTCCCCAATTTCTCATTTTCAAACTGGGAATGGTATCATTTTGTGCCTATAAAGTAAAGGTATAAATTCCAGAATTGTGGTGCTGGATAGTGCTTAGGATTGGAGTTTTGAAGCTACAGGAACCCTCATTCCTTGCAGCTGGGATCCTAGGACTAGCACAGTTAATCTAGATGGCGAGGGTACAGAACCTAATCTAGTTACACATGTACATGCTTTGACCTCAATTTTCTGCTGCTGTGTGTATACAAGGGGGGGACCCCCAAAATGGAATTATCTTCTGGAGAGCAGGCCTCTTGTAGTATAGGCTTCTCCCACTAGGTGAGTGTTCTAGGAACCCATCTGTATCTGTGTACCAGCTGGCGTCATTGTGAGAGGTTGTGTTTGGCTTTGGTGATTTTTTTTTGAAGACTCTTTCAATGTGTTTGCCTATTTCATGATGGGTGATTTATGAGCGCACCTGTCCACACTGCACTGAGTTTTCAGCAGTTTTTGAACAAAATCAGTACGACCTCCATGCCACACCCTCCCTATTCACCTGATCTTGCCCCAAGAAACTTTTTTTGTTTCCCTGGATGAAAAAAGTCCTCAAAGGGAAACGTTTTGCCGATGTTTGTAAGGAAGAGGTAAAACAAAATATGGCAGAAGCACTTAAAGGGCATCAAAACTGGTAAGTTCAAAAGCTGTTTCAAGCTGTGGGAAAAATGTCTCGATAAGTGTATTGCGTCAAGTAGAGAGTACTTTGAAGGTGACTGAAGTTTAAACATGTAAGAATAAATACACAAATTTGTATAAATAAGTTCTCTTTTAGGGGGTGTGCCCTCGTATGTCTCAAGGAAATTCTCACAGAGCTACTGAGGGAACATGTAGCAGGGCATTTATTGGAACATTTGGAGCAATCGCTTTGGGTGGCAGAAACAGGAGGCCAACGGGATACTTATAGCTGAGGGAGTGGGTCGGTGGAATGTAGCAGGCACACCTCATGGGATACTTTGGAAAGGTGAGAAATGATAAATTAAATGCACACATAAACATGGGTGGAATTTAAAGGCCTAACACTGACAAAGAAAAATTAGAAACAGAATGAATTCTAGAGCCTAACACTGTTTACATGAAAGAAAAGTACATGTACAAAAATATGCATTTTACAAATCTCCAAACAAAAAGGGTATAGATGAAGCATATTAGAACTTTCCCTCAAGTGGGGGAGGCAGAAAGGAATTGTGGTGAGGATACAAGGATAAATAAAAAATAAATAAAACATGAAGAATAAGGATATTGCTATGCCATGATATAATGGGGATATTTGGAGCTCCTTCTCTTGTACCTGAGCTCCAAAAACAGAATTTCATGAAATGAAATAAAACACAGATTATATAGTACTTTCCTCATAAAAGATGAGATGAGGATTAGTCAATACTTTAAAAAGTACTTGCAATTTTGCCTGGCATATAAGTACACAATAAGGTTCACTATTAACTCGTGGGTGTAACTTGCTTAGCTCCAGCAGGCATTTTAGTTATAAAACCTGGTATAAAAGAGTGCTCATTTGGAAAAATATTTTAGCCTTAAATTGCTTTTTCATCTATTTACCATGACACCTGTGAATAAAGAGTTAATGATTAGATATTTATAACATTCCCATTTCTTTGTGCATCTTCATTTTACCAGTGCTTTTCTCCTTCCTCCTAGCTGTAAGAACTTCAGATACTCACATGCATGCCTCTGTTTATTCAGAAGCATTGCAAGAAGAAACAGACACATTTGCTTGGTGCATAAGGGATTTTAGCCAACGTAAATGAGTATGAGGGTTGTAATTCACAAGAGTTCAAATTCATTTAGGCCTGTCATATTCCACAAAGGAAAATCATCAACCAGGAAGGGGCAGTCAGGCATGATATTAAACAGCTGAACTTGTCAAAATAATCGCTCTTGCTGTGGAGTCCCGTTCAGGGCACCCGTGCTGTGGCCGTTTGCACTGTGTAGGATGTCTACCCTGCTTGATACATTGGTGGGTTTTTTTCTAATGTAATTATCATGAAGTTTTCTCTGAAATGAAAATTGAAACTGAATAAATCCCCAGAATTATAATTCTTGAAATATTTCATTTCAATATCAAATACATTTAATTTGTCAAGTAGGTTTCAGTAAGGGGGAATGCTGTTTTGCTATTTATTGGTGCAAGGCAGAATTGTGGGTACTTATTAAGGAAACAGAGTTTTCTTTCTGATTGCCTGATGGTTCAATAAAAATAATTAGAGAAGTTTAAGGTACATTTCTCATACAGGCGTGTGACAACCAGTGGCTCTTTTAAGCTCGGCAGTGAGTTTCAAGAGAGGTTCGTCTTCAGGTCTTTCAGGAACCTGTCACCAGTGAACGGAAAGTTTCCCTGAATTATTAATAAAGAACAACTTATATTAATGTTTCCCTTTAGAATTAGTGAAGAAAGCATAGAAGAAGTAATAAGCTTCTATTATGTAATCAAAACCTTATATTGGAAGCAGTATATGATCAGAAAAGAAATTCATTGTCAGTTTCACAAGACATGGTTTTATCAAGAGACTTGGAAATATTTTTGTTCTATTTCAGCAAATGAAGATGAAACAGACTATATAACAAGTTGCTCCTATTTGTTATAGAAACCTTTTAGTCTGAATACTAAACAAAAGTTTTACAGACAGCCATTGAGATAGGTGTATATATTCACTTTTGAACATTACTCTCCCCCATCCTACCCATCCCCACCTGCCACATTCCATTCTCTCCCTCACACCCCCGACTTAAACTTGTCCATGGCTCCTTTATACATACTTCTTGATGACCCTTCCCCTTCTTTCCCCCGTTGTCCCACTCCTCCCACCCCTCTGGTCACTGTCAGTTTGTTCTTCATTTCCATGTCTCTGGTTCTGCTTTGCTTGCTTCTTTGTTTTGTTGATTAGGTCCCACTTATAGGTGCGATCATAGGGTATTTGTCTTTCACTGCCTGGCTTATTTTACTCAGCAAAATACTCTCTAGTTCTATCCATGCTGTGGTGAAGGTAGGGGCTCCATCTTTCTCTTTGCTGTGTAGTATTCCATTGTATAACTGTACCACAGTTTTTTGATCCACTCATTCGCTGATGGGCCCTTAGGTTGCTTCCAGCACTTGACTATTGTGAATTGTGCTGCTATGAACACGGGGGTGCATAGGTTCTTTTGGATTGGTGTTTCAGGGTTCTCAGGGTATAATCCCAGCAGTGGAATCTCTGGATCAAAAGACATTTCCATTTTTAGTTTTCTGAGGAAATTCCATAGTTTTCCATAGTGGTTGTACCAGTCTGCAATCCCACCAGAATGCACTAGGGTCCCCTTTTCTCCACAACCTCTCCAGCACTTGTTGTTTGTTGCTTTGTTTATGATAGCCATTTTCACTGGTGTGAAGTGGTAACTCACTGTGGTTTTAATTTGCATTCCTCTGGTGGTTAGTGATGCTGAGCATCCTTTCATATATCTCTGGGCCCTCTATATGTCCTCCTTGGAGAAGTGTCTGTTCAGGTCTTTTGCCCACTATTTAAATTATATTTATTGTTAAGACATATTTGCTCCAGAATACTTCCTTGCAACTCGTGTATGTTTATTCCTTGTTGTTTATTCTTACTTAATGAGTCAACAGTCCTCAACAGTGCAGTATTCCTCTAACCCTGGCAGCCAAAAGTTTAGCTGACAGGCATCCATGTGTTAGGCATTTGCCAAAATACTATGGAAGTGCTGAAAGATTTGATGCATTTACAAACTGTAACCAATATTTAAAAAGGAAAAAAAACAAACCATTCATCTCTGCAGAAGTGTACTTGTTACTACTGAGAGTTTAGATGCTAAAATATTGCAATCTGATTATACATGAAATGAATGACTCTGTAAGATGCTCTAAAAGCTTGAAATTAAATCTTTGAATAAGAACATACTATTTTCCATATGTTAAATTAACACTTTGCTTTTTATTTTTATCTTTATTGTCTTCAAAAATGTGTAATTTTCATATTATAAAAGTAAGACATACTCAGAAGAAATTTAAAACTGTCAAAATTATCAAGAAATATATTAAAAATAAGCCATGATTTTTAAAAAGTTAATATTTATTTTTTCACCTTTCTTTCTCCAGTTCACCTAGAAATAAAAAAAATAAAAAGCTAAAAATGAGAGGCAATTCATGCTTGCTTGGGATCAAAACGATTGCAGTTTGGGGACGTAGATTCAGACAGAACAAATAGGGTCCTGATTACAGATTGAAGGCAAGGATTTTTTATTTTAAAGGGGAAAAGGAAAAGGGTGATTGCATGAATACAAGCCAACATTTTTGTTGATGCTAACAGATGAGCCATGGTTGGTTACTGATTCTAAAGAACGCCCATAGTCACCCGTGTGTGCGGTCAGAATGTCTACTTTTCTGATACCTCTGCAAACAATGGCTTGTGAGACAGCGCCCAGTCCGGAGGCTGTGTCCCCCGTTCAAACGTTCCTGAGGTTTAAGGAGCAAGACGCTCAAAGCCGTGCTGCTGGAAAGGCCGCTCTGGCTCCGCTTTGAAATGGGAACACCCCGTTTTTCCCATTTTCCCCATATTTTTAAAAATTAAGTTAGAATTGTTCTACATAAACTCATTTGTTATTTTCAGTTATATGTGTGTATATATATATAGTGAACATTTTTAAAAGTATAAATGTTCTGAAATAAATTATCCCCATGATTATATATTACTCTAATGTGTGATGTATTCCATAACTTAATCATTAACAATAAATATTTATGATGTTTTAGTTTTTTAAATATTTTCATGTAGAAAATTTCAGAATGGAAATTTCTATAATAAAAAACATGCTTTTTTAACTTTCTTAATACTGTTAGCACATTGTTTCACCTAAAGTTTATAAATTTGAAAATCCCCTAACCATATTGAGTGCCTCATTCATCACATGCTTGCCAACATTATTTTAATTTATTTAATGTTTTCATTTTAATTCCTATCAGAATCTAATATTTTGTCAAATATTTATTAGTTAAAATTATTTCCTTTTCTAAATGTATTGTTATTAGAGCTCTGGATTGTATTCTAATTCTCCAAATCACATTAACAGATACTGTACTCTCAACTTTAATCTGATTATCCATTTATTCACTTATTGTACAATTATTTACTGAGTACATTCTGTGTACCTAGGATATAGGCCCCACTTTCACTGGACAGTATCTGAGTAGGGGCAGGATGAGATGCGGATAACATGAATAACCGAGGCACAAATAAGATCCATAAAAGTTGTAGTAAGCACCGTGATGGGAGTAGCAAAGGCAAATATGAGAGGAAGAAAGTCATGAGGGTGAGACTCCTTTAGATCAGGTAACGAGGCAACACCTTGCTAGTCAACAGTTGATTTGTGAGAATATGAGTCACAGGAGGACACCAGATTTCCCTGAGCTAGAGATGGAGGTTAGGGACATTAGGGAGTCGGAGACTGCTCAACCACGTCTGTCTTGTGGGCCAGGGAGGGGAGACTGGTTTTATTCTGCACGTGTTAGGAAGTCATTGTAGGATGTTAAGAAAAAGGAAAGACATTATTTAAGTTTGAAAGCATTCATCTGGTGGCTTTGTGAAGAATAGGTAACAAAAGGGGCAGGATGGCTTATTCGGTGATGTAGCAGTCCAGGTGCCATAGGATGGTGGCTTGGAAGATCATGGCGGTGCAAATGGAGAGGGCTTTGACAATTCGTAATCTGTCTTAAAGATAGTATTGACAGAACAAATAATAAAATTAGTGCAGGGGAGAAATAAATAGACCAATGACATCTTAAGTATTTTTTTATCTATTGTGTAGATGGTTGCCATTTACTCAGAAGAGGTAGATGGAGAGGGAGATACATTTGGATCACAGTAGGGATTAATACTACTGTGTTAGTTGTGAAATATCTGAATAGTCAGGCAAGCAGAGATGCTATTCAGGTAGTTGAACGTTATCTTAACTCAAAGGAGAGTTATAGCCAGAGGTTTAAAATAAACAAACCACAATGATTTTTATAAAATCCTCTACTGTCATCACCAGCAAGAAGGTATTCAAAGCCATATATCTGGATAGGTCCTCTAATGGAAACATGTAGGTAGATAATAAGGATTAGAATCAAGCATCAAAGCCTTAATTATATTATAATATTTTTTCAACTAACAAAATATTTTCCAACCTTTATGGAGATATAAGTTATGTATAACATTGTGTAAATATAAGTTATACAGTGTAATGATTGATACGTTCTGTATACATTGCAAAAGCAATTACTACAATAATATTGGTTAACACATCCATCAAATTTTGTGGTGAGAACTTTTAAAATCTACTCTCTTAGAGACTTTCAAATATACCAGACAGTATTGTTAACTACAGTTACCCTGTGGTACAGTATCTTACAACTAGGAGGTTTTATCTGTGTACCACCTTACCCTGTCTTCTGCAACCCCACTCCCTGTCCCTAGCAACCAGCGATCTGTTCTCTGTTTCTATGTGTTTAGTATTTTTAGATTCCACATTCTTTCGACTTACACTGAGGCTTGTTTTAAAGTGTGTTTTTAAACATGCTGGTCATCTGTCTTCACATATAGTAGTTGCCTTAAAATTATGTTCCCAGTCTATACACATAGCTTGTTCATAGACACTCTGCTACGTCCACCTCGAACTCAACAATTTGTGATAAAGACTCACTTCTGCAAGTCCTGTGGGCATAGTTTTCCTGGTATTGAATAATGTGTGATAAACCTCCCCAAACTCCACGATGAGCTCATGTGTCTCATCCATTGAGAAATTTAGACATGTTTCTAATCCTGTATAGCTCTTGAATGGGCAGTTGGTTAAAATACGTATCAGCCCAAAGACCTGCATTTACTTTTCTGTGTCTTTGCTTCATGCTCCTTATGCTTATAGAAAGTCCTGCAGGCACACATTTAATAAATCTGCCGTAGCAGTGTTTATCTCCTGAATCAGGAGAGCGAGCATGCTTGCTTTGTAAACATTTTTGCATATAGGCATTAGTAAATATGATTATGTTAAGCAACGATCATCACAATCACCTATGCACTGCTTTCTACTTCCAGGATATGCCCTTACAGTTTGCTAATTTCACAGCAATGTAATCAGGTAGTCAGTAGTCTGGAGCAGAGAGTTATGGATGAGAAAATTGAAGGTAATCAAAAATAGTGCAGGTACCAGGTCCCATATTTATTAAAGAGCAGAGCTAATGTGATTGGGAGGAAAAGCCTCCAAAGTCTAGTCTGAATTCTACTCAGAAATACAACACTGTGAAAGAGGAAGAGAAATGCACTTATTTAAAAGGACAGCGTGTTTACTAGAAAGAATTCTAAAATAAAAATTAGTCTATATGGTATCTCGGCCTGGTTCTGCCATTTAGATTAGCTATGTGTCACTGAAATAGACACATTACATCCATAGACCTCAGAAATTTTCATCTGTAAATTAAGAAGATACGGACTTCACTCAATTGTTCATTTATTCAGCAGATACTTGATTTTGTGCTAAGCACATAAAACTAGTGTGGAGACAGACTGATTAAAATGAAATGTTATCAGCGCATTGAAGGAGATGTGCACTAAGATGCTGTAACAATTTGGGGTTGAGGCATTTCATCTTGACTCATTCATTCATTCTGAAATGTTATGGACTTTTGTGTGTTCCACGAATTATTGCATATGCTGAAAATGAAAATGTGATCATTGAAGGATGGGAAAGGGTAAGAGTTAACTCGGTGAACAGGGAGTGATGTGAGACTGGAACAGGATATGTGAGGCAGTAAAAGAAGCAAGTGCAAAAGCAAGCTGGCAGGAGGTGAGACTGGAGTAGGAGGTAGGCGTCTTTTCATGGAGAGTCCTCTCTTGCCTGGTCAGCAGTAGATACTCAATTCGCCACCCTATAGGGGACTGGAGAAGTACATGGGAACGTGGCATGGTCACATCGGCCTGTTAAAACAATCACACCGGCTGCGTCCTGAATACTGGACCAGAGGACACAGGATGGAGGCAGAGAGGTGATATCAAAGACTGCTCTCAGGCACCACCCACTTCATTTCTTGGGAGGACAATGTGGTGGTGTCCATAAAGATTGAAAACATTTATTCTCTTACACCAGTTAATTCCATTTTCAGAGAATGATCCCACAAATGTGTTCCTTTGTGTGAGGGAACTTCAGTACTATTTGAGGTAGCAAAAGATTATTAAAACACACTGTTTTTCAATGTTCACTAATGGTTATTTAAATAATGAATCACTCATGCTATACGCAGGTGAAAAATAATATTGCATATGTAGATATGATGAAACATTATAACCTAAAAGCTATGTTGTTGAGTAAAAAAAAAAAGCAAGGAGGATTCTGGAGGGTATTTGTAATGAGTTGATGCACAGTTAGTTGAATACTACCAGCACACAAAGAATGGAGTAAGAAAATGTGGGCAATGAGACCAAATAAGTAATCAGGAAAGTGGGAAAATGTCAAAGGCCATTGGAAACCAACATGGAAGTGGGTTTTATGACAGGAGAAGTAAGAAATGATGTCAGGCACCACGGAGACAGCGGCCAGTGTAGGACTGCAGAGTGTCCACGAGATTTAGTAATAAGGCAGCTGTAGCTAGCTGGGATAATGGAGGTCATAGGTAGTTTCGATAATTGTTCAAATACATTAGACTCGTAGAGTTCTGACGTCTCCTTCTTTCAACATCCTAAAGAAGAGGTGAGCTTCTGCTCAAGATTTCCTTGTTTACAGACATGTCCGTCACTACCACCATATGGTATAAACATAAAAGGAGTTTTATTGAGGGGCATTTTCAAGCATAGAGCACATGATTCCCTGGATTTTCATCCCACAGCAAATTATGCTTGGGTTGATATAGCTAGAATCACCAGAGAAAGGATCCGAGCAAGGAAAAGTGGGGTGTGCAATATTCAGGAAATTGTAACACAAGGGTTTTCTGGCCAGTGTACCATTTTGGAAAGCAGAGGCTGAACCTCCTGGGCTGGTGTCAGCTTGTTTTTCCCTTGAGCTAACTCAGACTTGCTGCGTAGGCCTTTGCTGCCTTCCCCACAGAGGAAGGAGCTAAAACTCCAGAATATCCGAATTGCCTTTCTAGCTCCACCCCTAACTTTGGAGGCTCATTCAGTCTGAGGTCAGATTACAGCATTTTCTGAGATGGAGTCTGGGAGGAGAATATTGATAAGACCATCTGTAGCCTAGTCAGACAGGGAGAGGCATCTCCAACCTTGGGGCGAGGTTGTAGTACTGCCTTGTGTGTGGAGGCACTATGGACACTCCATGGGGCTATAATACTACTCATCTGTAAAAAAAGAAGGAAATTTTACCCCTTGCGACAGCATGGATGGACCTGGAGAAAATTTTGCTATGTGAAATAAGCCAGTCAGAGAAAGACAAGTACCACATGATTTCACTCATATGTGGAATTTAATGAACAAACTGAACTAAAAAGCAAGATTGAGACAGACTCGTAAATATAATTTTAATTATCTGTATTTATATAAAAATTTTCATAGTTATAATTTATATTATAAATTATAGTTATAATTTATTTTATAGTTGTAGTTTATATCTATGTGAAAATATAATTATTTTCATATTTATATTTGATATCAACATATATTCTTGATTTACTACAGTTTATTTTAAAATAGCACTTTTACTGTTTCCCAAACAATTCAGAAAATGTCTACTGTTTAACTTTATTTCCCTGTCCCTTTAGCCCATTGTGCTATTTTATCATATGTTTTATTTCTACATATATTTTAAACCCTGCAGGGAAGCACAGCTTGCAATAACTAAAAAAGAGCACATCATATTCCTCCTTGAACATAAATTAGTAAAGTTGCATTCTGAGAATTCTTAGGAGACACAACCAAAAAGATGAAAAAAACTACATAATGTCACTTTTCATTGTAGTCATAGGCATACAGAACTCTAATTCCGGAGCTCCTCACAACTGTACAGCTGAAATTTATTACCCTTTACAGTCAAGACCTTTATAAATGTATTATAATTTATTCCTAGCCTAAAGCTTCGATTTATTTCCCACTTTACCTTTAAACACTTTTGGGAAGCACAACCGTAATTATTCCTCTAGATGCAGTGCACTTGTCTGCTTGGCTGCTTTTGATTTTGCTATTTCCTTTGCCCAGATTTATATTGTCATATATTTGAACCATATGTTTACTTCAGGTCCCAAATTTGGTTTGACTCCCTCCCAGAAGCCTTACCTGACTCCTCCACCTCTTGGCATTTCCTTCTTGTCTGAGGTTTAAGAGTAACTCTCTTATAATTCCTTCTACCTTTACATTGTATAATAGTTGTTTGTACCTCCATATAATCTTCCTTCCTAGACATTATTTCCTTGAGGTGAGATCCCAAATATAGTTTCTTTATATATCATTCTCAATATCATCCCTCACAATGCCTTACATACAGTGAAAACACATTAACGAATAATTAGTTGGAACATTGGCCTTGCCTGCATAATATACGTTGGTAAAAACAGCGGGGTTGCTACAGCATTTTTCAAGCAAAGCTAATTTTCAAGACCCTGCTTTGTTGAGGGATTCTCGTGTGGATAGAAAGAAGGTGACTGTAGCCAAAAGGTTCAGTAAACAATGGGGGTTGTGTGCTAGGGGCAGTACGTCAGGGGTTAATTGCCAGTTGGTAAATAAGCTAGATAGCAATCAAGGTCATACAAAAATTATATTGTTAAAAATAAATGTTAGGTGGGAAGACATAAATGAACTGATAACCAGGTGGGAAGATATTGTGCCAAAGGGATGGTTTTCCTTAAATAACTTTTATAACTAACAGAATTTTAGTAAGATATTACCCCTGGTCCATGAAAGTCCAATGAAAAAAATGATAAAACGTGCTCGGCGGACCGCTGCACAACCGCAGATGTCCACCGAGGCTCAGCGGGAGGCTCAGGAAAGACGTCTTACCCGCCGCTCCCACTATCTTATCTACAAACACGAGTAAAACAGAGAGGAAGGTGTTGCCTGATGGCTGCTATGACACGGGCTGTGAGGAGGTGCTGCTTTAATTTGTCAGGGTGACCTTTATGAACTTCACTGTTGCTAGAAAACGCAGGCAGGTCGGACAATGTTCTCATTTCTTCCAGAAAGATTTGTAAGTGTGACACGGGCTCCTTTTCAAATTACTTCTTGAAGGAGTATTGCTTTTTTGCTTTCCATCAGTTTGCTTCGTTTTGTTTTTGAATTACAATGTATAATTAATTTAGATTTATGATGAATGGAGATGAATAAAGGAGACTGAGTATAATTTCCAGGTAATTGACTGAACTGTGGGAGGTGTCGGTCCATTTATCGCTTAGTCATTTTATCATGGGACCAGTAAGAGTCACCCACTGCCCAGTTTGTCTTCACAATACTATAAACTGGGTCAAAGAAGCATTTAAGTAAATATTTTCAGTCCCATTGTCATGCCAGCATTTGAAAGAAGCAGAAGGCTTCACGTTCAACCACTTTTTATTTTTTCCTTGTAAAATCTGTGAGAGGCACCGTGTTTTCTAACTCACATAATTAAACATTTGGTTTGGAATGTCATGAATGTCCTTGTGTATGAGAAATCCAGAGAGTCCAGAAGGCACAGAAAGAAAACTCAGATTTCTTGATATTAATCTATCAATCATCTGTTCTGGGCTGGAATTTTGGCTTTTCCCAAAGACTCCTGCCTGTAGAATCAGAAAGCTTCTCAGCCTGAAATCTTTGTTTTGACTTTGTTTCAAGTCAGACACTGACTTGAAACTTATTGACTACGCAAGATTCTAAACTGCCAGGTTATCTGATTTCTCAAATAAATGCTGTTGTGGAAGCAGCTCAGTTGGAAGAAGAAAGCCGAGAGGCAGGGATTCTCACCGTATCTGAAGGACCTTCACGTGCCTTCTACCCTTTGAGATCTGCAATAGTCTCAGGACGTAGGCAAGACAAGTGTTATTATGCTCATGTACAAACAGGACGTTTGAAGTTCAGAAGCATCGGGGACTTTTTTCACGTCACAAAACAGCAAGTGGAAAGTCTCCTCTGAATCACTCATTCCTTCACTCACGATGGGCTCACTCCTTCTCTTCGGGAACTTGCTACACTGCAGCCTCAGAAGCTACAATCTTCCCTATCCAGTGTTAGGAAGTAGGTTTTCCAGGGGGTTCTTTTAGCACTGTCGTGTGTAAACTAGTTAGGATTTGGGAAAGAAAAATTACGTAAATGATGTACAACTTCTGTGTTCCGTAGACGTGTTTCTCCATCTCAGGTCTGATTCCCTCCATCCAGATATGTAAGATGAAAGTGATTCTCTTCTGTTGTAGACAAAAAACGAAATCAAATTGCCACTGTCTGCACAAGGGCAGATCAATTTTTACGTAAAAAAATCTCATACAACTGAATGATAATTTTAAACTGCATAATCACAGGCTAAAACACTGACATGCGTTTTTTTAAATGAATAATGAAGTGTTGCTGTGGCAGAGATTCTTACATTCAAGGATTCTTTACAAATTTACAGGTCTCTGAGTGCCTGTTATGTGCTAGGTACTGGGGCTAGTGTGTTAGCTATAAAATTCCGTCTCTTTTCTTAGAGCCTTGAAGCCGTGTTACCCTGGTTCAATAAACAAATGCTAGTAAACCTAAAAATAAAAGGCCTTTCATATTGAGAGGCAGCAAGCATTTATGTGAGATTAAAAACATAGCTATTCTGAAAGCACTGATTCAGGCAGAAACCCAAAGAATGTTCTGTTTAGGAAACAGAGACAATGGGGATTTATGAGGAAAAGAAGGGGAACAATTTCATCAATAGAAGGAAGGCATGCCCACTGGTGCAGACGTTGTAATATAGCAATGCTGGTGCTAAAAAGTGTTTTGAATTGTCAGTCTGGTAGTTATCAGTCCCGTTGTCATAAGATCTGCTTTCTTCCTATTTTAGCAGACAGTCCCCTCGGGCACAAGGCTGTCCAGTTCTCAGGTGGCTGTGCCCTGGTTGGCATTTGGAAGGTTTGAGACATAAGACCTTCAGGGCTGCTCTGCTGGGATTGGCAGCTCCAGCTTCATCTTCAACTGACCCCCCTTATTATTATTTTATATATTATTTACAGGTATTAATATATAGCAGGCAATAGCACTCTGAAAAATATATCAAAAATTGTATTATCACCAATATACAACTGTTAGTGTAAACCCTATATAATTATAAATGACATATTTTATTATTATAAAATTAGTATTAGTATTGTTAAATATACAATTAGTATTAATATAATTTAATAGCAAAGGTATTGAATTGGGTTGATAGTGAACACCGAATGTGAAGACAAGCAGAGAAAAAAATCTCTTTTTGTGTTTTTTTTTTGTGTAACACATAAACTTATGTGTGCAATCCATGCATGTATAACTGTAGTAATTTAAAAATACCTCAGATGTAAACAGCACGTCTTTTCTCAAGAGGATGCAAAGATACCAGCAGAGTTTTCATCTATGACATGACTGCATGGAGAATATTTTACTCGGGTGATTTTGGTGGTTTAGATTGAAGGAAATAAGCTTCTTTCTTTATAACTATGTGTACAACAACCATTATACCACTAGGGCTACAAGTTAAACTCTGGTTGCAGAAATATTCATAATTCTCAAACTTGACTAAAATAAGCAGAATGTCAAGAGACACAGCCCTGTGTCTTTCCAGTGCCCGAGATGGAGATTTGGATCTCAACTCACAGATTTCCAGGCCCTGGGACAAGTAGGCAATTTAATGTTATTCTCTAAACCTCAGTTTTCTCATGGGAGAATGGATGGCTGTGAGAATTGGGAGTAACAATGTATCTAAAGAACACAGTGCACATAGGAAGCATATAATAAGCAGTAACAAGATCACAAAGGCACATAAAGTACCATATTTTGCTGTGTATAATACACACTTTTTTGCCTAAATGTTTTGAGAGAAAAATTAGGATGTGTATCGTACATAGATACAATGATTACATAACGTGGGTATAAGAATGGTATAATAATCCTGTGTATAATGGGTACAAAAATGTGAGTGTGCACTATACACAGCAAAATACGGTAGATGGATTTTTTTTCCTCTTTAGGATTTTTATTACAGAATGGGTTTTTTTTGTAATTTAATTTTAATACGTTCAATTCATTTTCACATCATTTTATACTGAGAGTCAGAAAACAATCATTATCTAAGAGCTGCTATGCACACCGCACTTTGCCATGCGCCAGGCAGAAAAGAAGGGGTGTGTTCAGCTCCCCTTGCATTCACAGAGCTGCCACAACAGGCGTTGCCTTCGACCTGTCAGCAGCCCAGGGGTTTCCGAAAGGGGCAAATGTTTCCACCAAATGAAAAGATTTAAATATAGAAGTCTGTGGCAAGCGAATATATGATTCAAATTTCAAATTCCCTACTTATGGAGTTGTACTCACAGATTAGTAAGACCTTTCTCAGTGTGGCTTACTAATAAGTTTCATGTCCAAAGGAATTGCAATGTTCTCTTTCACTATAGCTATGGTCATTAACAGTGTGGGGGGGGGGAGTGTGGTGTTGTGAATAAAAATTTCACAAAATCTAAACTGTGCTAACTACCATCCACAGTAAAAAAAAAAAAAAAATAGAACCAGCCTGAGAGGTTAGTCAACAAGGCAGAGTAATTGGACATACCAGCGATCTTCATAAGCGATAGCTTCAGCTGGCTATTTGCCTCTTACAACATTGTGTTTATAAATCTCACTTACCGCCTTTCACAGCCCTCCTGGTAATGGTATTTTTGCAGTTTCCTCATCTCTAAGGTAACAGGGCTAAACAATTTCTACAGTTTGGTGATTCAGTTTTTCTTGCCTGAAAGTTTGCAGTTTTCTTATTCTCAGAGACACAACCTTTTCTTCATGTTTGCACATTTCATAATGTTCAGTAATGATAAATGAATGGCATTTAAAATATATCTTAGATTCCCTCTTGATGGTAGTTATTCTCAATTAGTAGTATTCTTCACATAGGTTCATTGGAGTAAGTGGGTACTATCTTGGATGTTTTCATAATTGTCATTTTATACATTCTAAGAGCAAAGCCAGAAATAAAGTATAATGGAGAAATTTTCTCTCTATATATATATTTTCCCCAAGCTTGTGAAATTGGTATGTGCCAGTGTGTAGGTTTATAAATTTTATTTTAAATTCCCAGAAGATTTATATTGTGAACATGTTTTTACCTAGGAATAAAGACTGTAAGGAAGGTTTTCATGAACTCGATATAATGTTTTGTTTTGGTTAGAATTGTATCGTGAACTCTAATTATTTTTGTCTTACATGCTATGTGAATGTTAACTCAGTTTTTCCACATCTTACATTTGCTGCAAAATCACACTAAAGTACTATCAACATGGATGGATGGTTAGGAATTGTGTTTTCTACCTTCTGATAAAAACGTAAATGTTGTGCAGTTATTATGTCCATAATGTACATGTATATAATTTTGTTATACAGTAGGATACTGTAAGGGCCATAGCTACTTTTCTTCTGGCAGCAGGTGAAAATCATCACTGCCTTTTAGAAGGGGTTTAAATTCATTGGATGGTTATGCAAAAAAAATATTGAAGAAACTGGGCTTTCAATATTTTATTTATTTATTTTTGCTTTTTCAATTTAGAAGCATGTTTTACTGATGTTTATATGATTAACAGTTATCGATTAAAAGTTATCATTGGAAAACAAGCTTATTTATTTTTCAGTTACAGTTGACATACAATATTCCATTAATTTCAGGTATAAAACATAGTGACTAGGCATTTATATACCTTACAAAATGATCACCCTGAGAGTCCAGTACCCATCGGACACCATGCATAGTTATTACAATTCTATTGATTATATTTCCTATGCTGTATTTTACATCCCTGTGACTGTTTTTATAACAGGCAATTTGTACTTTTTAAAAAGATTTTATTTATTTATTTTTAGAGAGAGGGGAAGGGAAGGAGAAAGAGAGGGAGAGACATCAATGTGTGGTTGCCTCTCGTGCACCGCTTGCTGGGGACATGGCCCATAACCCAGGCATGTGCGCTGACTGGGAATCAAACCGTCAACCCTTTGGTTTGCAGGGCTGAGCTCAATCCACTGAACCACACCAGCCAGGGCAATTTGTACCTCTGAATGCCTTCATCTTTTTCACCCACCCCTTTAACTGCACTCCCATCTGCCAACCATTAAAATGGGAAAACAAGCTAAAGCTATTTTTTAATAAAGTTCAAAGCAATTACTCATATGTAAACTTCAATAAGCGTGTCATTGTTTGCTCAACGTCAGTAATTAAAATTATATCTGAAAGAGAGAAGCCTCCTGATTGTAGCTCTAGTGAGATGACATATTCATGGTCTCCTGAAGACGCGAGGTTGTCTCTGCTCACAGGACTGATGCAGCAGTTGGAACAGAAAGGAGCAGAGAGAGTTAACCAACGTTCCTCCAGTTCTGAAGCATGTGTAGTGATGTAGCCTCAGCTTCAGAGGTGACTGGAGGACTGTGTTCGGATCAGAAGCCAAATTGTATTTCTAGGGAAAGGTTAAACTACTGGAAATATATTATTTGAGCCCCTTCCCTTCAATCCCCCTTCCATCTTAGTACCTTCTTCAATTGTTCATAAAATAACTTGTGTTGATTGTTTGCCCTCTGTCTGAGACAAACGCACATTGACCGTGTGCTCTTGTTCCTCGTAATTTGGGCCAACTTCCATGTGAGTGGGCAATTTCTGCGGAAGGACACAGCTCTGCTGGTGCCTTCAACCTACTCCCCAATCCCCTGCAACCCTGCCGGCTCAGCCTCCCCCGACACCCTTCCTTCCTTTCACTTCAGACCATCTCACTGCCGCTCTGCCTCTAAAATGTGCCAAATGTAATGCGTGTCACAATAATTTAAAACTAAACATATGTTTGCTGCATAAAATCAAGCCTAAATTATGGCCCTTTTTTTATTTCCTCCCTATTGATTTGACAACGTGATGTCAACGGGAATATATAATAGTCAAGAATTTTCATGTGTTCACATGACATAACTGAGAGTAGAATAATGATTTCTTTCAAATGTGTCAAAGTATCAAGTTTTCTCAGCATTTAAATATCTTCTTGGTAAGCGCCAGGATGAACTTGTCTGTGTGAGTGTGAATGAGTAGGCACACACACACTGATGCTACTACAGGGTTTGTCCTGACATCTACATTGAATGTTTCTTTCGAGAAACTGAAACACCCTTTGTTTTGTTGGTGAAAGCCTGGTGTCTGTCTCATTTACTTGATCTCAAAATATCTCATATATTTAATAGTAAGTCCCCACCTCACTTGAGAATGTCAGTTGTAGTTCTGAATCTCAACAATCAAGTCACCTTACTTCTCAGCTAGGAAATAAGAAAATGACCAGAATGTCTGTAATAATAATCTATATATCAAGTGATAGCTGATACAGAACCAAGTCCAAGAGCAGTCAGGAATGTGCAGAGCAAGTCGGCCAATTTAATAAAAGGGAACAAGCAAATGCAATGACATAAATCCCAGAAGCAATTTTGTAGTCAGCATGGTGTTTACACAGAAACCAGGGAAATGCCTACAAGTCGAGAATGTTTCCCTGAATCTCTGAACAGAATATATCACTTTAGATCTATTGCTAAGATGTTGCCCATGAATTAGTGGTGGGTGAGAGGAATAAAGGTACCGGTAAGAAAAGGTCAGTATCTTCTAAATGGCAAACTAAACGTAAATATGCATTTATACCTATTGAAAACTATCATGAGCCGGCCTCTGAAAAAGAAAATCTCTATTAGAGCATTTCCTATATTTATCCCTCCCTGCTTTATTTATTCATAGATGTGTCTGACATATTACCAGCACATTATCTAAGCTACAAATAAATACGTCATTCAGGGCTTCACTGGAGCCTATATTAGGCCATCAAAGGACTCGCCTACCTTCATTCAAAATCAAGCCAGTATTTGTTGAATTCCAATATATGCGGAGATAAAACAGAGGAAGAATCATACGGCTTTCACTGAGAATTTTAATTGTTAATGATCCTTTGTTGTTCATGATTCTTAGCTCTGAGCACAATCTATCCATCATAAAAACTCACCTAATGCTCTGTAGTCTAGCCCATACCGTCTCATCTCTCCTGAAGGAAACAGGCAGGGGTGTTGCCCAGCTCAAGTCCTGGTGAGAGCACTCTGCCCATAGGATTTCACTGAGCTTCATGGAGATCACCAGAGTGACAAGGTCCTTGGTACACTGCCCTTCACCGGTTCCACAGTCAATTACATAACAGTCATCTGTTTAACAATCTGTTCTAGGATTTTACCTGGAATCAAGCTTGATTTCTCTTTCAGCAACGGTCTGTCCTATGTTTTAAAAAAATGAAGATATTCTTAGGTCTTCTGGAATTTTCTTCATTTTCCCTTTAGAACTTCAGATTTATGTATTTGTTTATTTGTTTGCTTGGTTTTTAGTTAACAGCACTTTTGCCTGGCAAATTATCTTTCTTGAAATGAGTTAGGTAATACTTTGCCATCACCATACCCATTTTGAATTTCACTTTTGAAAAATACCGTTGTCTGGCTATCTTTTGAAGTCTGACGATGATTATTCTAGGTTAAATAAAATGCTGAAAAGAGAGTAAAAGTTAGCTTTGGATCATACAGCCGGTATTGAAACATGCCCCCTCCTCTTATAGGTAGTGTGATGTTTGCAAGGTACTTAAGATCTATCTATGTGCCTTTGTTCCCTTGTCTATAAAAAGGGGAACAACATAGAATTTTATTCACGGAACTGTTATAAAACTTAGACACGTTGATTCTTGTACAGTGTTCAAGACAGTATCATAAGTGTGCTTTTCTCTTAATAAGGTAAAGTGCAGGTTAATAAATGCTTGTGGGGGATGTGCGTGTTAGGGGGCGAGTCAGTCTGTCTTCTGATTGTTCGATGCTGTCTTCTGTTGTAGGCTCTTCACGGTGGCCTTTGGCTTCTTTCTTTCCATTCACCACCAACATTCTAAGGGTCATCTTCCCCTTCCAAGGAGCCTCCCTCTCCCAGAAGCAGCACAACCCTGCAGCAACTCACCGTGGTTCTGCGCGCTCGCTAGGCACCTTCTGCACATTCTCAGTAATTCCCCCAATTCCCTTTTGGAATGACTCTGGCTGATATTATCCAGATCTTCCGCCCCTGAAACCTTGCTGCAGTCTCTTCTCTTCCTGGGATACCCTTGGCTCTCTTTTGATGGGATCTCTGGAGCTCACTCTTCTGGTTTTAATATTTGTTTCTCTACTTGTATGGAAATGGGAATAGGTAACATTTTTTTTATTTTCTAGTTTTCACTGGGCATGACAATTGATTTTTGTTTCATCTGATTTCATTTTCTTTGCTATGCTTTTTGATCTGTATGGATTTTGGATGAAGAGTAGCATGATTTGGATTCGTTTAGGTGATAGGATAGTGTCAGCTTGGGCTGAAGCTAAAGGACACCCAGGTGGCTGGTGAGACACTGTCTCTGGGTGTGTCCGTGAGGGTGTCGCCAGAAGAGAGTAGCACTTGAATCAGCATTCTGAGGAAAGATGGCGGCACTGTCTAATGAGGGTGAGCATCATCCCACCCACCGAGGGCCCAAACAGGATGAATAGGTGGACACAGGGTGCTGTTGCTTTCTGCTTGGACTGAGGCATCCATCTTCTTCCGCCCTTGTTCACTGGTGCTCCTAACTCCACAGCATTCAGACGAAGATCAAAACTTACTCCATCAGCTCCCCGTGTCAAGGCCTTCAGACTCAGAGTGCATCACACCCCCACCTTTCCAGTTCTCCCACTGCAGATTGGGGGACTTGTTGGCCTCTAAACCCGTGGGTGCCAATTTCTATAACAATTCTCCTGTTTTATCTATCATCTATCTATCTATCTATCTATCTATCATCATCTATCATCTATCTATCATGTGTCTATCTACTCTCCCATTGGTTCTGTTTCTCTGAAGAACCCTGGCTAATATTGGTGCCCACCATTATTCAAGAACTGAGAAATTTTCACTTTTATTTCTTAAGGATACTTTCACTGGGTATAGAATTCTAGGTGAACAGTGCCTTTCTTTCAGCCCTCTGAAAGCGTTTCATTGTGTTGGCTTCCATTGTTTCTGTTGTGATGTCTCCTTTGAAAATGAGCTGTATTTTTTTTCTGTGTGTCTTTGCATTTCAGCAGTTAAAGCTAAAGTAAGATTCATTTTGTACCCTAAATGGGGTTTCTGGAATTTCAAAAATCTGTGGCATGATGTTTTAGTAATTTTGAACAATTTAAACCTGTCTTTATCAAGGTTTTCAAACTGGCCAATGATTTCCTCTTTTTTTTCTATTGAGGATTCTAAATGTTCATATATTAGACTGTCTCCTTCTTTCCATGCTTTGCCCATCCATACTTAATTATGAGTATTGTCTTCAAAACTATCTATCAGTCCCCTAATTCTTTATTCTGCTGAATCTCTCTAACCCAGTATTAAACAAATCCACTGAGTATTTCTTTAGGTATTTTTCCATGCTAGAATTTAACAACCAACATGCTCTATCTAATCTTATAATTTCCCATTCTTTGTTAAAACTTGCATTCTCTTAAAAATCTTTTATAAAGCATATACTATTAACACTATGTTAACCTACATCCAATAATTATGTTATTGAATACCTTTGAGCCTTGATCACATCTTATGTTCTTTCTGCTTATTTCATCTTTATTTTCTTGATTTTAAGTTTTTTTTCCAGGTTATTTATTTAGACAATTTTTGGAATGGTTTGTGGCCAATTTTTTTCATCCTCCAGAGGGGATTTGTATTTGCTTGTGGAAGGCATCTGGGGCATACGCAATCCAGGGTGTTTTTTTTTAATCTATTCTCATCAGATCAGATAAATAAAGATGGTCTTCAGTCCCTCGAGGGCTGATTATGATCCCATGGGATCCCACCCAAGGATTAAATTAGTGTCTCCCCCTCCTCATGGGCCATATAGGCTCAAATTTATATCCTCCATTCCTGAGAGGCTGCCAGCAGCGCCGCTCAGCTTCTCAACTGCTCAGATGCCGTTTAGGAACTCAGCAAAGACTCCCAGGATAAAAGCGGCTCAAAGACCAAACTTATGAGTTGAGTTTTATTTTTATTTCTTTAAATTTGTTTTTTTTTTAAAGATTTTATTTATTTATCTTTACAGGGGAAGGGAAGGAGAGAGGGAGAGAAATATCAATGTATGGTTGCTTCCTGTGCATTCCCTGGTGGGAACTGGCCTGCAACCCAGGCATGTGCCCTGACTGGGAATCGAACCGTGATCTCTTGGTTCACAGGCCCACGCTTAATCCACTAAGCTACACCAGCCAGGGCTAAATTTGTTTTATTTTTTAGCTTGGTCTAGTACCATTCATTGCATTAACACTCTAATACCTTTCAGCAGGTTTAAGAACAGTTAGTCTAGTTTTCCTTTTTTATTTTTCTCACCGGGAAAGTTGGTTTGAATTTAATTCACCGTTGCCAGAAATCAGAGTGATAGAAATGAGGTTTTACTTGTTATTACATGTCATGAGTAACACATAGATGCACAAATGGGAAAAGGCCTAAACTGCATTCAGTGCTATATGTAGCTTATACAGATTGTTTCACTCTTGGTTTCATAATCTTTTAGTATACTGGTCAGCTCAGTTGTTATTTATGTATATGTATAAATAATGGTCTGTCCCAAAAAAGTCCGGTCATTGTTAATATAATGAGAACAGTTTGCATAACATCGATGTAACCTGGCAGCCGAGGACAGTGGACTGGACTGAGCATGAGTGAACAATGATGACTTCACTGTACCAGTCAGTGGGGGTGGTAGATGACTTTGAGCGAGCATGTGTCCTGTGTGGCCGTCTCATTCAAAATGACTGAGTGAGTCGAGCAGCGAATCTGCATCAAATTTTGTGTTAAGCTTGAGCATTGCTCCACAGGAACCCTTCCAATGATTCAGAAGGCTTTTGGAGATGACACAATGAGTGCAGCACAAATAAAAGTGTGCCACGGACACCTCAAAGATGGTCGAGGATCTGTTGCTAGTGATCCACATTGTGGAAAGTCTGCAACAAGCAGAATGCCTGAGAATGTGGAACTCAGCCCAGCTACATCCCAAATTCGGCACCCTGTGACTTCTGGATTTTCCCAAAATGCAAATCACCTTTGAAAGGGAAGAGATTTCTGACCGCTGGTGGGAATCAGGAAAATGTGACAGGGCAGCTGATGGCGATTCCAACAAAGGATTTTGCAGAGTGTTTTGAACAGTGTAAGGGATGCTGGGAGAACTGGGTGAGGTCCCAAGGTGCCTACTTTGAAGGGGACTAAGGCATCATTGTCCTGTGCACACTGTTTCTTGTATCTTCTTCAATAAATGTCTCTTTTTCATAGTACATGGTTGGTCACTTTCTGGACAGGTCATATGTATATATATATATATGATATAATTATATATAATTGTATATATGCAAACACATGATACATATCCACATATATATATGGATTGATACCTAAGAGAGGATACACTTGTTAATTTTACTTGACATTTTATAACAGAAGAAATGGGCGTTTGGCTACCTGCTCTGAGGAAAGGTGAACTTGTGAGGCAGGTGCTGGTGCAAAAGCAAAGAGGTTTTACCAGGTGCCAGGTGACCTGGGAGAATGGTGGACTACTGTCTCAAAGATCATCCCCCTTTGTTTTTATTTTTTGCTGGAGCCCACCATTCTTATAGGGATAGGGAGGGGAGGCCTTTTTTGTTCTATCCAGTTATCTTGCTAGCTGTTGGCACTCTTGTGGCCCTATCCACTCATCTTCCTAGGTTTTGGCATACTCGCTGTAAGAACCTCCCCCTCCCGCCCCCTTGGCCAATGGGGAGACTCTCTGATGCCTCTGCTGGCTGCGTTCACTAACAATTCATGAAAAATCAACATAATATATTCGGAATGTCTGAGGTCACATTCTGTAATGGGAACACATTATGTTTTGTGGTTCTGATGTGAGAAAAACTAAGACCACTTGCCCAAGCATTGCAGAGCTGAATATATGACTGGGCCATCCACTTAAAGGGCCGCATCCATTTAAGGCTAAGGTCAATCTAAATGATTAGCTCGAGAATACCACATGACCCAGTTAAGTCCAACAGAATCTCCGTGAACCTCGTCTGCTAGATCTAGCAAGAACATCAGTAAAACACAGTGATTTAGTGTAATATGCTCTGAAATTTCTAATTTTGGCAATATTTACTTTTTTCTTTATCCTAGACTTTATATCTCTATCTCTGTTATGGCTGATAGTTGCATTTTCTCTGTGGGATGAGTTCTCTTTTATCAGAGACACATTTAATCCCATTTCATGAAGAATCTCATTTTTCTCAAGTGCATCAATATCACATTTTATTCGTGATGCTATTAAGCATCCAACAGATCAAGCTTAATTCAGAAAATTACTATTTAATTTCATAGTACCTGATAGCAGATGACCTACAAATTCAGAAGTGGAGAAGGTAAAAAATATCTCTTCAGAAGATATTTTTAAAATGAATTAAATTAATTGGAATAAAATTTCATTATCAATTTCAGCCTCAAGGAGGGAGAAATGGGATCATTTTGTTTAGAGGCTCTTGTCTGGACTCATTTTCTTGATTTCTTTAGGATGTCAGTTCACACTGATCTTTTCCTTAGTTGGCCAGCTCACATCTTTCCCTTTCCCCGGGGCTCCAAGATGTCATTTACTTAGAGATCTGTGATGTCTTCCCATTTCAGATAGATTGGGTGGAGGCTATAACCTTTTCCAAGAAGCAAAATGAATACCCATACAGAAATGATCAATAAATAATGTACCCCATTTTTATCCATGGGCTGTGAAAATCCATCCTGGCCATATTTAGTTAACCATAGAAGTTGTTCCTGGGTAGCCAACCTCATCATGTGTGCCAGAACTCACTCCTGACATTTTAATTATATTTTATATGTATGTATAAATGAAATGACGTGATCACAGCACCAAAAAATGTAGAGTAAATTCCTGCTCTTTATTCTATGGGGGCAACACTGAACAAATTATATTGCTTCTCAATCTCATTCTCTGCATTGGCAAAATAAGAAAATTCAAGGGAGTTGTTTTGGAAATTAAATGATAAGGCCCAAGAATGTATATCTAAATGTAAGTTATTTTTGTGAACTGAAAACTGGCCAGTGATCTTTATAAAACAGATTTAATTCTCAGAGAACTTGTATTCTTGAAGATGAAATCAGACCTAACATTTTCAAGAATGTAATCCATGAATAAAAAGTTTTAAAGACAGTAATAACTACCATCTGTTCCAGTGTGGTGGGAACATGCTTAGGTATGCTGTTGCTATTCCTGTGTAGTCGTTTTTGTTTCTTTTACTCCCGAAAAGTCTCCTGAGCATGTGCTTATGGGAAAGGTGCGTTTTTTTCCCGAGGCTCTGAGGGAATCACTGATGTGCACGTTTGAGATGTTAACATCGAATACTATACCTGGAGAGGAAAAAAGACAGGAAGAGATATGAGTATTAGCTTTATATTTTTGAGACTTGCCTATTTTTCTTATAGAGATATATTATTCTTTAAGCCTTTAGGTATGCTCATGTTTTCTTGGGTTTTATCCAAATTGGAGTGTTATACCATTTTTATTATATGACTTACCTAAATTACAGTCACTGGAAGATGATCAGAAATTCCAGTCCTTGTGGGGGCGTTGCACTTGCTTGGATCTGAAGTGACTCTGAACATGTATCATTTCCCTGTTGGAATACGCTGTAACTCGTTGTGCTTGTAACACAGGCTGGCAGATACGTTGTCTGAGTGCCCTGCCTGTGGGCCGGAATCCTCTGGGGAGCACATTTATTGTAAGCCAATTGAGATGCTTAGCACATTCTCAAACAACTGTAGGTAGCAGGAATCTTAAGCAGCAGGATTTCTTGGTATTTAGCATGTCTCTGAAACTTAGAGGAACCACGACTTTATAATTTTGAACTTGAGCAATACTGAACGGAGTGGCTAATGCTAGGCAGTGTTATAGCACCCCACTCCAGAATATTCTCCGGTTAATTGTATCATATTCACGCCACTGGCAAATTATCCAGGAGAGGTGAATGGCAACCACATGGCGTGGAAGAGACATAAACTTATAGTCCACCTTAGCCTGTAAGTGTGAGCCACACCCAAAACAGTGCCTTCTACATCCTATGCTTTTAGTACACATGTCTTCCTCAGATACCAAAATATAACTTTTATTAGATCACGATCAGCTTTGTAATTCTAGAATTAAAGATGCATCATATCTTGCTTATTTTAAGCAAAAGCATTGAAAGTGAAGTTGTAAGTACTATTATATGATTTATGCTTACCCTCCTGGAAAGTATTTCTTACATAGGAAAATTACTTGCACAAGCAATATTTCTGGGCAAATGAACTGTACTTACATGCTTGTATTACTGGGGAAGAGATTTTCTTTTATTCTGTAAAGTTCATGACACGTTTGGACTGATTGTCCCAAAGTTATTTGGACAATGGTGATAATTCAATATTTCAAAATTATATTACTAAGTAGTATTCTTTTTTTTTTTTGTCTTTTATGGGAGCTTTATTCAGATGCCCAGCGATCTGGGAAGATGGAGGGTTCATACCCTAACAAACCATCTTCCTAAGTAGTATTTTTTAATATTATTATTCTTAGATTTTTTCCTAAGTCCCTGTAGTGCCTATTTTTTTTAAAGATATAGCACCATCCACTAGGAAATGTGAATAAAGAAAAATACTGTTACTAATTATGAATTGCTGAGAGTGATTTACACTATCTTTTTTTAAAAAAGAATTGGTCATTGTGGTAATTGAAACTAAAAACATTTAATATTTGATTTAAAGAACAATTTGTTTACATTTAAAAGGTGTAATTTGATTTAGGTTTGATGATATTTTATTTTTATACCCATAGTGAAACAAAACTTTAATGAAGGCATACAGTCTTTTAAAACCACCAGACTTTACTTTTTGCAACAACGAGCACTTAGTTACTTTCTGCACTTCGTTAGTGTGGGCTGAGTGCTCCTCCTTGCACCTGCAGCCTGAGCCACCTGGAGGCCCAATCTACCCGATACCCAATGGGTTGTAAGGGTGAATGCAGTGCAACCACAGTTGTCTGCTGGGTTGTTATTTAGTAACAAAGAGTAAGAATTTAAGAACATTAACATCAAACAGTAGGAAAAACTGCAAAAGTATGGCATTGTAGATGAACGCCTAGTTTTGCCCCAGTGCATAGAACTTTGGAAATTTGCAATCTGATCCATATTTTTTTCAGTGTAAAGATGTTTGTTTTCTTCAGTTAAAAAATTAGAAGGTCAAATTCTGCATTCAGAGGTTTGGATCCAAACCTAACATTTGACAAATTACAAGATTATCAGTATCTCAACTCCAATAAGGCTACATTGTACATTAAACAGAAGCATTGAAAAGTGTGTTTTATTTGGTTTAAGTGTTTACTCTTGATTTCAATAGTGCACATCATGTTGGTATTTTGTTACTATTTTTGCTAAAATTCAGTTCCCTCTTTTCTTTGGCTATTAGACAAGCAGGAGAAAAACGGCTCTCTTTCACATTAACCATGAGAAATAAAGCAGTAAGTCAAGAGCAATCTTAATCCATATTGATGAAATATTACACCTTAGAATCCAGGCAGTATGACCGCACAATGAGAGAAAATTAAAACCACTAAGACTGATCTGTGAAAAGATTAAAAACTAGTCCCTTATAATCTTTTACTCCTGTCAGAAGTGGATTAAAAAATGAATAGCCTCTCCTATTACCTCCCAAGTAGGTTCATGAAGTGTATACTATAAACATTATTGGAATTTTGCACAACCAAATGCTGGTTTCGTTGACCTATTTTTCTTGCACAGCACATACCTCTCAGGATTCCCTTAATATAAAAGCAGTTTTGACTTTTTTTTTCTCAGATCTTTGACTCTTCTTATACACCTAGTCATGGCAGTCTAGCTCTTTGTGTACAAATGACTGCTTATCCACGAAGGGAACTGTGTCTCTGTTCGTACAATCATTAGTCATGATGTAAAACAAAGTCCACATTAGAAAGAACAGAGTCACGGTGTCCCTTTATGTGCAAACCCAACAATGGAAAACAGACCTCCAGTGGGCTAAGGTTTCCCGCCCTTGCCTTTCATGCTTCCACCGAGGGGAATGAAGAGGAGCCCTGTATTTCTACCATTGCACGAAATACTGACAGCCTCCCACCACTCGGAGCTTTGAGATCATCAAAACTCATCTAATGTTGACTTTCATTCATGTTTAAATCTGTTACTACTAGAACCTCAAAACTCACTCTTGTTCAAACGAGACCCCGGCCCATTGCTCCCCCACCATAGATTTTTTGCCATATTTATTTCTCTTCTGTCAAGAATCCCCTTGACTCTGAGGTTCCTAGTCTTACATCCTCAAGCTCTCTAAAGTCTTTCAACATCACATCCTCCATGGCATTTTACATATAACCACACTTTAAAAAA
>CM052548.1:9619583-9639166 GCA_028533065.1 Trachops cirrhosus | reverse complement strand
GTCCATACACATTTAGGATTGTTATGTGTTCCCAAGGAATTTGCTTTTTTATCATTATAAAGAACCTCGCTTTATTCCTCATAATGGTCCATATTTTGAAGCACAGTTTTCTAAAGAGCTGCACCAGTTTTCTTACGCCTATTTTGTCACCAATATTCCACTAATGAAGCCAATGTTAATGTTAGACTTATCTCTGTCTTTATGTTAGATTTAAGGCAGTGTGTGGTTTCTCCTCTCATTAATGAAATTTTCCATTTCTGCTGTTTAATTATCATTCTTAACCATTAATTTTAATTGGTTCATTTACATTAATTTAATTTACATTAACCATTTAATGTAATTGTTGATACATCCAAGTATAAAATTATAATCCTGTTTGTATGTCCCCTTTTTATCTGTCCTTTGTTGCTTTTTTTCCACATTAGCTTTCTATCTACACATCTCTTGTATGTATACATAGTCTTTCTAGATAAAATAAGCATTGTAAACGCAGCCTGGTCTGCTGTCATGCAATGTGCCACCTGACAAATACAATCAGAACTTTATAACTGTGTACTGCTTTCCCCCTTCCTGCCCTTCGCACAGTTGTTGTCATATAAGTTTCTTTTGTTATAATCCTATAATATGTTTCTATTAGTTAATTATGCTTTAAACAGTAAGTTATCTGTTAAAGGACATAATAAATAAGAAAATCTTTTATACATACCCTCAGCTTTGATATTCGTGCCCCTTTATTCCTCACATAGATCTGAGTTTCCAACTGGTGTGATTCTCATTCCCCGTAAAGAAACTTCTCTTAAAGTTCTTGTAGTGCTTGGTTGTTGCTAGCAAATTCTTCCAGATGTTTTAAGACTAAAAAAATTATTTTGGACTTAATTTTTGAAGGATTTTTTTTTTGCTTTGTATAAAACTCTGTTTGACAATTTACTTCCATTTTCTCTGTCTGAACGATCCAATTCATTCCCTATCATAAAGTCAGCTGATTAGCGACCTTAATTCCATCTGCAAACCCAATTCACCATTGCCAAGCAACCTAACACACAGTTTCTGAGGATTGGGGTGGAGACCTCTATGTAACCATCACTGTGCCTACTACAAGGGATTTTGAAGTTTGCAGGCAAGAGAAAAGGCAATCTGCAGCGTCTATGGAAAACACTTTGGGGGGTCCTCAAAACATTAAAAATGGGACTCCTTGTGACCCAGCTACTCCACTTCTGGGTATCTATGTGAAGGAACCCCAAGCAGTAATTTGAAAGAACACGAGCACCCCTGTGTTCACTGCAGCGTTTTTTACAGCAACCAAGCTATGGAAGCAGCCCGAGTGTCCATCAATAGAAGCGTGGGTAAGAAAGTAGTGGTACATATAGAGTAGACTATTACTCGGCCATAAAAAAGAATGCAGTCTTACCATGTGTGACAGCATGGATGGACCTAGAGGATATTATGCTTAGTGAAATAAGCCACTCAGAGGAAGACAAATATCATATCATTGCACTCATACATACAATTTAAACTCACAAGCAAAATTGAAACAGCCTCATAGACACAGAGAGCCGAGTGGCGGTTGCCAAAGGGGAAGTGGCATTAGGGGACTGGAGGAAATCAGTGAAGGGACTGAGAAGTACAAATGGGTAGTTACAAAACAGTCACAGGGATGTAAAGTGCAGCGTGGGGAATTGAGTCGGTAATATTGTAATAACTTTGCATGACACCAGGTGGATACTGGAAATATCAGGGAACACTTTGTAAAGTATGTGTTTGTCTATAACCACTGTGCTATACACCTGAATACAAAACAATATTGAAAGTAAACTGTAATATAAAAAAAAGATTTAAAAATGCAAAGCAATCAGTAGAAATTATTAAAATTTTAAACAACTTTAAAAATATAAAGAAAAGGTAATCTACTGATCCACTCAGGAACTTCACATTTCTCTATCTCTGTTCCAGCTAGGTACACCACTCCAACAGTGCTCTTTTTGACTTAGGTCAGTCCATCGTGGGTTTCGTTGTTGTTGCTGTTGTCGTTTTAGCACAGAAACGTTTGCTGTAATAAATAACATTGGCTTATTTCAGAAATCTTTTGATTATGTAGCAGTGGTAAGGGATAGTCTGTGAAACTGATTTTAGTCCATAGAATTAAGTCATTTAAAGGCAAATCAGGTATGAATGATTTGGGGATCATCTAAAAGATTAAACATGTTTAAATATGTTTTTGCTTTTTATGCTTGTAACTGCCTCAAAGACAGGAACTATATCTTGTTCATGTCTGCATACCCATGGATTTATAAGTGCATAAGTTTGTGTTTAATAAGTGAAAGCAGCTATTAAAATAATGTGAATAAATGCTTCAAAATTGACAGTTAAATAATAGATTAGAGCCTGTTTTCTAAAACTATAAAACAGTAGTTTTTAATTTTTACCTTTTTTCAATTTAATTGCTAGAATTTCACAAATCAGAAAGCTCAAAATATAAAAACAAATTTTAAAAGCCCGTGAATTCCTGTGAGTGTAAGAGGAAGGAAATAATTTAATTATTAGTTTGTGTTCATTTAGAGGATGTTGTAAAATACAACCACTATAGATACAAGCCATGAGTTCTTACAGACCAGTATATGACAAGAGTGAGTGCTCAACTAATGTTCATTGTTGATTGCAGCACAGAATAAATTGAGAAAGAAGAATACTCTTCTATATGCCTCCATTTATTGTTTTACTTAGTGCCTACTTCTGCAGAGATAGCAATACATATTTCATAAGACACTGTTCTGTGAACTCATAGATTATTCACATAGTGTTCACTTAATTGGGCTCTCCCGGTGCCTGAGATAGTGTCTGGAAAGCAATCCTGTCCCAGACTCGTTTCTCACTGCACAAAGGGATGACGGTGTCAGCCTTTCCAAGGACTTGATCATTTGGGGAATGGGGGAATTATCACATTTCTTTTTCAATTTCCTCTCTTTGCTCGAAGACTTCTGGTATTGGATCTGAGGCCCTTTTATTTTTTTTCATGTTGTTGCAAATCGAATTGTATACTGAATGGTCAGAAGAACCCATAAAACAAGTAGAAGAAGATAAGCAAAAGGATCCTAAAAATGTTTTTCCAAGTAAAAATTGTATTTACTCTCCATGTAATTCTCTTCATCTGTCGAGAAAAAATAATGCTATCCATATGAAAGTGTGATAAAGAAAAATGTGTGGCCACCATAAGTACCCGCACTACTGAATGGTAGCATTGTACACACCAGAACATTTTATTCCAGAAAGTTGTTTTCATCCCCAGCAAAGGAGAAGTGTGTGTGTATTAATGATGTAAGGGTTACTCAGCCAATATTGGGGGTTCATGCTGGATGAGTCTGACATTTTGCTTGAATCATAGGTCTCTTTGTCCTTGAGAACACTCCCCAGTGGAGAACGCAGGCCCACATACACAGCAAAAATCACAAATGTATTTCAGTCAATGGCGGGAGAACACTCACTTCGAGTCCCACCGAGTGGGAGCAGAGGCTGTGTGCTTGCCACGTTCCTTTTTCACCTGGTCCTTATATTAACTGTGAAGGGACAATTCCTGCAAACAACCTCTGGACTTCATATCTCCATTTAACAGGAGGTTTACAGGTTGTAGGCACTCCTGGATTTTAAACTGAATTTAGCATTGGCGAGCCCCCATCTTTCTCTGGGGAAAATAAGTACCCCAGTTTCCCTGCCTCCTGTTGATCTGCCTGTAGTTACTGGAACCATCCTGTGCCTGCAGTAGCTATTTGGGGCCCATTATTTTGATGAAATTGAAATAATCGAATAGCCTGGCTTGACTTTGACCTGAAGGCTGGTGTCTGCCTCCAGGGCTGCTCTGTAGCTTCAGGTCTGGAGTGGGGGTGGCTCTGGACTTGCCTTGGGCAGCAGGCTTTCAATAGTCCCAACAGACACCTACAAAGTAAGATGTAAATACTTTAAGCTTTACATTTTACATGCAAAAGGCTTAATTTTATGTAGGAATATTCTTAATAAAATCATTTAGTGGATAATAAGGGAATGGTATCTGCATCTATATATTAAAAAACAGGAGAAAATGTAAGAGACAACACTTAGAACTGTTGCCACAATCTCAAATGAACTCTTTCAGTCTTAGTTTCCAATTGCTTTAGTCAAACTTTTTGTTAGTATAATGTGTAAGTTATTCAGAAATTGCCCTGTATTAGTAAATGGTGGCAGGCTTGGCTTATTGCTCACCACTTCAGACATGGCTCTATTTATCACACATCCTCAAACGATTTTCTTTCTTTATTTTCTCTCAAGATAATTTTATTTATTGTATCTTATAGATCAACGGCTCAGGAAACAATTTATTATTTTTCTTAAAGACAGATATTTTAAGTGAAAACAGAGTTTAAAACTTTAAACCAATATTTTCCCACATTTCAAATGAAAACTTATCCGATTAGATTCTCTAAGAATTTTTCCATTTAATGTATTTCTTTTCTTTTTATTGTTGTTCAAGTACAGTTGTCTCCATTTTCCTGTCTCCACTCTCCCTCCTGTCCCCCCGCACCCCCATGAAATAATTTTAGTCAATCTTCGATTCATAGCCCTCATTTTGGATCAAGTCTGAAAAATTTTGAAAAATTTTATATATAGTATTTGCCCAGTTAAATCATTTGTTGACAATAAATGCCAGGCACTTTGTGAGGTATTTTTGAATTTTAATTTATTCTCATAATCATCCTGTGAGGTGACCTAAATACTGTATTTTGCTGTGTATAATGCACACTTTTTTGCACAAGTTTTTAAGGGAAAAATAAGATTGTGCATTATACATGGTTAATACCAGAAATACCTTGTATCTGTTCTTGTTTTATAATTATTTGTTACATAAAATCTTTTTTCACTGTTTTTTTAAATTTTTTTTTATTTTAGTTTATTCAGTACAGTTTCTATCCTTAATTCCCATTCCAGCCCGCCCACCCATTCTTCCCCTCCTCCCTCCCCTTTCCAACACCCCTAGTTTTGTCCAAGTGTCCTCTATATTTGTTCCTGTAAACCCTTCCCTTCTCCCCTGAAATTCCCTCCCCTCTCCCCTCTGGTCACTGACTACCTGTCCTCTATTTCAGTGTCTTTTGTTATATTTCACTTGTTTCTTTGTTTTGTTGTTTAGGTTCCTGTTAAAGGCGAGATCATATGGTATTTGTCTTTCACTGCCTGGCTTATTTCGCTTAGCATAATGCTTTCCAGCTCCATCCATGCTGTTGCAAAGGGTATGAGTTCCTTCTTTCTTTCAGCTGCATAGAATTCCATTGTGTAAATGCACCATAGTTTTTTGATCCATTCATTTACTGATGGGAACTTAGGTTGTTTCCAGCACTTAGCTATTGTAAATTGTGCTGCTATCTCTTATACTATTCTGAGATGGGAAAAATCCCATCTCATATACTATTTTATATTGTTAATGCAGTTACAGTTGTTCCTGCTTTTTCTCCATTTCCCCAACTCCCCCCAGCCTCACATTCTCCCCTCCCCTCAGCCAGTCCCCATATCATCGTCCCCAACCATGGGTTGTGCAAAAATGTTCTTTGGTTAATCTCTTCACCATCTTTCATCCAACCCCACCCTCTGGTATCCTCAAAAAAATTAAAAATGGAACTGCTATTTGACCCAGCCATTCTACTTCTGGGAATATAACCTAAGAATCCAGAAACACCAATATAAAAAAATATATATGCTCCCCTATGTTCATAGCAGTGTTATTTACAGTAGCCAAGATCTGGAAGCAGCCTAAGTGCCATCAATAGATGAGTGGATTAAAAAAATAATTAATTAAAGAAGAAAAGCTTACCTTTTGTGATAGCATGGATGGACCTGGAGAATATTATGATAAGTAAAATAAGTCAGACAGAATAAAACAAATACCATATGACCTCACATATATGGAGTCTAATGAACATAATAAACTCACAAACAACAGAGAAACAGAGACAAAAAACAGAACAGACTGAAAGTGTCCATTCTCATATACTTTTAACAGTATAGTGTTAGAACTGTCTTATTATCAGTTATTGTTTTCAATAGCTTACTGTGCCTGATTTGTACATTAAACTTTTCATGTGTATGTGTGTATAGAAAAAACAGTATATGTTTCACTGGGAACATATACCCAGTGAATAAGTGGGGCTTGTATGTGTTTTTTCTAATGTTGTGTCCTTGTCCAAACCTCACAACACACTTTCCCACACTAAGATTCTGTACAAAAAATATAACAGAGTAGGGTGCTTCCCTACTCTCTTCTTTATAAGTCTTCAAAAGCTTTTTGAAATTAATGTGATCTAAAATAAACTTTCTTAACTTGTAAAACTGTTTCCAATCGTACTTAACATTGCTTACAAAGTCTGTAACATGTGATGGTGTCACACACCCTTCCCTCTTTTTAGGGAGTATTTCTTAAAATTCTTGCTTTAGGCAAAATATTCCTTTTATTATCACCTCCAACTAGGTGTTTACCTACGTAAGTACTCTATTGTGCCAAGTTTAGCATATGCGCTGCCCAAGCAAGCACGTACTTAAGTACTTTAGAGAGAAAACCGTGTAGGCATATTTCAAATGGCCAAGTGCGCACTTATCGGGAAGTATTTCCTCTCCTACCTCAAGTGAGTTCATCTGCTGAAACGCACATAAATCACACCTCTATTGCATTAGAGAGAAGCCTAATACCTTCGTACAGTTTATGGCTATGGGTTTAAAAATTATAATTGTGAACATTAGCATTTCATTTTCACAAAGCAGCTGCCAGCTTATGATCCCTTAGGATTGTATTAAATTTGTGAGTGGAGTTGAAAGTCATCATGCTCACTCAGATCTACTTGCTGTCATCATACATCATAAATATTCTTCCTAAAATGATGCCTTTAGTGGCAGAGGTGTTTAGGAACTAATCTCCAGCCTTTTCTAAGGCACTGTCCTCTCTTCTCACGTTTTGCCACCTTTTTTTTTTGTTCCTTTTATTCCATAAGCCCCCTTGCGGCCAGAATGTGGCTTCTGCACTGCATTATTTATTATCTGCTCGTTGTGTTTCATTTGATTTTTAAATAAATTCCCATTAAGATTCTTAGCAATTTATTTTTTGATAGTTTTTTCCAGGACTAGATAAGGCTCAAGAACAAAAGACAGAGAAATGGCTTCTACAAGTGATTTTTTTCGTTTGTTTTCTCCTCCTCTATACCAGCCCCCACCCCCTTGCCAACCACATCTGTTTGTACAAAGACAGCAAAGTTCAAAAGAAGGGAAGAACTGCCTAAACGTTCTGTTAGTTTCTTCCCTTCCCCTCCTCCGGCACAGCTGAGGAGCAAGTCCAAGCCTTTGCCTGGGGTTCATAAGCCATCACAGAATCCCCCACTGGAAGGGGCCGGCGAAGCTGACCATCGGAGCGGGCAGGGCGTGTGCTCTGAGCTTTGAGGCGCGATCAGGAGGTGAAACTGTCCGGACCAGTTGTGTGAACGCATGCCCAGTGCGCACGCAGGGGGAGTGGTCCGGTACCCGTTCTGTCTCTGCGCCACTGCCATCTCTTTGGTGTAGAATTCGGGGTTGGGCCAAAGCAAGTTTACAGTGGCTGGTATAGAAAATAATGCGATAAGTAATAAAAGATAATACCAGAATGAACTCTGTGTTTCACGTACTCACAACTGTAAACTTACTGGGCCCCACCCTGTGTGTGTGCCTATCACATTGTTTGGTTTTTAACTTATTATTATAGATCATTATCTCTTTATATACAACCAAAGTTTCATATGATGCTTGATATTTCAGCTTATAAGTAGCCAAGCCATTCTTTTGCTTTTCTTTACCTTGGGCAGTTTGTAACATGAATCAATACTATCTATACGTATCTAGCTTGTCTGTCTGCCTGTCTGTCTGTCTACCTACCTACCTGTCTGTATCCACACACACAGAGCTGTGTGTGCATCTGTGCATTTGTACATGTAAAATAGAAAACGCTGCACCCGAGTCTGTTTGGTGAGGTGTTTTTGTTGTTGTTGTTCTTGGGCTAGTTGGAATCAAAATTGGCGACAAAATTATTTTTTTGGAAAACTGCTGCAATAAAAATCCTGATTCCTAAATAGGTCTCAATGATCCCAAATTAAGAACAGTATTTCCACAGCGCTTCCTGAGCAGGAGGTGGAATCATTACAAGAATGGTCGCTTTTGAAAAAGGCCAGAGGCCCAAGGAGCGAGGATAGTTTTTTGACGCACCTGTCTTTCCCTCTTAAAATGTTCTAAATCCTTGTTTTTTTCCTAAAAAAGCAGTGCATATTACTGTGGGGATAAAATTTTTACTCAGATATTTGATTTAAAATATATATATGCAAGTAATTTATTGATAACATAGTTTCCTTTTTTATTTTTCTATTTTGCACACTGTGATGATATATAAATGATACAGTACAATTCTAAGTCCAGAACCAGACTGACTTTTCTACAAAAAAATAAACTCTGAGTAAGACAGAATTCTCAGTATTTTCACTAAAGTAAACAGAGACACTATTTTAAAGGTACCTCGTGGAATACTGATTTTCTTCTTTTCTATTTTGTTCTTAAGTTAGCCAAACTTCAAGCCCAGTGAATATTTAATTGACCAAATAACAGAAGCTAGAGTATCTGAGTATATAGAGCCATACAGATAATGAGCTCCAACTATCTCATAAAAATATTACTCAATTTAGTAATTGAATTATACTGATACTTTATTTTCTATAAGCATTCCTGCTTGAGGGTAGGCAAAAACCAATGTAAGACCCAATGAGAAGATAGCTTAAAAACACTTTTGTCAGGATTAATAAAACAATATTTTTCGTGAAAACCAACATAAGTAGTGGACATCGCATGGATGAATGGCTAGGTTTATGGATTATCATATTTTTGATGCTGAAGGAGTAAAACTGTCTCTTTGTCCATAATGAAGATTTGTTCTATTAACATGTTTAAGGACCATGTGACTTACAGGTTATAATGGCTAGGTGTTAAGTGATTTATTTTTTTCCATGAATATGAAGGAATTCTGATAGAAAGTGCTAAGACTTTAAGATCTGTTAAGTATTTATTTGAACAATCAGTGTATATTGCCTACCAGTATTCATAGCTAACTCTAAGCATCTCATTAACTTGAGCAGAATTGCTAGTATTTTGCAATCACCAAGTGAATTAAATTATAGAATAGGTCTTTGTTGGAATCATGAAGGATTCATGTGAAGATAATTGAGTCATTTCTGGTATTTTATCTCCACTGTTGATAAACACATAATTTTCATTCAGGTGAAAAGTGAAATAATAGAGTTATAGTGTTATAAATGACCAAGAACACTTTTTGGTAGTTCTAATTTCTACCTATGCCATATTTCACAGACTGTAAATTACATGACATTCCTTCAGAAATTGCTCATAGTATATTAAAACCACACATTGCACAGCGCCTAAAATGTGTAGTGATTACACAAACATTTTATCATAATATTTAATTTCACTCTCAAAATGCCTCTGTAAGGCTGGATTTCTCATTCCATAGACACTAAACCCCCCATTGACGTGACCACCTAATGAATGAACAACAGCAGCAAATGGACTTACCTGACCCCGCCAGGGAGGGGTAGGTGGAAGACCCAGGGCTGGGCATAATAAGAGTCACCGTTTAGAGAAAGCCTACCTTCCTTCCTCTCTAAAATACCGACGTCTGTTTACCCTCCCTCATACGAAAAGATGTTCAACATCACTAGCCATCAAAGAAATGCAAATTAAAACCACAGTAAGATACCACTTCATACCAGTCAAAACGGCCATCATAAACAAAGCAACAAACAACAAGTGCTGGTAAGATTGTGGAGAAAAGGGAGCCCTAATACATTGTTGGTGGGAGTGCAGACTGGTGCAGCCACTGTGGAAAACAGTATGGAATTTCCTCGGAAAACTAAAAATGGAACTGCCTTTTTACCCAGCAATTCCACTGCTGGAATTATACCTTAAGGGCCCTGAAACACCAATCCAAAAGAACCTATGCACCCCAATGTTCATAGCAGCACAATTTACAATAGCCAAGTGCTGGAAGCAACCTAAGTGCCCATCAGTAAATGAATGGATCAAAAACTAGGGTACACTTACACAACGGAATTCTATGCAGCAGAAAGAAAGAAGGAGCTCCTACCCTTAGCGACAGCATGTATGGGACTGGAGAGCATTATGCTAAATGAAATAAGCTGGGTGGTGAGGGACAAATAGCATATGGTCTCACCTTTAACTGGAACCTAATCCACAAAACAAAGAAGCAAAATATAACCAGAGACATTGAAATTAAGGACAATCTGACAGTAACCAGAGGGAAGGTGGGAGCGGATAACGGGAGAAAGGGGGAAAGGGTTTTCAGGAACAACTATAAAGGACACGTGCAAAAGACCAAGGAGCGGGGTGGAAGCAGGGGAGGGAGGTGGGGATGGTTGGGGTGGGGGGGAGTGGTAAGGGGTAAATGCAGACAACTATAATTGAACAACAATAAAATAATTTTAAAAAGAAACTACTAGAACTGATAAAGAATTCAGCAAAGTAGCAGGATACAAAATTAATATCCAGAAATTAGGTGTTTCTTTATATGCCGATAATGAACTAACAAAAAGGGAAATGAAGGATACAATCCCATTCACAATCGCTTCAAAAAGAATAAAATACCTGGGAATAAACCTAATCAAGGATGTAAAAGACCTGTACTCAGAAAATTTTAAGAGACTAAAGAAAGAAATTAAAGAAGATACAAATAAGTGGAAGCACATTCTGTGTTCATGGATAGGAAGAATTCACTTCATTAAAATGTCCATAGTACCCAAAGCAATCTATAGATTCAGTGAAATTCCTATCAAGATTCCTGCGACATATTTCACAGAACTAGAACAAATATTTCAAAAATTTATATGGAACCACAAAAGGCCCCATATAGCAACATTGATCCTGAGAAAGGAGATTAAATTTGGAGGAATCACGCTACCTAATATCAGACTGTACTATAAGGTCATAGTAATCAAAACAGCATGGTACTGGCATAAAGCAGACACACAGATCACTGGAACAGAATAGAGAGCCCAGAAATAAACTCACGCCTTTATAGTCAATTAATATTTGACAGAGAAGGCAAGGACATAAAGTGGGCTACAGATAGTTAATTCAATAAATGGTGTTGGGAAAATTAGACAGATACATGCAGAAAAATGAAACTAGGTCACCTTCTTACACCACACACAAGAATACATTCAAAGTGGATGAAAGACTTAAATGTTAGACCCAAAGTCATAAAAATCCTAGAAGGAAACATGGGCAGCAAAATCTTGGACATTGCTCATAGAAAAGTTTTATCAGATACATCTCTGCAGCCAAGAGAAACAAAAGAAGAAATTTAAAAAATGGGACTACATCAGCCCTGGCTGGTGTAGCTCAGTGGATTGAGCGTGGGCTGTGAACCAAAGGGTCGCTGGTTCAATTCCCAGTCAGGGCACATGCCTGGGTTGCAGGCCAGGCCCCCAGTGGGAGCCACGTGAGAAGCAACCACACATTGATGTTTCTCTCCCTTTCTTTCTCCCTCCCTTCCCTTCTCTCTAAAAATAAATAAATACAATCTAAAAAAAAATGGGACTACATCAAACTAAAAAATTTTTGCATAGCAAAGGAAGTCATCAGCAAAATAAAAAGACAACCCACGGAATGGAAGAACATAGTCACTGATACATCTGATAAGGGGTTAAATATCCAAAATTTACAAAGTACTTTCAAAACTCAACACCATAAAAACAACCCAATTAAAAATGGGCAAAGGACCTGATAGACACTTCTCCAAAGAGGACATAGAGAGGAAAAGATGCTCGAGGTCACTAATCATCAGAGAAATGCAAATTGAAACCACAATGAGATACCACCTCACACCTGTCAGAATGGTTATCATCAATAAATCAACAGACAAGTGCTGGTGAGGATGTGGAGAAAGGGGAACCCTTTTGCACTGTTGGTGGGAATGCAGACTGGTGCAGCCACTCTGGAAAGCAGTATGGAGACCTCAAAAAATTAAAAATGGGTCTGCTTTGGAACCAGCAATCCCACTTCTGGGAATTTATCCAAAGGAACCCAAAATACTAATTAGAAAGAATGTAAGTCTCCACTATGTTCATTGCAGCATTGTTTACAATTGCCAAGATGTGGAAGAAGCCTGAGTGCCCATCAGGGTAGATGAGTGGATAAAACAACTGTGGGACATTTACACAATGAAATACTACTGAACTGTAAAAAAGAAAAGTTTACCCTTTGCAACAGCATGGATGGACCTGGAGAACATGCTGAGTGAAATAAGCCACTCAGAGAAAGACAAATACCATATGATCTCACTCATGTATAAAATCTAGTGGACAAATTAAACTAACAAGGAAAAAGGGGACAGACTCATGGATGGAGAGCAGGATGACAGGCAGTGGGGGACTGAGATTAGGGGATAAAGGGATTGAGCAAAAAAGAAAAAGGGCTCATGGACATGGACAACAATGTGGTGATTGCTGAGGCGTATAAAGGACTAAAAAGTAATGTAAGCAAACAATAAAGATAAAAAATAAAATATAGAAAATCCTAAAAAATAAATAAAACACCAATATGTATAATATTTGCCACAACTGACAAACAAAATTGTAGTTGAACTGTTTCTCCAACTTGCTTTTGAGTTACATATTTAAGTAATAACTATTAAGTGTCAATAATGATAGATGTCAATGTGGAAGGAAAAATTCCACATTTTCTTAATAACAGACAATTCTTAATGCTAGAATCTTAATGATAACTAGAGATACTTAGCCGACTTTCTGTTATAAGCCATGTTTTGGAACCAAACATTATATGATGATTAATGCTTTTTAAATATCGTATACCTGTTTTGTTGGGTAGGGGCATCTCACTAGAAAAAATGAACTTCTTATGACTCATTAAATCAGTGGCATAACTATAAATCATAAACCTATTATAAAGACACAGTTTACCACAGAAGCAGCAGGTCCAGCTGTTTAAACATCACATAGCATATGGGGCTCAGTAATTGGCTCAAATGCTGTCAGCTAAATCATTTACACGGCGTTACAGTGTTGTGCTTCCTCAGGGAAGGGCGAAGCATTTCCCGAGTTGCTGCTAGACTGTGTAACATTCCCTTAGCTTCCAGTGAATAGCCACCAAACCAATGTCTACTTCTAGAATTCACAGGGTTCCCTCTAAAGTGAAATCTAAAGCGTGTTCATTCTGGGACATTTCACTGTAGCATTTATTTATGTGTTTTATTCAACTTTGGATTTCAGACTAGCTTTTTTTGCTTTGTATTTTTTTAATTAATTAATTTTTTAAATTTTAGATTATTCAGTACAGTTTCTATCCTTTATTCCCATTCCAGCCCACCCACCCATCCCTCCCATTTCCAACCCCCCTAGTTTAGTCCATGTGTCCTCTATATTTGTTCCTGTAAACCCTTCCCTTCTCCCCTGAAATTCCCTCCCCTCTCCCCTCTGGGCCCTGACAACCTGTTCTCTATTTCAGTGTCTTTTGTTATATTTTACTTGGTTCTTTGTTTTGTTGTTTAGCTTCCTGTTAAAGGCGAGATCATATGGTATTTGTCTTTCAATGCCTGGCTTATTTCGCTTAGCATAATGCTTTCCAGCTCCATCCATGCTGTTGCAAAGGGTATGAGCTCCTTCTTTCTTTCGGCTGCATAGAATTCCATTGTGTAAATGTACCATAGTTTTTTGATCCATTCATTTACTGATGGGCATCTAGGTTGCTTCCAGCATTTAGCTATTGTAAATTGTACTGCTATGAACATTTGGGTGCATAGGTTCTTTTGGATTGCTTTGTATTTTTGTTTGTATGTTTAATCCCCAGGATTTCAACCTGAAACACTTTTTAGATAGAATACAATCTTGTCACTTTAGTAGCCCTTGCACATATCTGTGGTGAGAGGTGAAATAAGAGCAAAGTTAAAAGGAAAACAAAATAATTTTCAAATATCTAGATTAAAAAAGCAAGTGCCTCCAATAAGAGCTGATATGCTGCCTCTGGAAATTTAGGATGTGAGAAAGCTACCAGCTGAGCCAGGAAGAAGTCTAGGGTTGTGTAGCCCATGATGGTGGTGATGCATATTTTGTATTTGGCAGAACTTGTCCCAATATGACTATATTTTCTACCTGCACAAGGATTCATTAATACAGCTCTACATCAGAATTACCTATTTCTGTTTTATTTTCTTTAAATTCAGACTTGTGAGCCTCATTCCAAACTACCTCATATGGTCTAGAAAACTATAAATTTTTTGCTAATTTTCCCAGGGAATTCTTACTTAGCCAGACCAGTATAAGCATTGGAAAATCATACACAGTGACACTAGGTAAGGGACTTACTCCTAGCAATTTATCTGCTCCTCAGAACTGATGTTCAATGGCATGAAGTGTCTCCCACAAGGTGACAGAATGCAAACGACCTGTAAGTGATGTTTTGGCCTATGCCACCAGGTTCATTTGGATCTTCTGCTCTGCATCATGCATCATGAAACGGTGCAGGAAATGATCTCAGGCTTCATAATCCAGGCTCCTGCAGGAAGGAGGAGGGGAGAGGCCAGGCTTGGTCCCTCACTTCTAATGCCTAGGGTAGCTTGTGTGGATTTGGTTCCATCTGCATCACCTCCAGGCTCCAACTTGTAGGTGGGCCTGGTGTTTACAGATTTTGGTAGGAGACCCAGCTCCTACACTCTGATAAGCCTGTCTCTCCCATTTGTTCTTTTTTTTTTGGAGGAGTGAGTGGTTTCTTATACTATTAGTGTGTAGGTTGACTCACCGTCTTCTGTTTGGTTTCCCAGTCTTTCCTCAACGGTGGAAGCAATCCCCTGGACTGAACTCCCTTCATTTTAAACACTTAGAGTAGTTTCTGTTTTCCTGGATGGATTTGACTGATAAAATCTCAAAACATCAGCTTAAAATTTCCACAGGGATGCAGTAAAATAGATGAGGTATGCCGATCTCTCTCTTACTGTGTATCAAATGTGACAGCTTCAGACAACTTAGCGCAGTCTGTAGAAAATTAACCAGGAACCTACTGCTTACTAAGAAAAAGTACTAGAAAAGTTGTTTGGAAGCAGAGAGAGTACAGGCTGCATCAGAGAGCAGAAAACACACCAGACTTCCTGAGAAACACTCGGAAAACTAGACATACATCCAATTTAAACATTGCATGGCGAGCATGCAATATTATTTTGCTGATTGAACAGGAAGACAACAGCAAGAGTACTGAACAGAAAGAGGTGTCTTAAGTGAAGATATTTGGCAAGAATTAAAAAATACTTTTAGCAAAGATTAGAAATAAATAAAGCCCATGGGTGAGGACTCCCTTTCCTATCACCTGCTAAGTTCTCCACCATCCTCTCCTTCCTTTCTGTTGCAATAGTTGAAGCAATCCCACTTTATTTCTCAGGCCCATCTCTCTTCTTGTTCTAGATTTGGTCCTTTCTTGGTAACTTAAATGCCCTTCAAATCACAAGCAAACGTATCCTCCTTCTCCACACCCCCAACCCAGCCCATCCAGACTCAGTAACTGCCATCTCATTGCCCACAGTCAAAGTTTTCTGAAGATCCTCCCTGTACTATCTTCATCTTGCCTCTTCCTCCCACTCACTCCACAACCTCTGTAATCAGGCTTCTGCCCCATCTGTACACCAAAACCATTCTTGTTAGGATCACCAGTGACCTCTATGTTCCTAAATCCAGTAGATGTTCTCAGCATTTAATTTGTTGTGACACCTCAACACCTTGGACTCCTTTGTTGACTTACTTCGGGTGCACTCTCTCTTCTCTTAGCTTCTGTGACACTGCGGTTTACCACTTTCCTTCTTACCTCCAGCACCACTTCTCACCCAGTTCCCACAGTGGGGTTGTACATCTAACTCAGACCTTAGGTGATGAGCTTCCCCCAGGCTTACCTTTCTAACCTTATTCTCTTGTAACTGGGAGTTCTCTTCCTCGGGAGTCTTCGGCTTTTTTTTTACCATCTACATGCCTCTGATTTCCAAATATCTAACTCCAACTCTGAATCTGCCTTTGAGCTCCAGACTGGAGGTCACAATGGTATAGGAAACTGAGCATTCTATCCCCCCTTGCACTGTTTAAAGTCTCTTTCATAGTACTCCAACCCAGTGAGTGGCACCTCCCCTGTTCACTTTCATATTACAAAAAACTTAACCTCACCCTCTCCCTGGTGTCACATAGCCAATCCATCATTAGGATCCATTGATTTTATCTATTCTTTGTTTATGGATATGTTTATTGATGAGAGGATAATTTTATTGATGAGAGAGAGAGAGAAAAGCATGGATATGAGAGAGATTCCTCCCACATGCGTCCTGACCAGGATGTAGCCCACAGCCTAGGCATGAGCCCTGACTGGGAATCGAACCTGCAACATTTTGCTGTACAGGACAGCACTCCAACCCACTGAGCCGCCTGGCCAGGGCTATCTCTCATTTCTTTGCTACATATGTAAGGCTTCACCTCTATGTGTTTTACTGCAACCAGAGCACAGATGTGTACATGTATTCAGTCACCTTATCAATCCAATAACTTCCCTTTCTTCTTCCCAGAGAGCAACGGGAAGAAACTAAAGTGGTCTACTTGACAAAAAGGCCCACATTGTCTGGTTCTCTCAAGCTTAGTGATCCATGATTTTCTCTCCAAATTTTCTGTCCTTATGTCACTTTGCCTACGCCGGTTCCTCGATCAGTTCGGATTCTTCTGCCACACCACTGTGTGTACGCGCATCTTTCTCTGTGGGCTGGCCTCATCTCTTGCCTGTGTTAACTCATGCTTTAATCTCACTCCAATGGTACCGCTGTGAGGAAACAGTCCTTTTTCCTTCTGCCCAGTCTGGTTATTCTCTTTTTTTCAGTGCTTCTCATTGAATCATATCAGTTTCCTTTGGGACACTTATCAGTAATTACATATGCCTTATTGGGATTATTTGTTTACCATATCTCTAATCCCCAAACCTCTACGTTTCTTAAGAGCAAGTTGCTTATCTGTTTTTCAACATCATATTCCAGTGCTTTCCACAGCATCTAGAATATAGGAGGCTCATAAAGTATTGTGTTTGTACGATACATAAACAAACATCAGAATTACAAATTATATTAGAGGCATGAAGCAAATATTGACTCAGAGCTTGAATATCAATGTCAATGCCTGAGGGTCAACCCAGAGAGGATACTGACCTGGTCATTTAGCAAAATTCTCTCATTAGACTCCGCACTTTCCAAGGAAATGTACCACATGCTTCTCTGCCCAAGCAAATGGATCCACTATGCTTATTTCCATTGAATATCTGAGGAGGACAGATAGCTGCTGTTGTATTATTTTGTTAGTGGGAGATCAAAAACGTACATGATACATTTAATTTCATTTTCAGGCAATATTTGTGTCTCCAAATATTCAGTAAATTAGCTTCTCTCCCTTCTCCCCTAGATTTTTCAGTGGCAATATAAATAAAGCAAGAATCTGAATGGTAAATTTAAAGACGTTATATTAAAAAATAGCTGCCTGATATTTAAGCTGGGATAGAGTTTCTAACTCACTTTGAATTGGTGATACAGAGCTGAGTCTACATTCAGTTCAGTGACAGTTGTCAGTGAGATGAAGCAGGCTGGTTGAAACAGCACTAACGAGACCGTGGAATTCTACCTCGGTCTGCCAGTAACTGCTGTGACCTCTGGCCCTAATTTCTTCATTTGAATAATAAGATTATTTTTAATAACAAAATATTTTAATCACAGATGCCTATTTACAGAATGAGTGGAGTTCCCGGACCCTGTGCTAACATGGGGTATGCATTTTTCCTCACACCAGCACACAAGTCTCAGACTCCTACAGGGATGGCCAAGAATTCAATTTTGCATCCCCCAGGTGGATACTGTCATACTAAACTATGACAGTATCTACCTGGAGATTACACCAAAGACTCAGTCCTGCAAAAGAGCTCCCCCAGTCCTTCCCACAGCCACACACACATGCACGCACAGGTTGCAGCAGCCCGCGGCAAGTCCACGCTCTGACCTGTGCTTCTGACGGGTTGGCTGTGGGTTAGAGGTTTCAGGGGCCGCTTCCTTGGATTCAGTTAATTTGCTAGAATGGCACACAGACCTTAGCAAAACCTGTTTACTTACTATAGCACTGATTTATTACAAAGAATATTTAAAAGTGTGAATCAATAGCCAGACGAAGAGATTCATAGGCAAGGTCCCCGTGAAGGAGCTGCTGTGCTAATGGAGTTCAGGGTTTGGCAAGAGGGATATGGAAGCATTCTGGCTCACCAGGTGGCCGAGGAGGTGTCCTACTGAGTTCTTATGGAGGCTTCATTACATTGTCATGACTGATTAGATCATTGACTGTTGGGAATTGAACTCAAACTCCAGCCCTTCTCCCTTTTCTGCAGGTGAAGAGAGTGGGACTGAAGGTCCCAAACTTCTAATCAAGTGGTTGGTTCTCCTGGAATCCAGCCCACACCCTTGGGTGCGGTTCAAACGTCACCTTTATAAACATGACAAAAGACACCTTGATCATTCTCCATACTAAGGAAATTCCAAGGGTTTACAGAGATACGAGCCAAGAACTATGGATTAAGACCAAACATAAATCACAATGTTACACAGACAAATGAACAAATAAATTGGTATGTTCATAAAACAGAATATTATATAGCAAAGAAAATGAAGGAATTAAAGCTTTAAAAAAAAAAACATGTCCCTGGCTTGTGTGGCTCAGTTGGTTGGGCATCATTCAGAAAACTGAAAGGTTGTGGGTTTGATTCTTGGCCAGGGCACAGGCGTAGATTGTGGGTTCAGTCCCCGGTTGGAGTGTGTATGGAAGGCAACCAATTGATGTTTCTCCCTCACATGTATGTTTCTCTTTCTGTCACTCTTTCTCCCTTCCTTTCTCTATTTCTAAACCCTCTCTCCCTCTTTCTAAAAGCAATGGAAAAAATGTCCTCCAGTGAGAATTTAAAAAAAAAATGGATAATTTGAGCATTTACAATACTAAACTAACAAATAACACATATCATACAATCTCATTTATTTGTATTTTATGATTCATACATAGCAAAATTAAGCTACTTTATGTAAGGATACATGTACAGATAAACAAATAGGAAATCAAGGACTATATCCTAAGAACCCTGAAACACCAATCCAAAAGAACCTATGCACCCCAATGTTCATAGCAGCACAATTTACAATAGCTAAGTGCTGGAAATAACCCAGGTGCCCATCAGTAAATGAATGGATCAAAAAACTATGGTACATCTACACAATGGAATTCTATGCAGCTGAAAGAAAGAAGGAGCTCATACCCTTTGCAACAGCATGGATGGAGCTGGAAAGCATTATGCTAAGCGAAATAAGCCAGGCAGTGAAAGACAAATACCATATGATCTCGCCTTTAACAGGAACCTAAACAACAAAACAAAGAAACAAGTAAAATATAACAAAGGACACTGAAATAGAGGACAGG
>CM052548.1:9588611-9619083 GCA_028533065.1 Trachops cirrhosus | reverse complement strand
AGTGAAAGACAAATACCATATGATCTCGCCTTTAACAGGAACCTAAACAACAAAACAAAGAAACAAGTAAAATATAACAAAGGACACTGAAATAGAGGACAGGTAGTCAGTGACCAGAGGGGAGAGGGGAGGGAATTTCAGGGGAGAAGGGAAGGGTTTACAGGAACAAATATAGAGGACACATGGACAAAACTAGGGGGGTTGGAAAGGGGAGGGAGGAGGGGAGGAATGGGTGGGCTGGAATGGGAATAAAAAAACAAAAAAAAAGAAATCAAGGAAATTGTTACCAAAAATATGATAAAATTAAGAGAGTTGTCTCTACTAGTGTGAAAGAGGGTTTTGCTACAGAATGGATCAATTAGGGGCTTCTGGCACGTAGACAAAATTCTTTTCCTTGGGCTGAGAGATGGATACCAACACATTCACTTTATGCTTATTACATTATATCGTATGCTTTGTTTTTGGGTTCTCCTATGTAATCATATAATTTACGATAAAATTTACTTAATATTTTTAAATAAATTTTGATATGAGTCTATAGATCATTTGGTAATTATTATTTGCTGTGGTCAGTTTTTACATAGCAGATCATACAATACATGCAGAGGCACGTGTGTATTACCCCTGTAAATATACACAAAGAATAGTCTTCATATTCTGTTATGGTAAATTTTACACAATGCTCTGTACAGATGTTGTATTATAGCATGGAACACTTGAACCTTAGATAATCTTATTAACCAATTTACCCCCTACATCTGGAGTAAAAAAGAAAAAAAATAGAGGCCCACCTAACTGAATTCAGTTGAGTTGTAGTTTGACCGACAAAACAGTTGCAAAATGTTTTATTTCTGAATATGTGATGAACATTCAAAGAATTGAGAATTTTCACATAATGGAGAATTCCAAATGGGTTTTGTGTTAAATGTTTTTGAAAACGAGGCAGACCTGGACTCCTATGCCCCACTGCTAAGAACCGGCCCCCTCTGCAGATGAGGCATGGGACTTGGGTCCTCCTCAGCTGCACGGGGCCCCCCACCCCGGCCCTGCCTGTCACTGAGGATGTCTGCTTCCTCCCAGCCTTATGTCCGAGTGTTGGTGCAAATATCATTTGGGGTTTGTGTTTGTTTGTTTGTTCCATTTCGTTTTCTTTTTATACACAGCATACTAAATATTTGCTAATAATCTTGGCCCAATAGGCATTTCGGTTGAGATCACCACCCTCAAACTTTTGTTGGTGCCAAATCTGCCCTTGTATTAATCATGGCGCTTATTGCTCTGCCTTTGGAGAAAACCTTCTATTTGTACATAAATCATTTCACCCAGAAAATGAGATTAGTGATTTTTGAACTGAAAAGCAATCCATTTATTTAGAAGTCTGTCTTTTCAGTATGCTGTAGAAAATAAGAGTATTAACAAGTTTAAGCCTTCTTCAAAAAATCCTTAAAATATATGTTTATCATGGCAGATGGTTCTTTCTGAAGGAATATTTTTTTAAATGTGTTCTCCAAAGCTACCTGATTGAATGAGAAGCTTTTGTCTTCCCTCAGAGAGCTGAGCTGAAGTCTTCTGTTCCGTTCTTAATCTTTCAGCATTATTCTTTCAAGACTTTCCAATTTGCCAATTCATTGGATTTTGTTTATCATCTTTTCTACAAAAGCCCATTTGTTCATTGACAGTTGCATTCTAAGTTAAATCCAAAAGCAGGCTGATTAATGAATATTCAAAATGGCCTCAAGGGTTCTTGTTAGCTTGATGGTTCTATCACATCAACCATATGTAAAATCTATCTTCCAGTTAAATGTGGCTGCTTTTGCTGTGTCAGAGATTATTTATGACTCAGTCCTCTATTAGTCTTGATTAACAGGAAGTTTTTGATCAAGCAGGGCCTTCTCATCTCCGACTGCTTATACTTCAAACATTCTTTTGCCATGATTTGACATATTAATGGTTTTATAGCATTGCTATTTATTTGTTTCATGATCCTTGTATAATTTGGTGCAAAATAAATGAAACTGAACTGCACAAAGATCTTATTTTATAGAATAGTGTTACAAAAGAACAATTCTGCATTTACAAAAGGTACTTTGATGTCTAGTTATTGGCCAGAATAAACAGATACTCTTGTTCAAGTTACAGCAAGTATTAAAAATTAACGATTCTTAAAGGGCTTTCTTGTGTCCTTTTCTATGTCCATTGCGAAGGTCATTCATTGTAAAAACAGAAGTTGATTTTATGTGGTTTGAATCAGGGCATGAGAAAATTAGAGTAAGCTGTAGTCTTACTGGAACACAGATTTTGATTTCAACTTCATTTTGTTCTCCACACTTCCTGTTCACCAGGCTTTCTGCTGAGCTTCTCTTTAGTCCTCTCTCAACTTGGATGTCAAAGTAGAAGCTCGAACTTAACATGTCGCAAACACAGTTCTTGATTTCTTCCTTATTCCTCCTTCTAGACCTGTCATAAATATTTCTATATATGGCATGAGCATTTACAAAGCTGCTCAGACCAAAAATTTGTTAGAGAAAGATCTGTTAGATTCCTTTCTTGTCATTAAGTCATCAAAAAGTACCTTTGGTATATATCTAACATTCTTTTTTTCCTCTTTCTTTCTCATTTTTTTTATTGTTGTTCAAGTGTAGTTGAGAGTTCTCTACAACTTTCCTGTTATGCACTGAGTATTTACCCTTCCCCCCAATACATATGCTAAAGCTCTAACCCCCTAATGTGATGATGATATGTAGCAGTGAGGCCTTTAGGAGGTAATTAGTGTTAGATCAGGTTGGGGAGTAAAAGGGAAACTTGTTATGGGAAAATCTTTTTCTCTCTCTGCCACCTGAAGACACAGTGAGAAGGTTTCCAACCCCTTGCAAGCCAGGAAGAGAGGTCTCATTAGAACCTGACCATACTGATCTCAGACTTATGGTCAACAGAACTCTTAGAAAATAATTTTCTGTTGTTTAGCTCTGGCCAGGTAACTTAGTTGGCTAGAGCATCGTCTCATTACGCCAAGGTTGCAGGTTTGATCCCTGCTCAGGACACATACAAAAAGCAACCAATGAATGCATAAATAAGTAGAACAAAAGATTTTTGTCCTGCTCTTTTTCTCTCCCATAATATCAATAAATTAAAAAGTTTAAATTTTCTATTGTTCAAACGATCCTAGTCCATGGTATTTTGTTGTGTCAGTCCAGGGGAACTGAGACACCTTCTTACCATGCTCTACTCCAGTTCTCCGCCACCTCTCACTTAGAACCAGCAGTAGCCTTTTACGTCACCTTCCTGCTTCGTTTTTTACCATTTTTGTGCAGTCATTTTTTCAAGGCTCAGTCAGAATGATATTATACAAAAGGTAACCCAGTTCATGATATTTCTCTGCCCAAAATGTCCAGGTGGCATCCCATTGTGTTCAAATTGTAACCACACTCTTTTTCCTACAACAACTTAGGTTCTAGCTCTTGTCTAGCTCTCTGATCCCATTTTTGCTGCTTGCACGAGGTACATGTGTGCACACACCACATGCTAGTACACAAATGTGCACACACACACACCTTACTTAAGATCTCATTGGCTTTCTTGATGTTTTTGCAAATTATCCACTTTGTTTCTGCCTGAGGGGCTCATACTTCCCTCCCCCACTTCCTGTTAAGCTGCTTCTCTGTGATAGTCATGCGGTCTGTTCTCTCATTTTGTTCATATGACTATATTTTGAGTTGCCTTTCTAGGATGTCTTCCCTGACCACCCCATTTAATATTTAAAATGAATCCTTGCAGGCCCCACCCCCATTATATCCATCCATTATCTATGATTCAGTTTCTTCATAGCATGCATCATTTCCTGATGTTAGAGTATATATGCATTTGTTAGCTCCATTTCTTCCCCACTGTAATATAAACTCGACAAGGTATGAGATGTAGATTCTTTACTGAATTGCTCAGGCCTAGACCAGTGCCTGACTAACACAGACAGGGCCTTTAATAAAATATATTCAATAGAAGATTACATGAATCTCAGCAACCTAAAAACCAATCATTTAAAAGCCCACAGTGTGAACTGTAACCTTATTTAAAATTAGATGGGAAATATAAATCCCTCCTGCAATAATGGGTTTAAAATCTGTCACTAGCTATTAAACCTCAGGTACAGGATATTAAACCTCAGGCCTTTCAGGTATGTGCAATCTCAATTTTTTTTTCAAGAGAGAAATTGATTTAAAATCCATCTCTTTTTGTTTCTTGTCTCTTGTAAGGAAAAAAAAAACAGCTGACATATAATGAAGACTTAGCATTTTCTGGTACTTTTGTAAATACTTTCTATGTAATATATATTAAATTGGGCTATTGTGAATATATATTTCTATAATCACATTTAATTCTCCTGAAAATTCTGTGAGATGGGTTTTATGTTTATTTCCATTTTTATATTAAACAACTGAGGTATAGGTATATGTTAAGTAATTTGACCTGGGACACAGTCATCAATAAAATAAAAACTAAATATATGAGTCTGACTCCAGTATCCATAAGGTTAAACACTATGTCTACTTTTTCTCTATCCAAAACAGTCAAACTATTAGTCTACTAGAATGATTTACCCAGAGCAGTTTAAGACCCACAGTCCCAATTTCTTCACTGGCTATTTACTGCAGGAATTTGTATTAGCCTCATACCACTATCTTTCTGTTCTTAAACAGAATCAGATGAATATATTTCTACAGTCTAAATTCAGGTATTTCAGTTATTATTTTAATGATGTAACATGATTTACACAGTCAAAAGCTATGTAATTATAAATCCTTTTCTCAATAATGTAACGAAGTGTTGGGTTACTGAACACTATAATTTAAAAAGGAAGACACAGAGAAAACATTGGATAGTCATCCAAAAAACATGCCTTTAAACACTCACCTTCCTTGTCTTAGTCTCTGAAGATGCAATGATACATTAAATATAGTTTCTTCCATGAATGAACTCACCATCCCTAAAATAACAGCCATGTCAGTAGCTAAGTCCGATAAATTCAGTGTAACTAGAAACCTAGTGAAGACCCAGATCACAAGAAGCCTGCATATTATGCTTAAGGCAACGTTTGAGTTGCCTTCTGGAAGCTGGTATTGTCTCAAGTGGAGGGTGTGAATGCGTACTATTCTTGTTGAAAAGGGAGGGTGACCTTCCAAGTGATTCAGCAATCAATGGGCCACTGCCTTGGGGTCAGAGCTTCAGCTGCTGGAGCTTTGGGAGCAGTATCCTATCTGGCAGAGCCTCAAGGATGCAAAATTAGCTCTCTGTGGTTGAAGCCAGTTTGCAGTGTTGTGTCCTGGCGGCCCGAGCAGAGGAGCACAGCCATGCAATGTGCAGGTCAGGCCCATGGCCATTACCTGGAATGGCTCGTTAAGCCTGCTATAGCCATCTCCCCTGTCTCAGGGGTTCGTTTCTTACTACCAGCCATAGTATGATAGGACGTCCGGCCAGGCATGTCCTACAGAGCTTGCCTTGGCTAAAGACAGTTGCCTTCCAAAGGCCTCTTTCCAAGCTAGCCCCAATATAATGACTGACTTCCTTGGTGGTGTAGGGTTCAACTCCTTTGTCCAACCCAGGACAATTCTGAATGATCATCTGAACTTAAGAACTCCCCATTGGTCAGTTGAGACCTCTGCTGAGACAGCGCTGCAGCTTGATCCGTCCCTCTGCTGTACCACCGGCCCCTTCAGTGGATGATCCCAGAACAGGCTCTGAGAAACCTGCTGTGTGCTAATCTCCATCTCAGAGTTTGCTTCCGGGGAATGCAAAATTCAATACACTGGTACCACAAACTTTTCTCCAGACTCTGTTTTATGTGTATGCAGGGTTGGAGAAATCCACACTGAGATAATATATTTTATAGTTATTTTTCTATTTGTAACTATATCATGATGAGATTCTAGAGGACAAGAGGCATGTGTAACTCATATGTCTATTCACAGCACTTAGGACTTTGTCGAGCCATGATAGTCCTTGGCAAATGCTTTCTGAATAAACTCCACAGTTATTTCATCACTTCTCTAAAAGCTGGATTAATACTAAGATAAAAATTAATAGAAAATTTGCATAGTTAACCAAGACTTTAAGTTGTATAAACTTCGCTTGAATTTTCCAAGTGCAATTTTATTTTTAGTCTTTAACAAAAAGTTTTTTCTCATCTCAAAGTACAAACAGAATTATTTTGCACGTAATGATATATTGACAAAGTTGAGAAGACTTAGCCCTTTAATATTTCCTACTTGAGGCAACTGGTATTTTGAATATATACATGTTTTGAACAGTATTAATAGCTGCATACTGTGACACATTATTTATTTTTGATATGCATTTATTATAAATGCATAAATCAGGGCTGTGTAAATTAAGATATAAAACAAATAAGTATTTAATATTTTCCTAATAATTAAATATCTGCAAGAGTGTTCCCTGATTGGTTCAATATGAAATCCTGTAATCCTTGCAGATTTGCTTTCTGTTTATGTAGGAATGAAGAAATGGTGTGTCTATGAAGTCAAGACCTACAGTTGTGTTTTGGGTTTTTTTTTTTTGCTAAGTATAACTGAGGGAGCTTTGTCTAGGGTTCCTATGCTTTATCCATGAAATGTAATTAAATGCTATCTAAATACTTTTTCTACCTGAAAATTTTATTTTATCTCACATGAACCACTTCTTATATTACTCCTGCATGTTGAAAGAACAAGGCAGACGATCAAACTAAAGGCTAGATTGTAGTGATGCTGGCTAATGTTGCTGTTTCTTGTGGGACATTGTTATTGTTCTCCAAGTAGAAGCTGAAGTTAGGTTATCCTTATTTATATCTAGCTTCCCAGTTCTATAGTTTAAGATTTATGCATTCTGTTTTTATTTATTCAACAAATAATTATCGTGTCTCTATTGCATCAGACAAGTTTTAGGCGTTTGGTGGTACAACAGTGAATGAAACAAAGATCCCTGCTCTCATGGAGATTACATTCTACTTTGGTAATACAGCGAACACAATAAATGTCTAAGCTATATCTTAGGTGCCAAGTACAGTGACTTTAAAAGATGTGGAGCAAAGAAAAATGGGATATTAAGAGCGTTGGGGTGGAAATTGTGGCTCGTTGTGATATAAAATAGTGCGTAGCCTTAATTAAGCAGCTGAGATTTGAGCAATATTTACAGAAAGGAAGAAGGTAGCCATGCTGATACATAGGGAAGAGAACCCCAAAGCAGAAGGGACCTCTAGAGCAAAGTAGGAAAGGCTGGGATGTGTTTTGAAGGCTTCAGGGCATGTAAGGAAACTGTGGCTGAATTAGAGTAAGGAAGGCCAGGGGGAGGAGAGAAGTCATAAACCCAAAGTGAGGCTGGTGGGGAAGAAGCCCATCCTCGGTGGCACTGTGGGTCTTTGAAGGACTTTGGGTTTTACTCTGAGTGAAATGGAGAGCCACTGAGATTTGGAGCCTGTTTCAGGAGAATAGCATCATCTTCCTCACCTTTTAAAATGATCACTCCGGCTGCTTTGATGGTAAGCGTGGGCTGACAGAGGGAGTGTCGAGGGTAGGAGCAGAGAGACCCTTTAGGAGGTCATGGCCATTATTCACTGCACATCCCTGGGTTGCGGGGCCCAGTCCCTGTTTGAGGTGCGTAAACAGGCAACCGAGTAGCTTTTTCCTCACACACTGATATTTCTCTCCCTCTGTTTTCTCCCTCCCATCCCATTTCTCTAAGAATAAATAAATAAAATATTTAAGAAATTGGCCATTTCAATTACCAACAAGAAACTAATTGGTAACTTGATCAGAACCAGTTAATGTGTGTGGTGGGAGTGAAGCCAATTGGAAGGAATTTGGGGCAGAAAGAAAAGAGGGTCATTGGAGATTGTACATCTTGTCACATTTCTGGACAATTTTGACTGAAAGGGAACAATAAATTGGATGGAAGGTGATAGAGGAAGTGGGCTAAGACAGGTTTTGTGGCTGTTGTTGTGCGAGGTCCTGCTGTTAAAGATAGGGAAGTCCCAGCACGTGTGTGTGCCGTGGGAATTACCAGCAGAGCATGGAAAACCACTGAGGGGAGCAAACTGAGGAGTCAGCAGGACTTCTGGCCCAGGGAAGTGATTCGCTCAGTAATCCTTCCCCTTGGTCTAAAAACATGTAACCATTGATAATAAAATAATAATAAAAGAACCAGCTGTCATTTAAAGTCTCCGTAAACTCTTCTAAGAGCATAAACAAGTACAGAAATATTAATTCAAAAAATTCTACTAAATTTCAGTATAAGTAGCCAAAATGGATGCTTGTATTAGTTTATGAGAGCTGCTCTCACAAAATACTGCAGTCTGGGTGGCCTTCAGGACTGAGTACCGAGTTCGAGTGGAGCCGAGTGTCTTCAAGGTTTGCCCTCCTCCCTCATCAGGAGGTCCGGGCAGAGGCCCTGGGGGCCAGCACCCCACAAAGCCTCCTTCAGATGGAGGTGCCTGGACTAGGAACACAGAGACACACAAGGGCAAGCTGCCTATGCATCCCAGTCCTTGGCTGCAGCTTGCCCTCCAGACTGTCCTGCACTCGCTGTGCACAAAATCTGGTACGGAGAGGATTTTCTCCCTGAAGCTGGCCTTTTAATAGCCTGTCTTTGGCCCTAAGAATCACAGTCGCATTTTGGCCAGTCCCCTCAGTGATCAAAAGGGGACTCATCAAGCTGCTGGCTACTGTTCCTTGACTGAAAGAAGGGCAAAAAAAATGTAAATACTCTGAACTGTGACAGCCTTCAAGACATCTGTCCATCCAGCAGTAAAAGGGCAAAGTCAGACTTGCTAAGGGCTTAAGCCTAACCTCTCACTCAGAAGTGGCTTGTGACAGCCAGGCTAAAGACAAAAACAAATGGAAAAATATGAATAGGGAGACATCTGACAAGCTGCACAGCGTCAGGAAAATGCAATTTCAGAATTAGCTCAGTCAAATCATGAATCAAATAAACAAATCAGCAAGCAGACAACAACAGGAAACTCTGTGGTGTGGGGGAAGAGTAACTATATTTACTACAATATATTATTTAAATTGTTTAATTAAAAATGAGACAAAGAAACAGCAAAGTGAAACTCATACACAAGAACAAAAGCACGTGATAGAAACTGCCTTTGAAGGGGCCCATTTAGGCTCAGCAGACAAAGACTTCAAAGCAACTATTATAAAAACATTCAAAATATGTTCAAAGAACTAAAGGAACCATACTTCAAGAATCAGAGAAACTAATCAACAAAACAAACAAGCAAGTAAAATATAACCGGAGACATTGAAATTAAGAACAAACTGACAGTAGCCAGGGGAAGGGGGGAGGGAAATAATGGGGAAAAGAAGGTGAAAGGCTCACCAATGAACATGTATTAAGGACCCATGGACAAAGCCAAAGGAGGGGTAGGATTGGGGTGGGCATGGGGCAGAAGAGAGTAGTGGTGGGAAAATGGAGACACCTGTATTTGGAAATTAATAAAAAATATATCAGAGAAACTTATATGAGAACAATGTTTCACTGAACACAGAATATTGCTAAAGAAACAAACATTATTTATAGTAAATAACAATAAAGAACAATGATTTAAAATAACCACATGGAAAAGGAGTTGAAAACTACAACAGCCCATATGAAAAACTCAGTGAAAGAGCTCTAACCATAGATTTGATCAGAGGAAAGAACCAGTGAAATTGAAAATCAATCAATAGAGAACATGCAATCTGCAGAACAAAGGTAAAAACAAAAAAAGGATACAGAAAAATGAACAGAGTCTCAGAGCAATATGGGAGACCATTAAGCACACCAACATACACATAATGGGAGTACCAGAAGAAGTGGGTAGAGAGGAAAAAACAGAAATAACTATTTGAAGAGAGAATGGCTGGAAAGAAGGGAGTGTGGAATAATGACCCTGATGGGCCCTTGAGAACTGTGGCTTTAAAGTGGCATCAGTCAGAATGGTTGCATGTTAATTTTCCAGCCACATTCAGTTATATGGAAGTTAAACTGGGTAAGGAAAGAAGGAAGGAAGGGCATCAGGGAGCTGAAGGGCAGAGAAGTGTGATTGTACGAGTGAATTGGAGGTCTGTATGCGCCAAAGGGGTGTGGGGTGTTCCTCAGTGAAAGGTACCCATTGCATTTTGAGGCATCACATCACCACAGCTGTGTGCACATGTTGTAGCTTTTGATAATGACAAGGGCTGAGATTTGACATTGGAGGGAATAACTGAGGTACATACCCTTGGAATGGGAAGCATTTAAGGAACTAAAAAAATACAGGGTATTGGAAAAATTTTGTATATGTATATAGAAATTGCTATAAGTTAAGTTAGGCATTGTAAAGGACAGAGCAGAACCAAGGGACAGGAGTGAACCAAGAACTAAAATTTTTGAGAAATATGAGGTCTGTCTGAAAAAGCCCAGCCATTGTGAATATAATGAGAACTGTTTGTGTGGCATCAGTGTAACCTGGCAGCCAAGGAGAGTGGACCGAAATGCACATGCATGAACAATGACGACTTCACTGTACTAGTCAGTGGGGGTGTTAGATGCCGTTGAGTGAGCATGTGTACTGGGTGGCCATCATATTCAAAATGACTGAGTGAGTAGAGCAATGTATCTGCATCAAATTTTGTGTTAAGCTTGAACATTCCTCTGTAGAAACTATTCAGATGGAGTCAGAAGGCCACAGCTATGAGCAACTAGTGATTGGCAGCTTCATCATGACAACGTGCCCACTCATGCATCATGTCTTGTGCTGAGTTCTTAGGTGAAACATCAAATCACCCAGGTGATTCAGTCCCACTGCAGCCCAGATTTGGTGCCCTGCAACTTCTGGCTTTTCCCAAAACCAAAATCACCTTTGAAAGAGAAGAGAATCCAGACTGTCAATGAGATTCAGGAAAATATGATGGAGCAACCAATGATGATTGGGAGAACTGTGTGGGGTCCCAAGGTGCCTACTTGGAAGGGGACAGGAGTGTCCTATGTACAGTGTTTCTTGTATCTTGTATCTTCTTTGATAACTGTCTCTTTTTCATAATGCATGGCTGCATACTTTCTGGACAAGCCTCGTACATGGAAATGATCCTGGGTGTGAGTGGCTGATAGCAATACTGTATCTATGTATTTTCCTGCAGGTGACTATTGAGTCCTATGCAGTAGGTATGCCTTTAAATTAGATAAATTAATGTCCCCTTTCTCTTAAGGCTGTGTGACTAAAATTTGACTTCTTCAACTAGAATGGCAATTCTCAGGGCAAAATATAATGTGGCCTCTTTGGCTTGAACCAGGGAGAGTTGGCAGCTGTGTTTAGTGTAATCCCCTGTGGCTTAAATTTCTCCCTGACTCTGGGCATATTTTTCTTCATTCTGCCCTATAGAACTAATATAAAATTCCCCGGGCAAGCTTAATCTATGTTTCAGAATCTATTCTCACTTTAAATTCTTACTTCCACCCTGAACTGTTTTACTGATGTATTAGCCAAGGTTCTTAACTGTGACAGGAGGCTATATTTTATCTGCCTTAAAAATAACCAGTTTTTTAAAGGGATAAAACTATCTCACAGATTAATTAGTAGGGTTTTGAAAAACAAGGCTCTAGAGGGAGCTTCTGGGAGCAACCCCTCACTGGGTAGAAATGGTCTGTCACAGTAACAGCTGCCACGGCTGGCAAGCCACAGAATCAGACCCTGCTGTCACCGATAATGTCCCCAAATCTAGTCAGGGAGCTGTTTAATCTGGATGCTGGATACTGCTTCTGCCCAGCAAAAGGGTGTCTTTTTATTTTGTCAATGATTCCATTCCAAATGGGGATCTTTGACAAGGACATCTGATTGGTGAAACCTAAATCAGATTTGAATCCCTGGAAGCAGGGGATTCAGGGATTGTAGTTTTTGCTTTCCTACCCCTGAAAGCTAGAAAGTTGGTAGGATAGACATGAAGAGTATTAATCTCCAAGATCCAGTATCAACCAGGTGTGTAATTTTGGCCTCTGGTGTAATTTGAAATGTAGTAAGAGGATTAAATACGCTAACAAGATTTGGTCATGACAAAGACTTTATCTACATAATTCACCAAAATCTTGCTATGCTAAGCCCTAGCATCTTCCCAGGAGAGTTTCAAAAGAAACTCTTTGAAAATTTTAGAAATTGTAACTCTGCTCTTGCCCTACTTGAAAGGGCTACTGAGAATATTTTTATCATGATCACTATCATCCCCCATAGTATTTGATTTGGTTAATTATCACCTCATCTCATTCCTTCACGATTGTGAACCCATTTGGAAATATATAACAGGAGTTAGGATGGGCAGAAATCTTCTCCTTTACTATAGTTTCAAAGCTGGATTAGAAAATATAGCTTGGCTTCAAATAAAATCTATTTTTTTCTTTTTACCCTCCATAGAGGCTGTATAAAAATATTACTGACAGTGCAGTTGAATAACTGAAAACTTTACTACATGAGGCATAGCCTGTTCTCTATGGCTTATTGCATGGAAAATGCAAGTTTGCAGATAAAGTATATGGGGCTCATAGACAGGCAATTTCCAAAACAGAGATCCATGAGTAGTAAATAGACAAAGAAAGGGGAGCGGCACAGGAACTCGTAAGGTTAGCACATTAACCTTCCCAATGAAAGCATAAGAGCAAATAGATATTAGACTTTCAATTATTTCATTGGATTCCTCCGACCAACAAGAGAAGCTAATGAGCAGTAAAGATATTAGAGCGACTTTAACCTAAAATTTTCTTGAGGCCTTGTGCAGGCTTGAATGTAACTTTGGAGAGGGGGAGGATGATTTATCATCAACACCACTAGCTGCCATCAACACCATTAGCACCTCCTCATGATCAGATCATCGTCATCGTCATCATCATCACTATGAACCTCCAGCATTGTCATTTGAAACATTTATGGAGTATCTACTGCAACGGAAAGCAGGTCTGGCTGCTGCCGCTGTGAAGGCCAATACTCAAGAGGCAGGTGCTGATGGAGGGGAAAGTGGTTTATTTGCAGATGCTGGCCACCAGGAAGCTGGGGGACTGGTCTCAAAGCCCATCTCTACCTCTCCATGGGGGCAGAGGTTTTTATGAGGAGGGAGAGGGGAACAGGACGTAGAGATCAAGGGAGGGGTTGAGAAGTTCCCGACGTGCAGACCAGCCCAGTCCATTCCGATAGGACAAGTGAAGGTCCCGTGTGCATCACCTGGTTCGTTCGTCCCGGCTCCATCTCGGCAAGTCAGCGACTCTCTCGGAACTGGGGTGTCTGAGGGTCAGGGGCTGTATCTTTTGAAACTAGTTCCTAGGATTCTTATAAAAACATCCGATTCATCTATAAGCTATGTATTAGAGTCAGCACTTACAGGAACAATGTCAAAAGAATGGTGGGGGGAGTTACATTTCCCACTGTTAGAATTTTCCTCTGTTACACTACTATATATAGACCAGTTTTTATGTCACTTAAAATCCAAATAATTTTAAAATGAAAACTGAGGAGGATTTATAATTAATGTCATAGAGAAGATGTATTGTTTGTTGAGAGGAATAGAGTTTGGCGTGGGATGGGGGCAGGGGAGAAAGTCATGTATAAGAACTGAGGCATCTGGGATAATTAGGTCATATTTGGGCCTTAGAAGAAATATTGATACAGGGACTCAAAGAGTAGTTCTACTTGTGAATATGAGGCATAAAAAATCATTATTTGCCTCATGGAAGAATCTATGTATATCCAAGTTAAAACCTCACCTGTCTCTCAAAGAAATGGGACTGATCTTTCAAGAAAAATAATTCCCAACTACCTAATTATGACTATCACACTAAATGAATAACCTTTCTAAAGTTGTTTTTAGAATCTAGTATTCTTTATATTACAGTGTTCTTCAAAAAGTATTCCATCGATCTGTTTATTACAAGTTTAAGAAGGAACTTTTGTAGGAAACGAGCCAGCCACCCTGTTTTTGTGCTCTCCAAGTCCCCTTTAGCATCCAAAGCCCTGGCACTCGCTTCATCACGTTATCTTCTGAGAACTAAGCAGTACATCGGGAGTTTCAGTTGGATGCTATATGGTGTCTAATAATTCTGGGCAATTTTGAGGACAAAGCTGAGATTATTCAACAAAAGGAAAACAAATAATTTCACTTCTAGTCCATTCTTCTTTCAAATGAATGCTGATTTTCAAGCAGGAAATTTATTTTTATAGTACTTCTCCCCACCCTACCCCCAAAAACCCTTTATCTTTTTATCTTAATAAAGTCCTTCTAATCTGTTCTGCTGATTAGTCACACAATTAATGAATTTTATTAGAAAAATTCTTCTAATACAAAGGTCTTCTGCTCCTCAATTATTTTTAAATAAACCATAGAGTTAATGGAGGTAGAATTTTGAATCACTGGAAAGGAAGGAAAATAACTTTCGTATTAGCTCTGAGCAGCAAATAAAAACAAGCAGACTGCTGTTGCTTTAGTAAGTCTGTGTGCATGTTTTTAAATGGATTTGCCTAAATGCCTATATGATGCCCACTTAATGTTTGAACATCACTGATGTTTTTATGAAGCAGTGAGGAGTGATTTTCAAACACCCTTTCGAGTTTCTTCTTATCCCATTAAATGCAGTGGAGTTACATGCTTTTACATTTCCCCCCCTGGGACAAGGGAATTCAGTTTTTCTAGTAAGAACCCATAGTGATGCCGTGGCTCTATGAAATATTATTTTTTTCTTTCCTTTCTTCTACTTAGGCAGCTGGGTTTGATATGAACCCTGAATGAAGAGGAAGAAAACAAAGCCATGCTAACAAATGCATAGTTTCATCAAAATTAGTTTAGATAATTCCTGGTCGTTTTACTTTTGCCCCGCTTCTGCTCCCTCTGGCCATCCCCACACTGTTGTCTGCATCTGTGAGTTATGCATAAATGTCCTTCAGCCAGTCCCTTCACCTTCTTTCATGCAGTCCTTCCCCCTCTGACAGCTGCCAGTCTGTTCCAGGTGTCCATGCCTCTTTTCTATTTTGTCTGTCAACAATTCTCAGTAGCACAGCATAAAAAGGTTTATCAGCAGAGAAATGATTAGGAGTCACACAAGTGAATGTAGAATTTTAAAATAATGACTCATTTCTTCCTCTCCTGTATTTTTTCTTATTTTATTTCCCTTTTTTTGACTCCTTACATATACATATCTTTTTTCTTATTTGCTACCATAATTGGGAGAGCCTTGAGTCTTACACATATCGGTGTTTTACACCACGACGCCATCATTATTATTATTGTCATTAAGTCTAACCTTTTAAAGCTATAAAGTCAGTAAAAGTCTTGTGTCCCATATCAGATACTATTCTGTAGTAGTTGTATTTTAAACATTTTAACCCATGTTTTAACTATTAGTGTTAGTTTAGTTTCTAGTTGTTAATATTTGTTCAGCAAACATTAAAGAATGAGGTATTGAGCTACCATCTTTTTAAAAACCTTTTCCCTTACTATTTAACACAGTGTCCTAATAGCACATCGTACGTGCTCAAGACTGATTTTTGAATCACAGAATTTTAAATCTATAACAGCATGTAGTAATCTAAGTTATTCGGGGTGGGGGCAGGAAACTGAAACACAGAAAGTTTAAGTGATTTGATTAGTTACTGACAGTGACAAGGCTGAAGTCGAGTCTTAGGACAAACGTCTATACTCATCCAGTCAGCGTTTCATTAGCAGTATGATGGCATGTGGGAAGGAAGCCTGTCATGGCATTGCACTGGACACAGAGCTGGACGTGAAGGAACTGTTACTCGTCATTCTTAACTACAGATTTAAGAGGTATAAAACTAAAGAAATATGAAATTATAGTAAACAAGTAGAGATTAAAACCAAGTGGTTTTATATCTATGTCTATCTATTTATCTATTTGAAAGCTCACAAAGGAATTTTAAAACAACTTTCAAAAATGATACTGCTCTTTTCCTTTCATTTGTATAGAAAATATGATGGATACTGTTTTTGAATCATTAATTAAAATATAATAATTCAATGTATATTCTAGAAGCACACTTGTATATAGTAAAGACCTCAGGTAATGGATAACCCAATACAAAAGTAAGATACAGAACCAAATAATTAAGGTTGAACTTTATTGTTCATGTAATTGAAGTAATACTACATTTGACAGAGTTGTTGTTGAATTCTATATAACATATAATAATATTTTATTAACATTGTATATAATGATCTTTGAAATATCCCCTATATTGATATTATTATAAATAAGGTATGTTATATTTTGAATATCTTTGTTTATATTAACTGTGAATCCAAAATTGAGATTTGACTAAACTGCGATCAGACCTCACAGGTAATCTTTTGATACCATCCCATCCAATACTCCAGAGGAATTGAAACAAAAACATGTCGGAGGGCAGAGTTTCAGTATGAAAGTATTAAAAGTCAACCAAGAGGGAAAGAGCCTGCTCTCACATGCTTGAATTAATTGTACATGAGCATCTCTCCAGAAGGCCGATGCTCCATTGCTGATATATTTCTGTAAGTTCTAAAAACACAAGGAGCTCATTTTTACTTGGCAGAGTTTCTGTTCTATATGCTGACTTTTCTGATTCTTACAACAATATTTCGTGACTTTCCCAGTGTTGACTTTTTAAAAATTTAATTTTAGCTCTGGCTGGGGTGGCTCAATGGATTGAGCACCAGCTTGCCAATCAAAGGGTCACCAGTTCGATTCCCAGTCAGGGCACATGGCATGGTTACGGGCTAGGTCCCCAGTAGGGGGTGTGAGAGAGGCAACCACACATTGATGTTTCTCTTCCTCTCTTTCTCCCTCCATTCCCCTTTCTCTAAAAATAAATAATTAAATCTTTAAAAATGTCTAGTTTTACAATATTAGTATTTGCCTGAATAAGTGATTAAAATTGTTAAATTCAGTTAACTAGATATTTTCCTTATAAGGTATCAAGCAGTTTGTAATGATTTTTTCTTAATTTCATTTTTAGGCAGACTAATGGCTTGATCATTATATTGACAAAAGAAATGACAAAAAAACACCATTTCTAAATCTTTAACTTCTTTAAAAAATGAAAGAAAATGCAACACCATTACAATTTTTAGCATAATCAAGACTTCAGATTAAAACACTGTTTATTTGGAATAGACTTATTTCTATATGAGTAAAATAAAGTTTATTTTTCTATCATGTCAAAATAGCTATATAGATTTTCAGCAAATTTGGAGAGAAGTTTGGGTACGATCTGGAAAACATGGGTCACAGAAAATTCATGGAGGAGTGCCACATCATTAATCATTTTGAGAAAAGCTAAAACTGAGTGTTGTTTTTCACCTAAACTGACAGTATGATTGGGATAATCTGATAAAAATATACATATTTGTATAGTTAAACATAGAAAAGTTACAGTAAAAATACAACATAAAAGATGACAAACTGGTACACCCACATATGGCGCTTAGCATGAATGGAGCTTGTAGAACTGTAAGCCGCCCTGAGTGAGTCAGCGAGTGCTGGGGAGTGAATGTGAAGGCCTGAGACATACTGTGTACCACTGTAGACTGTTAACACTGTTCACAGCTTACACTAATTTTATAAACCGACGTGAGATGAAATCAAGCACAAGAGTGCAATCAAAATAGTGCAATCAAGAGACACAGTAAACACAAGTGGTGTAAGGCAGCTGCTGGGGTAACACAGGAGACTGTTTTATAGAAACCTTGTCTTTGTAAGTAGAAAGAGTACACTCATAAGACAATGATGAAAAGTATACCAAATACATAAACCAGTTGGAGTCATTTATTATCATTACCGTGTGTTATGTACAGGACATAATTGTAGTTGTTGTACTTAAAAAGTGTTAAGTTTATTGGGGTGACATTGGTTAGTAAAATTATATAGGTTTCAGGTGTAAAATTATGTACTACTTTATCTGTATGTTGTGTTGTGTGTTTACCACCCAAAGTCAAATCTCCTTGCATTACCATATATTTGACCTCTATTTAGCTTGTACAACCTCCCACCTTGCACCTTTCCCTCTAGTAACCACCATACTGTTGTCTGTCTGTGAGTTTTGATTGTTGGTTGTCTTGCTTATTTGTTGCTTTCACTTTTATATTGTGAGTGGAATCATATGGTTCTTAGCTTTTCCTGTCTGACATATTTCACTAAGTATGATATTTTCAGGATCCATCCACTTTGTCAAAAAGGACAGTATTCCATTTTTTCTTATGGTTGAGTAGTACTTCACTGTGTATGTGAACTACATCTTCTTTAGCCAACCATCTATCAAAGGGCACTTCAGTTGTTTCCAGGTCTTGGCCACCATGAATAATGCTGCAATGAACATAGAGCTACATATATCTTTACAAATAAATGCCCCTTCAAGTAATGGTGCTGGGAAAATTGGAAAGACATATACAAAAGAATTAAACTAGACTGCTACTCATCACCACCCACAAACATTAACTCAAAGTGCATCAAAAACCCAAATATAAGACCTGAAACAATAAATTACATAGAAGAAAACGTAGGTACTAAACTTATGGACCTTGGTTTTGGAGAGGATTTTATGGATTTGACCTCAAAGTCAAGGGAAGTAGAAGAAAAAAAATGTGACTGGGACTATATTAAGCTAAAAAACTTCTGCACAGCAAAAGAAACTGTTAATAAAACCAAAAGGCAACCAACAAAATGGAAGAAGATATTTGCAAAGTAAATCTCTGACAAATGATTAATATCCAAAATATATAAAGAACTCATACAACTTAACCAAATAAAAAGTTCAATTAAAAAATGGGCGATAGGATCTGAATAGACACTTCTCCCAGAAAGAGATACAGAAGGCCAACAGATACATGAAAAGGTGTCTAACTTCACCAGCTATTAGGGAAATGCAAATCAAAACTACAATGAAATACCACCTAACACTCATTAGAATGGCTATTATCAACAAGACAAGTAATAAGCACTGGAGATGTTATGGATAAAAAGGAACCCTCATTCCCTCATTCACTGCTAGTGGGAATGCAAACTGTATTTGCTATACTTTTATACAACTTGCAGTACTATAAGTTTTTTTACACCAGCATCTCCATAAACACTTGAGTAATGCATTGCACTATGAAATTGCTATGGTTACGGCATTACTAGGCAATAGGAATTTTTCAGCTGTTATATAAGCAGCCCATCATGGACCAAACATTTCATGTTATTCATAATAGTATGCTTATTGTATAGCCAAGCAAATATATTTATATTTTATATATGTTTATATATACTGTATTTTGCCATGTATAATGCCCTCCAATGTATATGTGCACCCAAGTTTTTGGCCCAAACTTTCAAGAAAGGAAAATCTTTGATTTTAATTTTTAATTCAATTTTTATTTATTTATACTTAGAAACAAAACTGATTATTTTGCATACATATATCATTATTGCTTTCTAGAGTTATACTTTTAATGCATAAGCATAAATGAAAGAATTAAAAACATTTCTACAGATATGGCATTAGTATGACCCATGTATAATGTCCCTCCTTATTTTTCTGTCAAAAATTTGGGCAAAAAAGAGTGCATTATACATGGCAAAATGTGGTGTATATATATATATATGTATGTATGTGTGTGTGGCGCCATATATATATATATATATATATATATATACATACATACATACATACATACCACTTTTCATGGTTCAGGAGGACAATCAACTTGATCCTCTACTCAAGTCATTTTCTGTTTAAATGTCTTTACTTTTCTTAGCATTTATCAGCGTTGATCTCATAATGTATTTTATTTAATTAATTTTTTCCTGGATCCCCAAAGTATGAAACAGAACCTAGCAGTTAATGTGCACTAAATGAATATTTGTTGAATGAAGGTGGGGAGTGAGTAAACAAGCATTGCCTCAAAATCTGAGCTCCGGATAAGAAGCCACAAAGGAAGCAGCAATTACAGGTGTTTATTTCCAGTCCCAGAGGCTCAGTTCTGCTTAGTCGTTTACATGGGAATTAACCCTAATGAGGATTAGTGTTTCCTTTATGCAGTGCTGGGTGTGAGAGATAGTCCATAATGTGTCAGACTACTGATATTATTTACACAGATTTTGTAATGATTTTATTATCAGTTGCCTCTGAACCAGTTGAATATCATGGAATAATTTTGGCTGCTAGGTAAAACCAGATTAGTTAGTTAGAAATCTTAATTAACTTTATTTTGTTATGACCAAAAAAGTATAAAAACAACCACCAGATCAAATGTTATGATAGAAGTGAAGATAAAAAGGAGACTAAAAGTGAGAGGTTTTTTTTTTGTCATAAAGTGTGTTTGGAATAATTTGAAAACAGACTCAGTGGTAGTTTGCATTTTTTAAATTGGCATGGTTCATTGTAAATTTCAAGTGGAAAGGAAACAAAGCTAGCTGTGAAACTCTTCATGATGGTGAAACCTGTCTTCCTGGGCCATGGGAAGTGACAGAAAATGCTGAACAGCCGTGTAAGTAACGAGATAAGCGAGAAACGTGGGGCCACTGACACACTTTTAACAGGAAAGAAAGAGCATGCGCTGATGTGTCTCCATATTTGCAGGTTTGGTGATGTCTTAGCACAGGGTCCTTCTTAATTTCAGCTCTCTGTGATATTCACAACTATTTTTGGTACAACGTGTAGCATATTCGGGCAACTTCCTATATTACTTATTAAAAATTACTTTTATGGTGGTATCTACATTAGCAGAAACATAATGGTGACTCTTAGATTGCTAAAGGGTGGAAAGAGGGAGAAGTCTTGAGTCCGAAGACAATAAAGATGTTGAGATGCAGTAGAGATCAGGGCCGAGTCCCTGACTTGGCAAAATGAGAGTAATATACCTGGTGATGTCAGTGGGAAGGCAGCAGAAAGCATCGCCTATTTTTTAATTTAATATTCAGAGAATTAGATATTTCACATTAACAATTTTTCCAGCATTTAATTTTAAACCTCAGATACTTTTCCTGATGTTTTAAGCAGAGTTTGTGAAATGCAATTTGACCATTTCTTCATAAACTAGAGCACCCTTTTCCAAACTGTGTTATATAAACCTCAGTGTTCTAAGAAATAGTAATCAATCACCCAAAGCAAACGTGCCTTCATGGTCGAATAAGTTAGAGAATTACTGCAAATGTGTATTTCTCTTGTAGCTTAACAGTGCTTACTTAGGCTCAAAAAATTCCTGCAAAAAGGGAATTTGCTTAATTTCATGTTTTTAAAATATATTTGATTACAGAATTCATTTTGGGGGATAACATTTCAGATGGCATTATTTTTTAAGGAGCCCAGTTTGGAAATTAAAGCCATCATTATTAATAATCCTCTATTGAAGTTCTTCTCAACCTTTAATCTGCATATGAATCTGCTAGGGAACTTGCTCCATTGCTGATTCTGATCCAGCATTTGAGGAGATCTGAATGAGAATTCTGCGTTTCTGAGCAGGTCCCCGGTGATGCCCAGGCTGCTGGTCTGGAGTCCACATTTTGAGGAGTGTGGCTCTGTTGCACTGGAGTTGTTTAGTTCCACACAGGTTATTGAGACATGGAAAGATGTATACTCTGACATTAGTGTCTTTAGCACCTGAGGCTAACAAAGGAAAACAAATCAATAGAATGGGAATCGTTCTACGTCAGCTTTGACTCGCATAAGGATAAAAAAGTGAAAGGAAGACAGAAGAGAGAGTCTCTCTCCTATCAAATAACAAAAAGAGTGAGTGAAAGGGTCTGTTTGACAGCTCTGAGACCACTCTCCAGACTGGACATGTGAAAAGGGAGAGGTGGAAAGACAAGATTCCTGATAGCACTCTTTTAAAATAACTGATGCATCCATTCTACTCTTTCTTTGGTGTAGAGATGGGGGTTCCTTCTTATGAACCCAAGGTTAATGACAATTAAGATGGAAACACTCAGTTTTGAAATACATTCCTTAAGGTTGGGAGACACTGAGGGCTTTTACCAGGCTCATCCTTGAGAACGATAACTTCCTGTAAACTAGCTGTAAATTCATGCTTGGACTTACGCTTAAGGTGAGACAGGCCTATTAAAATTTACCCGTGCTGAAGGAATGTATTGGTGTTAGGGATAGGTGAGTATTTCCCACATCCTGTCATGGAATGCAGGGAGAGAACCCAAACAAGGTTGCTTTGGGTCATGTCCAATGTGACTGTCCATAGCAGAAAGAAATAGGTGAAGCATCACGAGACTTTTTGAGGTGACCGAGAAGGTACAAAGGACTATTTTGAAGGGACCCAGCTACTTTTCCTTGAGTCAAAGACACTTGAGGAGACTTGATTCCTGTAGGAACCCAAAGTGGCCTGAGAAAGATCAGATAGCACTCTACTCCCAACACCCACTCCTTAGGTGTTCAGCTTAAAGCAGGCTCTAAAGGGGGAAACCACGTTAACTGAAAATTGTGTTTGTTTTATTGGTAGTGTCTTGGGCTGGACCTCTTCATTTCTGAATTTAAATTTAAACTGGTACTCAAATGACTGTGGAAGTCTCCGTTAGGAATGAGCAGGAAAATCATATCACCTTAAGCAGCCCGTTGAGAAACTTGACATTGAGGCCTCCTGAAGAGGGTTTAATTCAGCAATGACAGTGATGGCAGAAGATGGAATTAAGTGGGGGTCGTGCGTGTATGTTTCAATGTTGTAAGTCAAGTGTGTTCAACAGACTGGTCACAGAGGACCAACAGTGACCCAGTTCCCCCAGTGGTGTCAGAGCCCACCTCTTGCTGTGGTCTGTCTACCACTCATCTTTAATTTGCTGCTTGTGATTAACAGAGGGCTCAAAACACAAATGATCTGTCCCATCAGGCTGCTGAGTGAAGGCAAAAAAAAAAAAAATAGAGACTCTTCTTTACATAAAATGTAAGGATTTCAACTCAGAAAAGTTACCTTTGCACATAATTTCTTTTCCTGCTTTTTGTTCTTTTCTCTCCTCCCCTCCCCCTTCTTCCTTCCTTCCCTCCCTCCCTCTCCCTCACTTTCTTTATTCTCTCTTGTGTGGTTCCTTTATTGTTTCCTCTTTTATTTTTTTTTGAAATGTTAACCAAATTGTTGTACTCTTACTTGAAAGAAGATTCATACACACATCTGGAACTATGAATAAAACACATTGCTACACATTAATCTATATCAAGATGTTGTTCATATTTGATCACTGCTTCAGAGGATTTTTTTAAGGTTTAGACTTCACTTACAGAGGGAGGAATGAAGACAGCATAGTAGACAGCTTCGGACAGTAAGCTACTCCGGGTGTCTATGTATGTAGTATTCTCAACCAAGTGCTGAATAAACCCTGATTTTTGACTTAAACACACAAAAAATATACATACACAGGATCAAGACATATTTATGGTTCTTTTAGTGTAGTGTAGTCTCACAGAGAATTTTTTGTAGTATGCTCTTTTGTCCTTTCTTTCCTTTTGATTCAATCTGGCTTCCTCCAGCACTAGGACTCACCGCCTCCCTCCTTCCTCCCAGGCCCACCCCCACTCCTTTAATCACTAAGCCCTCAGGGCAATTAGGTTCTCCTCAGCATCAAGCAGTCCTGGGAACAAAGCCTCTGTTGACTGTGGAAACAGAGTTTCAGTCAAACTAAAGATAACATCTAGGCCACAGTGGTGTTTTAGCTCCAGACCCAGAAAAGGGGAAAGGCCCCACTGACCACACCATTGAGAAACCAGACCAAGCGATGCCATGGCCGACATCCGCACCAGATGTAATTATCGACTGCCCCTACCCTGGCACCAGCCAATCAACAGAGACCACAACCCTCACTCCCTTAGTCACCATGACTAACAGTTCCTCCCCTACATAATCCATCCCCTAGAAGCGTGCGTGGGAGAGCCAGGTGTTAGAGCTGTAGCGCTCACCAGTGCTTCTGGGCTTGCTGCCATTTCTTTAAATAAACCCTCACTTTCTTTGCTGCAAACTCCTGTTCGCATCTTATTGGGCTTTGATGTGCACAGGTGAATGAACCCCTTTATTTCAGTAACATTGGCTAAGTTATATACCGGTTTTTGTTAGCTCTGACAATGGCAAGGTGACTTTCCACCTCTGGCAGCATCTCCTCTCTGTGAGTTGAAATTCTGTTCATTGTGTTTGATTGCCCTTAATAATGGAGACCATTTATTGTGAGTCTGAAACCATGCTCACTATTTTATATATGTGAATTTAGTTAGGCCTCATCTCCTCCCAAATTTCTGGTGCAGGCATTTTTATCCCTACTGATATGAATAAAATGAGGCTTACAGATTGCTAGTGAGTCCAAGTCATAACCTAGGTCACATCGAGTAGAAACCAGACTTTGAACATAATGAGCTGCCTGTCCAGCAGAGCTCACATTCAGAGCCACTGTGACAAAGGAGTGTATAAGCATGTGCTATTTTCAAGGAGTTGGCTTTGTCCTACAAGCGAAATGCAAATTTTGTGGGGGATTTGTTCTCTGTTTACAGTGCTATTGCAGAGATTATACCATAGTTCTTTCTTTGCCAGTTATTTACAATAACTGAAATTTAATATCATCTCAAGAGGTAATATTAAACTATACAAAATCCCCAAGATTAAAGAAAACTATGCTCTGATTTTATTTCTAATTCTTTTTGGGGAATGAGAATTTGAACTACTCTGAATTTTATGCGTATCCCATATATGTTCATGTACGTAAAGTTAATTCCCTGTCTCAAGGGTAGCAGAGACATAAAAAGGCCAATTACAATTTTATGAATAGGAAATATAAGACCTGGGGCTCTGATTTTTCTCTATTGTTGCATTCTAAATAACAGCACTATTTCTAGGGAATACTTACATCTTTTCCGACGCAGAACAACTAGGTATTTTCATTAGAGAAAAATCAAAGCAGATGCAAAGTGAGTCCCCATATAATGCAAGTAATGTTAAAATAGATTCCAAACTGGTGTCTCGTTTTGATGAAAACTCAGAAGACAATTTGGGGGCTGTTCGCCAGACTCTGGAGACTGAGGCACAGATGGAGTTCTGAATTAAGTGACTTTGTATTGTGAGATTTGAGGTTTGGAATGAGCTCTAGTCCCACTTGTATATTTCAATGATTATGGACTAATTGAATGTGGTAATTGATTACTAAAGGCTTTATACTTTTAAAATTGTAAGGTTCATAAACAGTAATTTAAACATTTATAACAAAATTCAGGGTGTAACCTATATACAGAATAATATATATAGACAGAATTACACAAATAAAAGTTGATTTGATGGGTAATCAAATACTGTGTATTAGTTGAATTTTCCATAAAGCCAAAGAACATTCCTTGAGATATCAAAAGTTTAAATATTTTATCTATTTTAATATGTAAAAATATGACTTATTTTCCTATCACACCATGTCTTTTTGTTGACCAAAAGACAGCACTAATGCCAATTCATTCAAGAAATGTTCATTTTGTAAAGATCTAATGTGTGTCTCCAGTGTACCAGACTGTTCTCAGCATTTGGTGGCACAAGATACACGTCTTTGCTTTGGGGGAGAGACAAGCAGCCAGTCCACATATTAAACATGTGTATTCTATGTAAGGGAGTCTTCTGTATTGTGGACAAGACATAGAGCAGAGTAACATGAATCTAGAGTGCCACGGAGGCTTGAGGTTGCCAGGAGACCACATCTCAGGCAAAGGAATTGCAAAGGCCCTGAGGCAGGAGCATGCTGCCTGGCTTGATCAAGGCAAGGAAAGAAGGTTGGTGGGACTGGAGTGAGGAGACCACAGCAGAGAGTGTAAGGAGATGGCTAAGCCTTCTTCTTGTCATAATTCAGCATTGATGACAAGATCCCACAAAATCCTCACACCAATATTGAAGACTGACATATACAGGGGAATATTTGGTTTTAAGTAAATGCTCACGCGCATTCATGAATATTGTAATTATGTGGAAGGACATTTGCTAGTGATTGGGCACTCAGAAGCAAACACACAGGTCTGGTGGAGAATGATTGAGGACTGAGAGGGTAGGCAAAGGAACTGAGCAAGACCAGACGGCGCTTCATCAAGGGCGTGCTGGCCCTGGGGAGGCAAATGAAGGGCAGACACATCCAGGTTGTATATAACTTCCTTCAGGGAATCCAGGGAACTGTTCCGCCTGTCCCTATGTGGTGTAACTGATAAGAGCATCATGCGCTTTGCCTCTCACATGCACTCAGCCTCCACTTCTACAAATCATTTTCATTGTTAAATTTCTCCAATGTCGGATGAAGCCCTATTCTATCGCTATGGTAGTAGGAATATAGCTTTTCCATTTCCTTACCACTTTTTTATTCCTAAATGAACATGCTTCGCATATTTTCAATTCATTAATTAATTAGGCATCCAGTAGATCTTTACAGTTGGTTCAAAAGAGAGCTCAAGCTCTATACATTTATAGTCAAATAGAGAATGCTCCATGAATTTATCCTTCTCACTTTGGATTCTTATTTAGCAGGTTCATCGAAAACCAAAGATAAACTTACTTTTGTTATCTATGCTAAAATAACTCGGCATAAATAAACTGTAGTTTTCTAGATTTCTACCTGACTTGCTAACATAGCTCTTTCAAACTCTGTAAGAACAAAAATGCTCTCACGTCTTCCTTCTTGGTGATTGTAGGTCTTTTTTTGTAAACTTAAAACAGTAGGAGTAGCTGATATTTATTAAGTACATTCTTGTCCCAAGCACCGTGTCAGGCACTTTACAAACGCTAGGTCCTTCACCTGCCCTGCCGTCCTGGGGGGCGGCGGCTGCAAACACCTAGTTTCTCAGATCAGGAAAATGAGACTTCGGAGTGTCCACCAGTTGCCCTTAGTCATGGCAAGCAAGCAGCACAGCCGCAAATGGAGTCCACACTGCAAACTTTTTAAAGATTCCTGCCAAGTCATTAGCAGCACCTTCCTAAGTGATCTGGGGAACACCCACATTTTATAGCCATTTACCCTGAACACGTTACCCGTGGGGCTTTGGCTGAAGTGGAGAAGGTGAGCCAGGCTAGGAGGAGTAGAGGAAGGCTAAGAACATGGTACCAGCCCGAGCCTGTCGCTCTTAACCAATGTATGTGGAGAATTGGGAATGTTAGGTAAGGCAGGAAAGAATGCATAAGTGCACAAGCTTGATTTTAGTCTGTAAAATATAGAGAACTATTGAAGACTCTCAGCAGGACAGTGACCTTGTCCATTGGAATGAAGCAAAAGTCTGTGATGTTGGCGCCCCAGTCCCAATGAAAATAGGAAACAGCGCAGTGCCGGGCAGAGGGCGTTGGGAATACTGTGTACTCCATTTCACCACCCGCAGAAGTAGACCCGACGGCGCCCTCAGTTGGTGGTAGGAACTGATCAGATCTTACGTTTTTGGTTGTGCATATCTGTCTGTTCTTTCTCCATCTTACTGTAATGTTGAAAGATATTTAGATTTCCCATGACTGAAGATGATAAAATCATGACGTGTTCAATTCATATGCTTTTTCTCTTCATAGTAAAATAATTGTAGAGATATACAAAACTTCCCTTTTCCCCTCCAGCCTCCTCCCCCAGGTCCTCTTATACATACCAGACATTTAGGGGAATGGAGGGAGCACGCACTCACACACACTCACACTCATACACACACTCTTCAAAAGCTAGTTGACAACTAAGTGACTGTGGTAGATTACTTATAATAAATTAATTTTTCATAAATTCTGTCTTCTGTAATAAGTTTAATTTTATAATTTCATATAGGGAGAGAATCTTAAACTCACAAATTAGAAATTTCTTTCATGTTTTATTGCACAGGTTAGAATACAACATATTTATTTTATCTATACAGATTTTCTTTGTTTAAAATGTATTTACTTACATAGTTTAAAGGACTACCTTAACTTGTCATTAGGGGTTTGTTTGTGTTTCTAAAATGTTAAGGTTGATTTAATAATATGCCCCAGAAAGCAATTGTATATGTATGTATTTTTATTACCATTAAATTTATATGTATGTAAATTTATTACTATAGCAAATGTTATATGCAATTATGTATTTTAAGACATCTTTTTCAAAGCATATTTTACATGTCTTCAACCAACTTTATTACTTAAAAATCAGTTTCTGAATCCCAGATGTCATAGTTGGATAACATTAATGTCACTGACTAGTTCACTGTAAAATTAGATTTAAATTCTTTTCTAAATGATTTATTCATTATTAGCTGCCATTTAAGAAAAATAATTGTAAGTTCCACTTACAAATTTTAAATTGTTTATTTATTTTCTATTGCTGCTGTAACAATTCACTACAAATGTATTAGCTTAATGTATTCTGTTCCAGTTCCAGATGCCAGAATTCTGACAGGCATCGTATGGGGCTAAAATGATAGACTGCGCCCCTTCTAAAAGCTCCAGGGGTGAACCTGTTCCCTGCTTTTTCCAGCTTCCAGCAGCTGACTGCCTTCCTTGGCTCCTGACAACATCAGTCCAAACTCTGCTTCCATTATCAGGGCTCCTTCTCTGACTCTTGGACTCTTGACTTTCTTTTTCACTTACGAAGACCCTAGGGATGCCATGGGGCCCTCCTAGATCATCCAGGTTAATCCCATCTCAAACTTCTTATTTTATTCACACCTGCAAAGTCACTTTTGCCATGGGAAATAACTGCTCACAGGCTTTGGGAATTAGGGTATGAAAATCTGTGGTGGGAAGTGAAGCTTTATTATACTTACAACAATAGTGTTATTTTTTCTAGTTTTATCATTAGTAGTACACACCTTTATCTGCAAGTTTGCAAATAATACTCTGCACAAAATACAATGAGAATTAACTTTTTCTCCAATATATTTTTCTGTAACTATATCAAAATAATTTTTTAAATAAATTTATTTTTAATCCTCACTAGAGGATTTTTTATCATTGACTTTAGAAAGAGAGAAAGAGGGTGAGGCAGAGAGAGACAGAGAGAGAGAGACATCGATCAGTTGTCCCCCACCCCATACGCGCCCTGACTGGGGACCCAGCCTGCAACCTAGGCCTGTGTGCTGACTGGGAAACAAGCCCACAGCCCTTTGGTGAACAGGATGATGCTCCAACCAACCGAGCCATCCTGGCAGGGCAATACTTTCTAATTTTAAAAAAAGCTAATCATTTCATGCTATATGAATTAAATTTAAATGACCATGCATGAATTTGGGGCTCCTAATTTTTGTTTGCTTGTTTCTTTCTTCTATCACCACAATTTATATACTTTTAAGATATAAACTATAGCAGCATAATATATTATATTTTATTTTTCTAAAATAATGGCAATTTTCTTTAGTTCTTACTGTTTCTGAAATCCAGGAGGTAAAATACCAACTCATCTCTAACAAAACAGCCCCTGATATGATTAACCTTAATTACTTAATAGAAGGTGATGCTTTCTGCCAAGCGCCCTACTGTGATCTCTTCATGTGATTGATGAAGAGTTGAACACAGTTCTTTCCCATCCTTCCCATTGACAGGCAGGGTCCATTGACTCTTTCCTTGAACCTGAGCTGGCTGTGTGACTGGCTCTTCAATTAGAATGGAGTAGAAATGGGAGTAGAAAAGATGCCATGTGATTTCATGTCTGGGTGTCAAGACATTCATGGCTTCCGCTTTTCCCAGGGACCACTCCCGCCATGTATGAAATGCAACTCTTGAGACTCCCAGATCTCAAACTAGCCAACTTAAAAAAGAGGCAATAGGGAGTGACTGAAATATGAAAAAAGAGCTCTTAAAGCCTCCAGTCCCAGTCAACTGCAGGTGACAGTGATCCCGTCTGTCGCCATGTGGAACCAGAGTACCAAGATCAGCTGAGCCATGTCTAAATTCGTAACCCACAAAATCACGAACAATGAAATTGTTGTTAAATGATACTAACTTTGGAGGCAGTTTGGTACTTGGTGATAGATAGGCAATGTCGTCCTTTATTTTGTAAGTTGAATTTAGTAATTTACTTTAAGCCTCTTGCTTTGTTTGTGATACATCAAGAGATAGACTTCAAATTTAGCTTGTTTTAAAATGTCTATACGATACAGCATCTCCCAGTGGCACAATGGCTTTCTCTATTAGACATGTATTTTATCATTACTTTCTGAAAGCTATAATTTAACTTGTCTGTTGTGGATCCAGAGTGATAGTACAATTGCTTTAATGTCACTGTTTATCTGAAGGATAATATCAGCCTTAAACATATTGGAAAATCCCATGGATCCCTCCACCCCTGTTTCCCACACACACACGATCTCTTACACTGTCAACATTCCGAACCAGAGAGTACTCTGGGCACAACTGATGAACCTACCGTGAGACATCATCATCACCAAAAGTTCACATTTTACATTAGAATGGGTTTTTAGATTTTTATTCGATTTCTTCAAAGATGGGTACAAATGTTCAGATCTTCTGTCATCTCAGTTAGAGAATCCTTGACTCAGGGTCTTTGC
>CM052548.1:9560510-9588111 GCA_028533065.1 Trachops cirrhosus | reverse complement strand
TGGCCAGTCTGTATGGGATTTTTGTTAGCAATTAATAACTGTTCACTAGGTAACTGTTAATAAAGTGGTAGGTTTTCACTTGTAAGAAATGTGCTTATATACTTATACAACGTATTTTTACTGCCAGCTAAGAAATAACGTGTCAACTCATTTGCATTTGTTTATTCCATGTCCAATGTTTGTATTTGCTTACCTATAAACTTGGTGAGATTTTTCAAACACTTCTGAAAGTAAATCAGAGTGTTTTTAGTACAAAATTTGACTGTAAAGAATGTTGCCATTTTTTAGTGTTGTAACCAAATATGTCTCTTCCCATGAAATATATGCCACAGAAAGCTCCAATTTTATTCCAAAGAAGCTGTAAGCACTTAAGATATCTTCCTTGAAGACCACATGCATATTTTACATTATTTAAGCATAAATACTGGTGCAAAACTTGTGGATGAATTTGGTTTTGTAAAATAGTGAAAAAACTTTTGAGTCCAGTGAATAATATGGATTCTCAAGTTGCATATCTATCTTTGTGGGTTGAGGTAGAAAGTCTCAAATTCTATAAAGGTTTGTGATGTGATTCTGAAATCATGTTCCAAGGGGAATTCAAACATTTTATTTTATTCTGTATAGCTGAAGTACAATTTTCATGCAGTGAAATGAACAGATCTTCAACACACAATGTAATGATTTTTTAAAAAATAATTTTAAAAATGTTTTATTTCTTTATTTTTAGAGAGGGGAGGGGAGAGAGAAAGAGAAGGAGAGAAACATCAATGTGGGATTGCCTCTCTTGTGTCCCCCAGGGACCTGGCCCACAACCCAGGCATGTGCCCTGACTGGTAATCAAACCAGCAACCCTGGTTTGCAGGCCAGCACTCAATCTACTGAGTCGCACCAGCCAGAGACAGTTTAATGAGTTTTAAATGCTAAACCTGTGTAACCCACATCCCTCATTATTCATTCAGCCAACATTTATTGAACACATAGTATGAACCCCTAGTTGCTAGACCTATACTTATGAATAAAATCAAATTGCCACCCTTGAGGTATGAAAGTGAACACAAGAAAAATGATTTGTCATTAAGTGGTAAAGGCTCTTTAATGTAAATGTGCACAGGAAGGAGAAATAGCAAGAGAGTGATGAGTTCTGCTTGGAAGAGCAGCTCAAGAAGGGTTGCTTAGAGGAGATGGTGCTGTTGCCCTTCCTCCTCCTCAGCGTTTCACGAACTGGCATGAACAGCGTGAGGTCCACTTAAAAAGGAGACGCCTAATTTGCCTTGTAATTCAGGTCCCAACCGCCTGTAACAGAAAGATCTTTTTCGAAATGAATTTTCTAGTTTGGTTCATGGGTGAATGTCAGAATAAAATCCAATTTCATGAGACTTACTGCAACCAAAGCCATTTGGGTTTACATTGATTGAATAATCACATTCTCTTAGGTTTTTTTTCATAGTAGCTTCAATTGTCATGTGAAAGTCTTTTTCCTTATTTTAAAAAATCAGTACTCTCAAAGATTGCTGGGTCCCACTAAAGGAAACGACCAAGAGGTTGTCAAAATCAAAGAAACTGGTTATCTAATAAAAGGGCTGTGGGAAAGATAAAGATTAGAGTGAAACCTCTGAGAAAAGATGTTATTAATGAATGAAAGATATCTTATTATGCCAAAGATGTTTTGGCCTGAGAAAGAAACTGTTGGAAAACAAATTAAAAATTAATTCTGCCACAATTTTAAAATAAATATATAAATTCAAAGAACTTAGAGCTAAACTAAGTTCAAAATCAGAAGATTTTCTTTTGAGCTATGAGAATGACTCATTAAAAGGACTTTTCCTGACTAGTAGGTCAAAATATGTAAATAAGTTGCTAATTGGAAGTGATGCTTTTAGGAATTCTATGTATTAATACATTGCTCTGAATGAGTGGCACTTACAGCTTATTATTTACCTGAAAGTTATTACTTTTTAGTTATTGGAGAATGACACTTGCTCATCATTGCAATTTTTTAGGTATTATATATAATTAAATGGCCAAATTTTGCTTACAGCTGCCATTTTTAAATAAGGAAAAACATGCTCCTACTTCAGAATAAATTTAGCCAACTCTCTTTACCAGAACCTGATGGTTTAAAAATTCAGATTTCAGGGATATAAACAGAGGTTTTGTTAGAACACTTCAGCAGAGTTGAAACGAAACAAATAGCCCCACGTTACAGCTGTGCATTCACGGATGCCATTTTGCCATAGCCCGAGGCCATTTCTTACTCTGAGTCATGCTCTTCAGCCATGGCTGCACATTGGAATCACTGGGGAGTTTGAAAATCACTGATGTCAGAGTTCCACCCCTAGAGTTTTTGATGTAATTGGTTTGAGGTACAGGCTGGATGTCAGGACTGTGCAGTCAAGGCTGAGACATGCTGCTCTCAAGGAACTTGAAATATATGAGTGTTAGGATTTTAAAGGGGACTCCAGAGACAATTGCATGGCAGAAACTATAGCAAAAATAACCATTGTCCATTGCTCAAAGGTAGAACATGTAAGTGTCAGGTACGAAGATACTTTGAGAAAGGTTCTTCAAATGTATAAAAGTGTTTATCATGGACTTAAAACCACCTATTCAGAGAGCATCGTATGAGAATCATAATCAAAGTAATTCTCATTAAAACCAATTATATTGATGACAATTTTGATTCACAATATAATGGTACAGACAATGTAGAGCGTTTCAAATCAGTAATGTTGTTAAAGATCAAAATACCATTTTGAGAGCGCCTGAAAGGTCAATTTATTAAAGATAAATTTTTTTCCTGATATGTGATTGGGATCATTCATTTATTTTTGCTCAATTTTTTAAAATGTATTAACCAAATAGTTATGAGTTCAAATTATTTTATAGGTAATCTCTAATCTCCACAGAAATAAGTGGGGCCATAAAAAGTTTACCCCAGTTTCTGTGGAGCCCATAAATAATTGCTTTCCAGGGATATTTAAATGAAATTATTTCCCTAACTGCAGGGGTTGGGGATTGGTGAAGATTTGTCCTTTGTGAATAATACGAAGAGTGTACTTGGCTATAAAAATAGTACAGAAATAATTAGCTTAAAAAAACTAAATTTCATGTTTAGCAAAGTTAATGAGTCCCCAAATTCCTACAGTTGAATATTGGTGTGTAAATGAGTACATCAAACCAATAGAGAATAGCCTTAATAGTTATGGATATTTAGCTGAGACCTAATTTCTTCCTATTATTCTATATCTCCCAGGTTTAGATCAAACAGATGTTTTGGCTCCTAAAAGTCTCAAAATAATTTTGCTTTTCTGAGAATTCCTTAATTGGTGAGTTACTTTGAGAGGTCACCTATCAGGAAAAAATTAAATTTACATTTTCGAACTTCTGCATTGTATTAACTGGCTATTGCTTTGATTTCTTTTGTGTTTCCAGCTATTTTGTTTGGTTAGTGATATATAGATATCCAAAATATTTGCTGAATGTTCAAATTTTATTGATTGATTTTTGAGGGGACTAGTGTAAAGTCATCACTTTTTAAGATGCGTGGTATTTTGCATATTCACATAGTCATTATAGTGTGAATATTTTGAAAGATTATAGCTACATGATCATTTCAGATAATAGTAATTAAGTATACAAGAATTGAAAAGACAAGTTTTAAGTGTGGACTGAAGAGTTTGAACTTTAAGTAACTAGGGGATAAAACAAACATTGTTTTGTTGAAAAAGATTTTTTTCTTTCTTTGGAAATTTTTGTAGAACAGTTACAAATTGTAAAAAGGAGGAAAGAATTTAAGAGAAAAGGCTGACTAGGTAAACTTGGATAGTTTTTTTATGTAAATATTTCTTTCTCTGACCAGAACCTATAAAATGATTTATACCAAGAAGGCATTTGGTAAATATTTACTCAATGAATGTTAGGTGATGGAATGGCCAAGCAGGCTGTGGGGAGGGCGAAGGGGTATGACCAAACGTGAGAGTAGTGAAAATGGAGAAATTTGAAAGGATGTGGATGATTTACTTAGATTTCGTTCATTAGGTTTCGATAGACAAAATCTGGAAAGAGCAGCAAAAGAAATGGAAACGATTAATGGAACATAGAGTAGGCCAACACTCCCTACTCAAGTTCTTCTTACGCAGGATATCCACTGGCTTCCTTGCAACAGAGTAGATTTAAGTTTTCCAGAGTTATAGGGCCCAGTCCTTCCTGCCCTATTTCCCTAATTCACAGTCCCAATGGCCTGAGAGGAAAATTAGCTGCTCTTCCGCAGCAAGGTGGGCCAACTCTGTAAGCAATTTTTAGTATCATCTTTCAAATTACCCATTTTCACAAATGACTAATCAGGCTGAGAAAATAAAATGAAAACAAGCAGACTTGGTTTGGGGGACACGCAATTTAAGTTGTTTCAGGACAGTGCTTCTTTAGCAGGCAGATAAATTCTGGTAGACATGCAAGAGCTTGCTCCTATTCCAAAAGAAACAAGATGTGTTTCACTGGAAAATTGCAGATTTATCAAAAGGTAGCTTGACAGCAAGTGTACAGAATACTCTCAAAATAATTCCCTTTTTTTTCACATGCACATGTAATTCCTGCTTGAATGCAAGAGGGCTGAATACCAGCCTTATTTAATATATTTTGTGTCAACTTCTGTTTAAAAATCTTTTTGAGGTGAGAGGAGCAGAAAGAAGAGAATATTAATTCCAGATGGCTTTAAGCAAATGTTAGAAGGTGAACATTCATCGGCTTCCAAATATCTGTTGGCTAGTTGACATTTACAAACCCTGCACTGGGCAGGCTTTCTCCTTTAGCAATACTGAGGCTCTGGCAGCAAGTAAAGGATGTGTGAAATGAAATACGCCACTCATACACAGTGAAGAAGAAGGAGATTATTTGTAAGCACTATTGGGGAGTCATAAGAAGCAAATCTTTCTGTTGTTTCCAATGTCCTATTAAAAAACACTGTAAAAAGTTTAACTATACGGTCTGTTATTTAAAGTATTTGCAGCTCTTCCCATTCCAATATCACATTTTAAGGTCTATAAATTTTTGGAGCGGCAAATAATCTATTTTAAATGAGGAAGCACTGTGTTGTAAATTCCTGAGTATACCCCTGCTGAAACTTAATAAACAGAAGGTCATGTTAATCATAAGGATACTATTCATAAGGCTTGCTTAAGAATGCAAGCTAGGGACCTGCTAATTATCATTCTTTACCTCTGGTATGTGTGCATCATCCCAATTGATGGAAACAAAATGCGTAGTTCCAAACTGTATGTTTTAGAAACAGGAAATCCAACATAACAAATATTAAATTCCCAAATAGTATACAAATATGTGTCAGTCATTACATTAATATGCCAGCTGGAGAAAACAGCTCCCAGCAACAAGTGTGGTTGATTGTATGAACGTTCATCAGCACAGACTCAGAGATATCATTGCAGAGATGTGAAAATATGCAAGTCACTCTGGGGTTTCTAACTACTGTAATTAAGTTCTTGTGTGTAAATTCAAAAATAAAGATAGTTTAAAAATAGCATGCATACTAGAAATGCATCATGAAACTTGCCTTTATCTATCTGTTTCTATGTATTTATACCTCTGCCAACATGCACATGTGTACTCTCAATTATGGCTATGTGGCCGTAACCACACAGATACACACCCATGCTGCAAAGGCATATGTAAGTGCACGCACCCAAATATTAACAGTGCTTATTTTTAAGATGAATCTGGTAGGTAATTTTCTTTTACTCTTTTTTACATGTCTGTATTGATTACAAATTTTTAAATAAACTTGCGTTACTTCTTAAAAAGAAAGAGAAAAAAGATATTTGTCCATTTTGGTAAATAAAAAAATCACTTAGGAAATCAGGACATTCTTGGGGGGAGCCTCTAATTTATATCTAAAAATGGTCTTCAATAATGAAATATTCTTAATACCAATATGGATATACACAGTTGCAAGCAACTTGAATCTTTTTTGTTGTTGTTGTTGTTGTTGGCAAGATGCATTTAATATTATTTAAATGACTTCAATAATTCTTCAGATTTTCCAGAACACGTGAAAAAAACTTCATTAACAGTATGAAGTTAACAAAATATTGTTCATACACAGTATATACTAAAATTTTATTTCCTAATTGGTTATTGCTAGTAAAAGGAAATAAAGTATATTTTTATATGCTGATATATTAAATCTAGTGATGTTACTAGCTGCATTTACTTTCAGTTTTAATATTTTAAAACTTCTACATATACAATAATGCCATTTGCAAATAATAACTAGTATATTTCTCTTCTGCCAATTCTTGGGCACATTTTTTCCTCTTATTAAACTGGCTGGGGAATTTTTTCATTTTTCTAATCTCAGAAGAAAAGCTTTCAATATCTCCTTATTATATTTCCTGTAGGTTTTCTATGGATATCTTTAATCAAAGAGATTCTATCCTATTCCTTATTTGCACATTTTTTTGAAGAATACAATTTTATGCATCCAAGATTTTCTCTTTCAAACAGTTAATGTAGTAAATATATTAATTGATTTTATGATATTAAAACAATCTTTCATTATTGGAATAACCTAAGTTGTTTTCATTTATTATGGTTATTATAATTTATACACCATAAAGCCAACTCTTAAAATTGTACAATTTATTGATTAGTATATTCACAAGGTTGTGTAATAATCACCACTATCAAATTCCAGAAGAGTTTTATCACTGAAAAAAAATTCTGCCCCTCCTATTACTCAGTTCTTGTTTGCAGTCCTCTCGCTAGCTTCTGGCGATGACTAATCTATTTTCTATCACTATAGCTTTGCTGTTCTAGACATTTTATATAAGTAGAATCATATAATGCGTTTTGTGCCTGGCTGTACTCCATAGTATTTTTAAAGTCTGTTCATATTGCAGCAAGTTTCGCTAGTTCATTCCTTTTTATGACTGATAAAAACTGGACATACCCTTTTGTTTAGCCATTCATTAATGGATGGGCATTTGAGTTGTTTTAACTTTTTGACTATTGTAGATAATGGTGCTATAAACATATGTGTACAAATTTAGGGTGGACATGTGTATCCACTTTTCTTGAATATGGACCCTTGAGTGGAATGGCTGGGACATTTGGTAACCCTATGTCAAACATCTCTAAAGGACTGCAAAACTGTCTTTTAAAATTACTGCACCATTTTACATTCCCACCAGCAATGTCTGAGAGAGTGCCTCCATGTACTTACCCTCACTTGCTATTTTCCATCTTTTGATTATAGTTTTCCTAGGTGGTGTGTAAAGGTTTCTCATTGTATTTAAATTTGCATTACCTATTGACTAATAATATTAAGCATCTTTCTTGTGCTTCTAGCTCACTCATATATCTTCTTTGGAGTAATACCTAATTAAATCATTTTTCTAATTTTTAATGTTTTAAATTGAGTTGTAAAAAATTTTTTATATGTTTTAAATACAACTCTAATGAAATGTATGATCTGTAAAATTTTTCTCTCATTCTGTGAGGGTAATTTTTCACTTTTGTGATGGTTTCTTTTAAACTCAAAACATTTAATTTAATTTTGATTAAGTACAATGTATCTCTGTTTTTCTTTTGTTCTTTGTACTTTGTTGTCATTTGTAGGAAGTCATGGACTAATCCAAAGTCGTGAAGATTTTTGCTTATGTTTTCTCTAAGGGTTTTGCACTTTTAGCTCTTTTATTTAGGTTTGATGCACTTTGAGTTATTTTTTTGTATGTGATATAACATCAAAATCTGATTTCATTCTTTTTGTTTGTATATATATATGATTGTCCCAGTACCATTTGTTGAAAAGATAATTCTTTCTGCATTGAATTGCCTTGGCATTCTTGTCAAAAATCAATTCACTATGAATGTAATGGTTTATTTCGAATTTCCAATTTTATTCAGTATCTGTATTCTTACCTTTATGTCAGTACCACACTGATTTTATTATTTTAGCTTTGTAGAAAGCTTTGAAATCAGCAAGTGCAACTCCTCCAACTTTGTCCCTCTTTTTCAAGATGATTTATGCTATCATTGGGACATTTGCTGTATTAGCTCCCTATTGCTGAGGTAGCAACTTACCACAATTTATGATTTTACAGTTTTGAGGTTGATGTCCTAAAATTATTTTAATTGAATTTATTGGGGTGACATTGCTTAATAAAATTATATAAGTTTCAGGTACACAGTTCTACAAATCTGTATATTGTAGTGTGTGGTTAGCACCCCAAGCAACATCTCCTTCCAGCACCATTTATCCTCCCTTTACCTTCTTCTACCTCCCCGCTCCTCATTGGAAGTCCTACCCACAGCAATCAGTGAAGAAGGAGAAATAAAAGGCATTCGTATCAGAAAGGTAGAAGTAAAACTGCCATATTTTTTTGCAGATGACAGGGCACTATATATAGAGAACCCTAAAGAATCCACTAAAAAACTACCAGAGTGACAAATGAATTCAGTGAAGTAGCAGGACACAAAATAAATATCTAGAAATCAGTTGCATTTTGATGTCCTAAAGTTATTGCCAGTAGGGTTGCATATTTCTGGAGACTCTAGGCAAGATCTGTCTCGTTGCTTTTTCCAGTTTCCAGAAGCCACCTGCATTCTTTAGTTTGTGGCTCTGTCCTTGCAACACTTGGTCGTTTTCATCCGCACATCTCTTCCTCTGGTTGTGTTACTCACACCTCCCTCTTTCCTTTGTATCACACTGGGCTCATCCAGATAATCCAGGACATTTCATCCAACTCAAACTCCCTCACCTAATCATATCTACAGAAGTCTTGTCAGTCACTAGTCACATGAGTTAAAATATTTCTGGATCCTGAGACCTGGACATCTTTTGGGGACCATTATTCTTTCATCATCTCATCACACTTGCTTTTCCATGTGAATATTAAGATTATGTTGTGAACTTCTGTAGAAAGGTCAGCTGAAATTTTGATAAAGATTGTGGTGGGTGTGAAGAACAATTTGGAATGTATTTCCATATTGGAACAATATTAAGCCTTCGGATCCATGAATATGGCATATTTTTTCCATTTAATTTCCTTCAATGATGCTTTCTAGTTTTCATTATATGAGTTTCATTGCTTCTTTCATTAAATTTCTTTTTTTGTTATTCTTTTATATATTATTTTAAATAGAACTATTTTCTTTATTTTAATTTCTGGGATACATCACTCATGATATATTAGCTTTTTCATGTGTTTTTTGTGTTATAATATCATGATATTTTGTGGTGGATTTTGTGATTGTTTTCATAAGGGATGTCTATAGCGTTTCTTTCTTGTGACATCTTTGCCTCAGTGTTGTTTTCAGAATAACACTGATTTCGTAGGATGAGCTGGGATGTGCTCTCTGCCAGCCTACTTTTTGGAGGAGCTTGTGAAAGATAGATGGTAATTTTTCTTTGATTAATTTGGTAGAATTTACCAGTAGAGCCCTCTGGATTCTGGGCCGTCTGGGTCTTTTCCTCGTGGGAAGTAGGTTTATCACTAATGTAATCCCTTTACTTGTTATGTATCTATTCAGATTTTATATTTCTTCATGAGTTGGTTTTGGTGGCTTGTGTCTTTCCAGGAATTTGTTCATTTCATCTAGGTTGTCTGGTTCATTGGCATACAATTATTCATAGTATTTGCTCAAATTCCTTTTTGTTTCTATAAGGTCAGTAGCAAAAGCCCTTTTTTATACCTTATTTCAGCCACTTGTGTCTTCTCTCTTTTGTTCTTGGTCAGTACAACTGAAGGTTTTGTCTTTACTTTTTTATTATTTTTAAATAACCTACTTTGTTCCCTTGATTTTTCTCCATTGTTTTACTATTCTTTATTTATTTTCACTCTAACCATGATTATTTTCTTTCTTTGCTTGCTTTGGATTAAGTGCATTCTTTTTCTAATTTTTAAAAATGGAACATTGTTCTATTTATATATCTTTTTCATTCTGTCTTAATCTTCTTCAAAATGGATAATCTTGATTGTGTATCTTCAAGTCAGTTAAAATTTGATTATGAGCCCCTCTTGTGACTTTTTAAGTGTTTTGTCTAGGAACCCCAATCTGGGTCTTCTCAGGGACGGTTCTGTTAACTGCTTTGTTGTGTGTGTATGGCCAATGCTTTCTTGTTTGTTTGCATGTGGCAGAATATTTTACTGAAGACTGAACATGTCACAGTATATGATGTGACAACTTGAAATTAGATTTGCTCCTTGCCAGGGATTTTTTTGGTCAGTTTTTGTTGTTGTTTATGTTTTTCTCTGTTTACTTAATGACTTTCCTCAAATAATTCTGTGAATAGTTAGTGTTTGTTGTCATAGGTGGCCACTTATGTGTCTCTCCAATTGAATTAGTGTAAGCTGATGATTTTGTAGGGATTTTCTTAAATGCCTTGCACCAGTAAGACTGTTTGCTGACGGGCTCTGTGTGTATGCTGGGGCACACTTTAATAACTCTTACAGGCAGTTTATAACTCCACCTTAGTCTTCGTGTCCTCCTTGTGCAATTCCTCAAGTTCATCCAGAGGTGAAAGATTAGGGCCTTCTCGGGTCTGACAAATAAATGTAGCCCTAAACATGAGCCTGGCCTTTTGGATTGATGAGTGTATCAAAGCCACAAAAATCACCGTAAAACTCAGTGTTCTTACTGTTAAAGCTCAGTGTTTTTCTTTTCTTTTTTTTTTTTTTGTGACTCCCCCCACCCCCACCTCAGTGTTTTTCTTGAATGGGCACTTTTCAGATTATTGAAAGCCTTTGGTTCATTTCCAAAGCTCTGAAAGTAGGACGCTGACATTTTTGCCAAATTTTCATTGCTTTTATAGTGGAAGAAATTTTTATAAGTTCTTATTCCACCATATATTTTTGATGGACGCCTGGGGTCAGATTTCTAATATTTTATCTAGGATTTTGGCATCTACATTTCTGATGGAGATTGATTATAATTTTTTTTTGGTAATGTCTTATCAGCTTTTCCATAGAGAGATGATGTTGGCCTCACAAGCCAAGGTTGGAATTGTTCTTGTCTTAATATTTTGTAATCCTCTGGAAGAGTTTGTGTAAATTTTGTTTTGCATCTTCCTTAGATATTTGGTAGAATCCTGATGACAAGGTACTGGGCAGTAATTTTCTGGATGAGAAGGTTTTAAATTATGAGTTTGATTTTGTTAATACATATGAGACTATTCAAGCTTTCTCTTCCTGTTTTGTTTAGTTACATTTTAATTTCAAATACATTACTTTAATTAATTGTTATTAATATTTAACTATTCTTAGTGTCTAAGGGATCTGTAAGGATATCTAATCTGATTCTTTTTCCTTTCTAATATATTTGTGCTGAAAATAGAGCTCTGTTTTTATTATTATTATTTTTATATATTTTCACATTGTATTGATATACATATTTGAATATAATAACTCAGAATATTTTTCCATGTTTTAAAAAAGTTTAACAATTTATAACCACCAAAACTTGGAAGCGACCAAGTTCTCCTTCAGTGGATGAATGGAAAAATAAACGGTGGTATATCCAGGCAGTGGAATATCATCCAGAACTGAAAAGAAATGAGCTATCAAGCCAGGAAAGACATGGAGGAACCTTAAATTTTACATGACTAATGAAAGAAGCTAATCTGAAAGGGCGACATCCTGTATGATTCTAACTATGTGTCGTTCTGGAAAAGGAAAAACTATGGAGACAGTAAAAAGATCAGTGGTTGCCGAGGATTAGAGGTGGGGAGGGGTGAATAGGCAGAACGCAGAGAAATTTTAGAGAAGTGAGAATCCTCTGTATGACACGGTAATGACAGATACATGGCATTATCCGTTTGTGAAAACCTGTAGAATGTACAATGAGAAATGTGAACCCTAACGTAAAGTATGGACTCTGGGTGGCTCCAACCCGTCAATGTCGAGTCATCAGTTGTCACAAATGCGTCACTCTGGTGGGAGACTTCAACGATGGAGGAGGCTATGCTTGTGTGGAAAGAGAGGGTAAATGAGAAATCTCTGCACCTTCCTCTTAATTTTACTGTGAACCTGTAACCACCCTGAAAAAAAGTCTTTGAAAACAATAATAAATTAGACTTAATCCACTTACTAGAATCTAAACAAAGCATCAACATGTACAGATGCTGTCACTAGAGTAAAAAAAAAAAACACTCTTAGTGAGGTGTTTTCTCCTTGATGAAGTCAAGAAGAGAAGAAAAGATGGGTGCTTTCTGTATTGAATACATGTTTAGCATTTGTTCAGGTATCCGAATAGACTCACTAATAAAAATAGTATTCGAGTGTGTGTACACCATTGTGCACCCATGCTGGTAATTTAAGAGAACATGCTTTGAATAAATTATGCACTGTATACTTACTACTATCTTAAGAGTGAATGAAATAATAAGAATTCATCATCTCAGTGCTCTCTCTATGCAATAATGATTTGCCTGTGTGAGAATGCCTTGTATTCACTTTATCCAATAATGTTTTTCATTTATTCTGAATTAATGTATGTATTTCTTATTTTTATAGTGTATTGTTTTTCAACTCTGGGCCGTATTGAACAGACACACACACATGCACACGCAGAGCTAAAAACAATATATAATCCTAGAGGACATATGTCTATAGTTTACATTCATTCATTCACTCTTCATTTATACGTTCGAGAAATATAAGAGTTTGATCCCAGGCTAATGTCCAAATCAATAAAACATGATCCTACTATTGTGAGCACCACAGGATATTAACTTTGTAAACTGACTTGAAATCTCCCTGGGTAAATGCTAAATTCTCATATATAATAATGCCTTCATTTACAATTTATAAGATGATGATTACCAAATTATACAATCAGCCTTGACTTTTATCCAAAACTGCCAAATCTGTACATAAAATTGCTTTCAAAACATTTCCACCCAGTAATTCCCACAGGCACTTCAAACTTAACATGTTCAAAATAGAGCTCATTCTTTCTTCCCATAAATTCATGCCCTGCCTCTTGTATTTATAGTCGTGATAGATGTGGTAGCAGAATAAATGCGCCCAAAGATGCCCGTGTCCTCATGCTTAAAACCTTTGAAAAGGCTGCATTATGTGACAAGAGAGAAAAGGCCATTATAATTCATAATGATTTAAAAAATCTTAAAATAGAGTCATTATGTTGGACTGTTTTGATTAGCCCAGTATAACTACAAGAGCCTTTGAAAACAGAGAACTTACTGCAGCCGGTATGCGAGAGGTGGGGCAGAAGGATAGTCATGGAAACTGGCAGTGTGGGAGGTTTTGAGTAGGGGCCCCACGGAAGCCGTGACGAAGATGTAGGCAGCCACTGGGAGCAGGGTCTGGCCCCAGCGGACAGCCAGTGAGGACACGGGCACTGTGGTGCCACCAACACCAGGAACTAAACTGGCCTAGCAACCTTGTGAAGTCGAAGCAGGTTTCTTTCCAGAGCCTTCAGGAAAAACTGCAGGGACGTCAGAGTTATTGTATCATGACATGAAGACAACATATTTTTCAAATCTCATAAACTTTATCCTTTCCTGATTTTACAAAAGCCGTTTCCTCTCCCTTGAAAACTGTGCTCGCTGTTATTTATCCTCCTGTGTCATCTCGAGGGTCAGCTCAGATTCTCCTAAAGTGTAAGGTCTTCCTACATGTTCCCAGGTGAATATTGTATGCTTCTTTTATTCCTATTAATTTGTAAATATGTCCATTTTTGTAATCAACGTGTACAGCAATGTTTTGTTGACATGTCTGTTCTACCCACTAAACTAACACATTTTTAAAGACATTTCAATCCCCATCTCAATTGTTGAACAAATATTGTGTAGAACATATTAAATGTGTGTATCACCTTACACTGGTTAGAATGCCTATTATCAAGAAGACAAGAGTAAGTGTTGTCGACGATGTGGAGAAAAGGGAACATTTTCTCTATTAATGGGAACGTAAATTGGTTCAGCTGCTATGGAAAACAGTATGGAGGTTTCTCAAAAAATTAAAAATGGAAGTATCATATGATCCAGCACTCCTGAGTATATATCCAAAGGAAATGAAAACAGGGTATCAAAGAGATAGCTGCTCTCTTATGTTCATTGCAGCATCATTTACAGTTGCCAAAATAGGGAAACACCCTAAGGGTCAGTCAGTGGATGAATGGATTAAAAAAAGCTGTGGCATACATTCATACACAATGCAACATTATTCAGCTATGAGAAGGAAGGAAATCCTGCCATTTGCAACAGTATAGATGGACCTTGTAGATGTTATGTTAATGAATAAAGCAGACCGAGAAAGATTATAACATGATCTGACTTACGTGAGGAATCTAAAAATGCTACATTTATAAAAACAAAGTGTAGAATGAAGGTAATCAGGGGCTAGGGTGGGAAATTGGGGAGGTGCTTTTAAGGGTACAATCCTGCAACCAGTAGATAAGTACATCCTTGAGATCTAATGCAAAGCATTTTGATTATAGATAACAATGCTATACTAAAAACTTCAAAGTTCTTAAGGCATTAGATCTTAATTGTTCCCATCAAAGTAATAATAGTAATAATAATAATGTGCCCTGATAGAGATGCTAGCTAACAGTGCAGTGGTAATTTATGGAATTTACCCTTCTATTTATATGTGATAACTTTCTGCTTATTTTTATCACATATCTTGCAATTTTTTTTCTGGTTTGCAATGTATCCTTTAGTTTTACTGTGAGTGATATAGGACTTAACAATATTTATAAAATCAAATTGATCAATATTTTCCTCTATTAGTTCTTTATGGCTATTAGTCTTTGGATGCATCCTCTACCTCAAAATCAGATAAATATCTATATTTTCTTCTGAATTTATTTAAGCAAAAACCTCTGTTCTTTATGAAATTTGAAGGTGTAGAATTCAATTTTTAATGGTTAACCAAGTCCATAGCCAGCATTCTCTGCTGCACATGCTTTTCTTACTCCACTGACTTAAAAGGCAAAAATCTGTCACGTAAAAAAGTCATCGACTTGTCAATTTATATATTTGTGCATCACTATTTAATTATTGTGATTACAGAATTACTTCATGCTTCCACAATTTTTGACTATTTTCTTGATATATCCTTGTAGACAAAACTTTATGAAGCTTAAAAATGCTTCATTAAGCTTGTATGTTTCCTTAGAGAGAATGGACAAACAAAAATTATTTGTTTATCTCATTCTTTTTTAAATCCCTAGGGAAAATAGTATTATTTTCTTCATATATAATTTATATATTTATTTTATATATAATGTTAGATTTATTTTATGCTAATTTTATTAATTTGAACATTTAATGTTATTTTTCAAATAGATAAAATAATAAGCAAAATAATCAGGCATAAAAACTCAAGAGGAAGCACTACTTGCATCTTAAATACAGTAGAGTTCAAGGCAAATTTCTATTTTATTTGGGACTTGGAATTTTCTTGTGTTTTGGTTGTATTTGAACTTGCACGCTCTCATGCCTACCTTCCTCAAAGCCACTTTTCTCTCTGTGATGCACTGCTCCCGTTTTTAAAAGGTTTGGCTCTGTCCCTTTGTAGATAAAAAGGAGAGGTTTGTTTAGTTTTTTTCTGTTTCCTGTGATAAATTATTTTCATAAATTTGTCATTTATGATGCTAAATATTTTATGTTAATGCCTGTGAAAAATCAGATTCAGCATTTATAACAATTTAAGTGTAGTTGTATATAATATTATATTAGTTATATTAATTTTTGGTGTATAACATAATGATTTGATGTTTTTTATACCTTACACCGTGATCATGTGACTAATTCTAGTGATCATTTGTTGCCATGAAAACTCAACACAATATAATTGAGTATAGTCCCCTTCACTTTTTTTTTCTCGTGTTACTTCCACAGAATCCTGGAAAAATTATTTTGCCCAATGCCAAGAAAATCTTCTTGATAAATCCTGATGAGGCCCTCATTCATATTATTAAGCATAGCTGTTAATTTTACGTGTGACTATGTCACCAGGTGACATACTCTTTGTGGCTGAAATGTTCTTACTGGAGATGCCATCAGTAATAGCAAGGACTCCATTCTCTGCAATGTCACAGTTGACTGAGGTGCCCTAATTTCACACTAGCAGTACAAAGACATTTAAAGTTCCATTATACTTTAAAATGGAGCCTATTTCTTTGTCTCTAACTCCACTTTATAAAATTCTCTAAGGTACTAGGGAGATGAGACATTTGCCCTAATTCTTAAAATCAAATATTACATGTTTTAAGGTATCTTCAAGTTTTAAACTAAATTCTAAATAAAAATATTTGGTTGTAAGAATGACAGTATTTTCATCATTAGATTCTGAATATACATGAGATACAGCAAATTGTCTTGAAGGGATGGTTCATAGCTATTATATCCACTTCTTTATATTAAACTCACCTATGGCAATCTTCCACTTCTGCAACTCCCCTGCCGCTGTGTTTATGGGCCAGCGAAGACAGCTGGGTTGTTTAATGCATTGGGTATTTTCCATGTAATCAGACCTTTAAAAGAAACTCCTTTCTAACTTGTCTCTATGATCCAGCTCTCCTGGAGCTTTCTTGCTACCTCTCAGACAGACATTTTCAGGCTTGTCTGATACTTCCCCTTTCTGCCCGCACCCTGGTATTCCGCAGGATTTGTCTTTCAATCCTATTTCCTTTCCTTCCGGCATACTCTCTGTGGATGATCTCATGCACACCTACAGACCTACAGCGTCAGTTCCCAGTTAAAGGCTGATGACTTCCAAGCCAGCACCTCTAGCTCTTTGCTCGGCTCCCTATCTCTGTGTGTAAACACTTGCTAAAACCTTGATCTATTACTTATTCCTCAACAGTCAAACAAGCAAAAAATGAAATCTTACTTCTCTAAATCTTTCCTTTCACATTTCTTATCTCAGTGAATCACCCTACCATCCAGTCCTTATTCTCTCCACATCATTTCACTCAAACTTTGACTACACACACACACACACACACACACACACACACACACAGATTTTCATGCCCCCCTGCCACAGCAGCAATTGGGACTTTAATTATCCTCACCATCCTGGTCATTGATCTTCCTGGTGCACTCTTACTCCAATCTCTTTTTTTACCTCAAAGAATAATGTCCTTGAAATACAATTCTGATTGATACTCCCCTGGTAAAGATTGTTCATCACCCCCCACTGTGATATGGGCTCTGACTTCTGTAGTGTGAAGTAGGAAGAAGTGCTGAGCATTTCTCCGAGCTCATTCACCAGCTGGTACCCATCCTGCATGTGTTCTTCTAACCATGTCCAGTGTCCCTTCAGTGTCCCGGGGCTCATACTGCCTAAAACCACAGCCCTTATGCACATATTGTTTTTACAAGGAGTTTTCTCCTCTGTCCTTGACTTTAGGCAGTGGGGTGAGGACTCATTTTAACACTCACCTTTATTTTCCTAGAACCCAAAGGATGCCTCTGATATTAATTGAATTGTATATCTCACCCATTGGAGAATGTCTTTCATCTTGGTCACAGAACATAGCAAAAGGCAAGACATAATAATGGCTGAACAATGTTGAATAAATGCCTTTTAAAGAGCCACTTAGGAATGATGGAAGTTTTCTTTTATCTCAACAAATGTATGTGAATTTGGAGGTAGTCTAAGGACCCAAGATGAGGATGAACTATCCAAATGATTTCCATTTATACTTCTACAGTATCAGGTATAGCAAAGGGAGATTAAAAACTAAATATTCAGTTATATCCCTAGAAAAGACATTGATATTTTATGTTGTTAATTTTGTGCTTTATACCAAAGCATAAAGCATAATTCAATGTTAAGCTTATAGGGAAAGTGTATAAAAATTGAATTTACTCATCCATGTGTTTGCTGACTAAATTAAACAATTTTAATCACAGCGGTCTTTGTCTATAGACAAAGCTTAAATGTTCCATCAATAAATAATGTCTATATTGTTTTTAAAAACATTGAGACTGTGACAAACATGTCATATAATACAAAAATTAAATAAAACTAGCCATGTATATACTAGTACAGGGAAGTTACAAATAGGGAGAAAAACAAGGATAGAGAGAAATATAAGTATTCAGTCCAAAAGACACTCAATAGAAACTATAGTTTTAGGTTTAGTTTCCTAGTAGCCATGTTGCAATGAAGATAGCATCACTTAAATAGTTCTCATTTTAATTAAAGGAGAAACTTGCCTCTGAAGGAGAAAAACTGTTCTCAGTACTGCATTGCACTGTAACTGCCTCTCCCAGGGTATTGTATGTGGGCCACTGAATGCCAATATTCCTCAGCAATATTTTTCTAGTAAGTAACAAAATGGATTTCATAGCTTTATTTGTTGTATTGTCCTTTCATAAAAAAATAGAGCATGCCCTCCAAACTGAATTCAGAGAAGGCAATTCTATTCAGGACAAAGGCAATATAGTTCAAGTCTGTAGGAGTCTGGTGTTCTGATTTGATGAAAGCAAAATTGACAGTTCCCAGAGGAGTGACAGCCTTCCAGTGATATCGTGTAGCTATTACAGCTGGGGTGTGTATTAAATATCCACTTCTGTTGGGTGATGCTCTAAGGTTTCTAGTTATATTGAAGCCATAAAAGTCTAGAAAAAATCTGTAGGGAAAATTTATTTACCTAAAAAACATATTGCATATAATTTTTAATGCTTTAATATTAAAATAACATAGGAAGGGCATTATCTTTCTAAACTACTTGTTATTGATAAGCAGGAGTATTTTTCCCTGAAACATTTTATAAATGAGACATTATTTCATTATGAGAAAGAGAAAAGTAAACAACATCTCCAAATACTATACACAGGATGTGGCAAAAGTAGGTTTGTACTTGTAAGTACGTGAAACAGTTTATTCTTGTATTATTATTTATTAATGACTGCATTACTTTTCCATACAAACAACTATAAACTTACTTTTGTCCCACCCTCTACTATACCCTAGTGCCAGATTATTTTTACATATTTTATAGCATTAAATGCTAGAATTAAACTTGCAAACATCAAAACTGGCTAAAAGTAGTTATTCAACCATGTGGACATGTTGAAATCCAGTATGAGGATGTGCCTACAAGGGACTATGAAATCAAATACTAGGATGAAACATATTTCACAGGAGCATTCTAAAATCAGTGGCTAATCCACACAACACAAGTGAAAAGAGCTTATAAATATTGATTCATTAAGTTTATTCCCCTTAGGTTCATATCATGGATAAGGTTAGAATACTTAACCTAGAGTTATATTTAAAACTTCACTCTTATATTCAAGTATAATGCAATTAATATTATAAAGAGTTTCCCTTTAGGGGATAAACATTATTAATGTATGTGGTTCTCTGCTTGTCCATAGTGATTCTGGCTTTGCCTGTCCAGTTTCTGCCCCGGTGCTGTTCTCTGAAAAGGTGAACAACTGACAGGTGACTTGCTCTTTGGTGTTGCCTCATCAGCATAACAAGAAGAGGAAATCAAGATAAGAAAGGCAGGAGGGAAGGGGGTATACACAGAAGAAACACATTTGGGCTAGTTCTGGGGAAGTGTCTTCCGGCAAAGAAAAACAATATACGTAGTTAGTAGGTGATTATGAAGTTAACTGCAGGGATTTCGAGAAAGAGGGGAATGGATGAGAAAGAGGGTTGTGGAAGTGTGTGCTTTGCAATCTATATCTTCTGCAGATGTTACCTAAATACAAGGAGAGACTTAGCTCTTTAAAAATTATTTTCTGGCCTTTTTTTAAAACCAGAGTGCTGTATCATGTAGGTCATAGCTTTACATTCATATGAATTCTGATAAGGTGGCCAGGGAGAAAGTGTTCAAACTGCTTGGACTGGAGGTAATATGGAAGAGCTGGGGGTCAGGGAGTACAGAATTTGGCTGGGCTTCAAGACTGGGCTCTGCCCCTAACTGGCTCTATGTCTGTGGATATGTTTCATATGGGGTAGGGGGAGAGAGAGAAAAAAAAAAAAGAAAGAGAGGAGAGAGAGAGATTTACTCAACAAAGGGTAAAATGTATAAGCACCAAGCCACTGATGTTTTAAAAATATATTCAGGAAAAATAAATGGGGGAAAGTATGAAGACATTGAAGCAACTAAAACATAATAGAAACATTACAAAAGGTTTCTGAAAATTCAAGGTTATTAAAAGCATTCTGTTGATGATTTGGCCTGTTTGAGACATATCAGTCCTTGTGTACCGTAAGAGGAAAGAATAAACCCTCTCAGTAGTGGAGAGAAATAGCGGACATCCATTGAGACCTTTAAATGAATGGATTATTCTTTTCTGACACCTGGATATAAAAAGTAAATAGGCCCTCAGGAATTCACACTGTGTCACCTTTTCTAAGGAGCATGCATTAAAAAACAGCTATATTATTTGAAGCTTGTGTACATGGGCCAGATGTGGCTGGCATTCTCCTAGCTCGGCATGGCTGCTTCTGAATCAATATTTCTCCACCTCCGTGAGGTTCATGTCATGAGGCCCTGGGTCCCTCCATTTTTTCAAAACCGCTTACTCCCCATGAAGGCACATCTGCATCTTAAGGAAAACTCTGGTTAGAAGCTATCTGGATTTTTTTTTTCTTCTTTGCTATCATTCTTGTTGATTTTATTGCTTTTGTAAAAAATATATTCAACAGCCTGGCTTTACTGCTTCTTTATGTCCTTATCCTCAGTAACATGTATTCTCATTCTAATTTAGCCACCCACACTCTTTGCCCTAGCAGGAATCTTGAAATCTTTGTGTTGATAATTCACATCAGATTTTTAAATGCCAGTATACCTCTCCTTTTAGTTTAATTCCTTATTTTTGCAACTCTCTGAAAATTTCATTTTCTCTACACATATAATTTGACCTCATAGAAGGCAACATTTTCTTGTCTATTCGTATTTTTATAATACAGTTTCTTCTTGGCATTAGTTATTTTCAACATATCTCTTGGGTACCTCAAATCCTTTGCAACATGGAATGGCAGAATCCAGTTCAAAGTACACCAGTTCCAAACTAAATCAATCTTTCATCCCAGCTTCTACACTCCTATAGCGGTGAAAATCCCCTTCATATAAATGGATTTATATTGATGTGATCTTTTCAACTCAACAAATCTACTACAACACATACACAAACACACAAACTAAGAAAAATTAGAGCATAAAACTCAGATAAAGTACTTAACTGTGAGGAATGAAAAAAATTTCAGATGTGCTTTATAGAAAAGCTTGATAAATTAAAGGAAATATTAAATAAAGTCTCAAAGAGAAGATAAGCAACAGAATATTTTGATTGAGTGTTCTTTGGTTATGGCTTCTATTTTATTATCAGTAATCTGTCTATTCACATTTTTGGATTCTTCCTGATTCACTTTTGCAAGATTGTGTGTTTCCAGGAATTGATCTATTTCATCCAGACTGTCCAATTTGTTGGCATATATTTGTTCACAGTATTTTCTTACAATCTTTTGTGTTTATTTGGTGTCAGTTGTTACTCCTCCTCTCTCATTTCTGATTTTATTTATTTGGGTCCTCTCTCTTTGTTTCTTGATGAATCTGGTTAAAGGTTTGTCAACCTTGTTTATCTTTTCCAAGAACCATCTCTTGGATTCATTGATTTTTTTAATGTTTTTTGAAAAGTTTCTGTTACGAAATCAAGTGACAGTCTGATGGGACCTCCCTTATAGTGAAATAATTGACTTTCCCTGGCTGTTTTTAAGATCCTCTCTTTACCTTTAACCTTTGCCATTTTAATTATGATCCATCTTGATGCAGGCCTCATCTTGGGTTCATTCTTGTTCAGGACTCTACACTTCCTGGACTTGTGTGTCTTCTTCCTGTTTAGAGACATTTTCAGTCATTATTTCTTCAAATAGGTTGTTGATCCCTTGTTCTCTCTTTCTTCTCCTAATGGCACCCCTATGATGCAGATGTTGTTATGCTTCATGTTGTCCCAAAGGCCCCTTAGTCTAACTTCATTTGTTTTTTTTTTCCCCTTTTTGTTACTCTCATTGGGTGTTTTCTGTTACCTTGTCTTCCAAATTGCTGATTGGGTCCTCTGCTTCATCCAACCTGTTTATTTCCTCTAGTGTATTCTTTATTTCAGATATTGTATTGTTCATTGACTGGTTCTTTTTAAGGGTTTGTGGGTCCTTTTGTATGCTTGCTATCTCTTTGTTAAAGTTCTCATTAAGTTCCTTGTTGCTTTGGAAATATATTTTATCTTTCAGTAGTAGCTAAACTTTTATAAATTTACCAGGATGTAGATGAAACATATAACTAGTATACTTTTAAATTAAAAAATATAAAAATTATATACAGAACTCTGGGGTTGTCCAACCTTTTGGTATCTCTGGGCCACACTGGAAAAAGAGTTGTATTGGGCCATACATTAAATGCATTGTGACATGTAATCACAAAAAAAATCATAAAGTTTTAAGTAAGTTTGTGATTTTGTGTTGGGCCTCATTCATAGCCATTCTGAGTCTCATGTGGTCTGCAGGCACAGGTTGGACACCCATGCTGTAGAGCATCTTGGATGTAAAACATTTTGCCCACTACACCCTTCACATTGAAAGTAGACTTGGCTAGAGCTTGTAGATAGCTAGTTACATTGGCTTTTGTAATTCCTTAGGTTAAATATAGTGTCCCAGCCCCTATGGACTCTAAACAGCTTGGAGTCTAAGAAGCTGATCAGCAATTAAATAGCACAGTACTAACAAGCAGACAACATGATAGATGTACCATGAGTAACACAGAACCATTTCTGTGATGTCACTAGAGTCATGCTCTATTTTGTCAATTTTCTTAGTTAATTCAAAAGTTCCAGCTCATGAATCAGTCAAGTATGCCATCTCCCACAGTGGGTATAAATATTGTGAAGGAAGTCAGCTTCTAGTCACAATTCTACCCTGTGTAAATCACAATTCTACCCTGTCTAAGGAAATATATTTACATTCTTCTTATTCAAAATATATGCAGAAGGATATGGGTCTATAACCTTTCATCCTTTTAAAATACCAGCTGATTAGCTTTTTCACTTTCATTAACATGCAATGCTCCTCATGATTAAGTGCATCTAAATGAATACATTTGAGATATGTACTACATGTATCTAAATAAATACATATCTCTGAGGATCCCATGTCAATGCTCTTGTCTATACATTAGCCATTCTCTTATATGAAAATGTGCCAATATCGTTGTTATTCATCTCTTAAATGGCTTCAGTGTACTTTTTATTTCCTAAAAAAACAGCTGTGGAGCAGGCATTTAGAAAGATGTAATATGCCCTCTGAGTATTTTTAGACATTTGGGCTCACTCATATATGTATCTGAGTACATGGTGGTATAATCCTGTAACTAAAATGAATCTTGAGTTATTTCTGGACAAGTACACAAGTCATTTTATTTGATTACAAATTAAAATCATGCCATCAGTTGTCTTTGCTTTGACTTATAACACTTACTATGTTTCACAGGGACAAAGAGCAAGTGTGAGAATTGAATTGCTCCTGGTAAAATTGCCAAACAACATAGTGCAATTGGACATACTGAACAGGAGATTTAAATAAGTGAAAGTAATCGAGTAGTTGAAATCATTGATAAAGCGATATTTGAAATCTTATATCATCTTCAGATTAATGTATACAATGTACATGAAATGCCATGGGAACTTTAAATATAAGGTTAAAATTTCTTAAATGAAATTGACTTTTCTTTTTCTAGAAGTGACCTTAAGAGAAGTGACATCCAACATTTCTGGTGTGTCTTAAGAAAATGTCAACCCCATGTCAAAGCATAATTTTTAAAAAATTTAAAGGAAAAGTGTGACTCTCCTACAGATGTAAAATGAATATCTGTTATTGATTTTATTAACTCTTTAATTAATAAGAGAACCAGTGAAATGTGTCAACTGTTTAAAGGAGAAACCAAGAAGCTGACACATACATAGGCAGTGAAGAAGGGCCAAATGCCGAGATGGATGTACTTAATATGAGATGCAGAATTGGCCAGTATCCAAAGGACACACATCAAATACATTTCCACTGGATAATTTTCATATCTATGGGCAAGAATTATCTGTAACTTCCAGAGATGGGAAATAGCTAAAAAATGATAAAAGGCAAAGAAACTCCCATAAAATCAGATAAAGAAACAATGTTGAATTTCCTATTGAAAGTATTTGGTAATCTTTTTAATCTATTTCACAAGTTATTCTTCAAACTAAGAAAATGTTTATAAATTATTTCTAATGAACATTAAAGGGACTTTTCTTTATTAGTATGATGGGCCCTGGCCATATGACTCAGTTGATTAGAGAGAGCATCTTCCCAATATTCCAAGTTTGAAGGTTCGATCCCTGGTCAGGGCACATACAAGAAGCAAACAGTAAATGCATAAATAAGTGAAACAGCAAATTGATGTTTCTCTTCCTCTCTCTCTCCCAAAAGCAGTAAAAAATAGGTACAGTATATCAATAAATTATATAGAACATAAAGCAATGACCAAGTGTATTAAGTGTGTGTTTTGTAGTATTACAAACCCTATTGGGAAGTAAGTTTACTAAATATATTTTTCTCTCCAAAAGAAATGTAAATTCAATAGCCTATGTTTATAACCTTGCAATTACATACACATGTTAGTATATCTGTGTGTGTTTGTGTGTGAATATAAATATATATCTATAAGCATACACACTCCCACAGTTATTCATTTCAGAGAATTACTTACACAAACTTTACTTTTTAAAGTATACAGCCATGTTACCAAGAAGTCTTAATTTTTTATATACTAAAACAACTTTAGAACTCTAAAATATTTAGACTTTTTATAAATATTTTCTTTTCAAGATGTCCCATGTACCCTGTCAGAGTGACACATGAGACTCTTGGCACAGTTCTACTTCATTAGTTGATTTGACTTAGACCCAAAGGGTAAGTAAGGTCCGATGTTTGCCCAGAGTTAGGAGTTACCAAGGTACACAAAGATGGCTGGAACCCGGGGGTCAGATATGAGTTACAAAACGTGAATCACTGAAAGTAGAAATTGCTAAAATGGAGTGAATAACAATAAGTGATTGAAATTAATTTCTCTAAATGGCATAGAATGAATAATAAAAAAGAGATCGTCAATTTCCCTTCTTTATCCTGGTCTATATAGAATAAGAAAAATAAAACAATAAACTTTAGAGGATTTTAAGTTGATTATATTAAAATGGTTGACTCCTATGTCTTAGAAATTACTTTTTTCCTTATAATGCTACTGTTTGAGTTTTGATTCATATTGGAGTCAATATATTACTGGTTTTCATTATGTACTCTTTTTAGTGATAATTTTAAATATGAACCATTTATATTTAAGAGGGCTGCTATCTAATCTGTGGTGCTCTAAGATTTAACCATCATTATAATTTAAAAAATATAATTTGACTTGTTTATGCTAAAATTGTCAATATTTGGGAAAATTTTAAGCAAAATACTATTTAGTTTACAATGCATATTATTCTCAATGAAAAAAATTTAAATGGGCTTAGCTTCCACACATTTCAAATTCACTTTTACTTTAATTTCTAATATTATGACCTTTGGTTACAGAAATATTCCAAATTATCTTTAATAAGTTTTCAGCAGATTGTTCTGTTTTAAATTATATTATTTTACCCAAATACATATCTCCTTGTTTACATATCTCCTTTCCTAGAGTTTTTAATATTTTTAAAAAGAATATATTTATATAGAGTAAAATTTTTATGTTTGTTTCTCTCCATTAATGTTTTGGTTTGCTCTGTACACTTTAGCTTATCTTCCTTACTCCATATTCCAATTTGTCCATACAGTTTTCAAAGATGCTTTTTCTTATTTACACAAAAGCAAGGCTTTTGAACCAAGATATTTTGAATGTAATCAAAGTCAAGGCTCAGACATTTCTTGATGATGAGATTTTTCTGAGTTGGAAATCAGAGCCATCTATTGCCCAGTGCAATCTGAGAACAGAATTTGTTCCTACCCTGTACCATTAATAGCATAAAGAAGAAATGAGATAAAATGGAGGTAAAAAACATATACATTCACAGAGCAAGAAAAAACACCGAGGGACTCACACAACTAGGATTTTTCAAATTAAACTTACCAAGTTTTGGGACCAATATGCCCACTGAATTCATTACAGTTCTTAAAGCTTTCAATGCTTGTTTCTCTGTGACAGTTTTGCTAATTCTTTTTCTGTCAACCCACGTATACAATTGTAATTCACAGAGATCTCCTGCATTCTCTATTGTTTGATTCTCACAGCTCTATATGTGAAGCATAGACACGATATTGATGTGAAAATGACATCATTGAGATCCAGTGACTTTCCCGAGGTCACAAGGCTTTCGTCTGCAGCTCAGGACTAGAGCACAGAAATTTAGATTCTTTTCTGATCTCCATTGCTTCATACCACACCACTGCCACTGACGCCCCTCAGCTCTGTCACTGCATGTCTGATGGGCAATCGTCGTATTTACAAAAGCAGCATTTTCTTCTCTATCAGTATTCTGTATCTATGACATATAGCTTTGAAGCACCTGAGATATATAATTTTTTTCCCTTAGCAGCCCAAGCTGTTGATGATGTTACTGCACCATCCAAGCGCTATCCTATAACTGTCTCTACCATTTTAGTATATATACCCAACCTCTGGTATACATGATCAAACTGTTTCACTAACAATCATCAGAGCAGCACCTACATGGGAAGTACCTGGGGTACCGGCTAAATGCATTTTCTTGCACCTTAACCCCTTTATAATGAATGTCTTTCCATGGGCCTTAAAGACATGCCTTTGAAACAAGTACTCAAAAAACCACTGCATTAAATTCCATATGTTATACATGTCTTCTTGCCAAACTTTTCAGACTTGTTTATTCCGTCGCCACCTGGATTTACTCATTTGGAAGTCTGGATGCAACTCTTACTCAGTAAGTCCTAAACTGAACCTATCAACTGCCTCCCATCAAGCTGTTTATGGTAGGCAGAATAATGCTCCCCACTCCCGAGATGTCTACATATTAATCTCTGGAATCTGTGAATATATTAGGTTGCATGGCAAAGGGGAATTCAAGTTGCAGATGGAATTCAAATTGTTAATCAGTTAACTTTTAAATAAGAGTATGAAATGGATTGTGGGGGATCCTGGCCAGTAGGATCCCTATATGTTGTGGCTGCTCATGAGCAAATACACACGGACAACAGAAGTCCTGTGGAGAAAAAGGGACAGCATGGCCACTCCCTGAGAGAGAGGGTGAGAGGGCCAGAGAGCCAGTCCCCGCCTGGCCAGGCTTTTATGGCTTCTCTGGGTATATTACAGGGAGGGTGGTCCTCATTTACTATGCACAGGTTCACTGCAGGGTCTCCCTTTTACAGGTAACAAAGGAAAGAATGTTGCTAACTACTTCAAAGAGAAGGATGTTGCAGACCAAGGGGAAAAGTGGTTGAACCGGTCACACTCTATACTTAGGAGGTTTAGCTCAGATTTTAGGAAGCTGCAGTAAGCCCTTGCTGCCTCAATTCAGAGTGAGGGAGTTTCAGCAACAGCAAGTCTCATAGCAGCC
>CM052548.1:9520249-9560010 GCA_028533065.1 Trachops cirrhosus | reverse complement strand
CATGATACTGCTGTCACTTTATGAAGCAGGTGCTAGGACATAAGAATAGAATCACAATAGCAATAGAAGTCAGTAACATAACACCCTCAGTACAAGACACATCAAGTGGACAAAATGTAAGTGAAGAGAGAAGACCTAAACAACACTTCAATAAGGTAGACAGTATGGGTAGATACTGGAATTTATTCTCTGATAATAAAGAATGCATCTTCACCCTGGCCATTGTGGCTCGGTTTGTTGGAGCATTGTTCTATAAACCAAAGGGTTGCAGGTTTGATTCTCAATCAGGGCACATAACTAGGTTGCTGGTCCCCGGTTGAGTTGCCTATGGGAGGCAGCCGGTCAATCTTCCTCTCTCACATCATTGTTTCTCTGCCTCTGTCTCCACTCCTTCCCCCTCTCTAAATTCAATAAGCATGCCCTCAGATGAGGATTAATTTTTTTTTAAATTAAAAAGAATGCATCTTCTAAAGCACCATGTAATCTTAACATAAAATGAATAAACAAACAAATAATATATATTAGGCCCATAGAAAATATCAATAAGGTTCTCAGGATATAAATATTACAAGAAACACTTATAATCATAGTGAAAATGTACACGCACAGCATTTATGACAACTGCATACTGCCCAGGGCTGCATAGTGGATTTCCACAACGGGGTGGCTTAGAGCAGGAGCTGTCTACTTTCTCCCAGGCCCGGGGACTATACATCTGAGACGGAGGTGTTGGGAGGGTGGTCTATTCTGTAGGCGAGAGACTAATGCAACCTGCTGATAGGTTGACATTATTGTATCGATGTTAATTTTCTCACTTGAATAATTCTACTTTATGTGTATCTACATAGAGTACACCTTTTGCAGAATGTCTAAATTATTTCAAAATAAAATGTTTTTGAAAAAGCCAACTAGTCAACCACAGACCAAAGGGCTAGTTATCTAAACTGATTACTTTTTATTAATTTTACCAAAAATTTCTATACTGCAAGATCCTTATGACATTCCACTAATCGATGGGATGTTGTAAATCCCACTGTTATTTTTCTGATTACATGAGATTAATTGGCAGTCATGATAGCAAATTTAACCCAATGGTGCTTCTTCTCAGAATTCTACTGAAATAAAACTGTACTTAATGATTGCCAAGGCAGAGCAGTTACTTCCAGTTGTACTGTGTACTCTAGAGATGGGATTGGCCTTTTTCACGTATATATTCAACCTGGGTAATTTTTAAAGCTTTACTTTCCTTTTCTATACACTCTCAACTATGCCCTTTCCAAGAAAAAGGAAAGGAGAAAGAGACAAGACAAGTAGGATATATTTTCTTACAAAATAAAAAAAAAATTAAATTCAGAGGAAGTAACAAGAATAGTCAAGTATTACACCAGGTACTTTTCAAGGTTTATGTTCATTTTAACAGCAATTTGAGAAGATCAGCATGGAATATTAACCTGTTTCTCATATATAGGAATTACTATTGTGACAGGAAATGTTAAACATTGTAGTAGAATTTAAATTCTTAAACTCCCAGAAGTGTGTGTGTTGTGTGCATATATATATATATATATATATATATATATATATATACACATTGCATTTTGCCATACGGTGTCCAACTTCTGCGGCAGATTCTTGATAACTAGGCAAGGAATGTGACTGGGGCCAAAGTTGACCATTCATGTATGTTTCTAGAGTTGGCTGCATCATGCTAAGAAAGATGCCTTAGAGGCAGATGAACCCCTGGGTATGTTTTTCGAGAATTAACTTTAAAAGTGTAGTATAACCTTTCGATGATCTCAAGTGGTACCCTGGTCTTGGCCTCTCTCATCCTTCCAAACAGCACTCTTTCACAAAATTGTAATAGTGGATTGTAACTATCTTTGGTCTTTAAACATAAAACTCCAGATCAAATAACAGTCAGTTATTTGGTGCAAATTTACATCACCTATGACGTGAGGATGTGAACAGTCAAATCACAGAAAATTAAATACAATTGGATGATAAACATATGAAAAACCCTTAAACATGCTATAGAGTACTGTGATTTTTAACAATTAGTTAATACACACAGGGTGAAGGAAAAACAGGTTTACAGTTGTATGTGAAACAATTTATCATTATTATTTATTAATTATTGTATGATTTCCATATAAATAACTATAAACCCACTTTTGCCCCACTTTGTGTTAATATATTTAATCTCCTAGTTATAGCTTTCTAAAGTATTTGATACAGTTGCTTGGGAATTGAAAACCTCTTATATACCTTAATAATAATAATAATAATATTATTATAATAATAATAGCATCTTATTCTTTGCAGCACATAGCAGTGTACAAGGCACACCTACAGGGAAGATGAAAACAACTGACCATCTCATTAAAACAGCAAATAAGAAATACATGAATTCTTAATGAATTCTGAAACAATGAAACCATTTAGATATTATCTTACTGCATTACTTTTTAAGTTTTCTAAATTTTTGACTGAGGGGGTGTTAAAATTGTACTACTAGATATACAAATTTACCAACAAGCTGCTCACCTGCAAACAGATAGTTTGTTTTATTTTGCGATGAAAGGTGACAGACACAAGGATTAGCAATGGCACTCCTCAGGGACAGAATTAGCTAGCTTGTTTACACATACCCCGTTGTGCCTGACAGTGTCTGAACACAGATTAGGTTGGTTGCCATGGACTGGCCATGTCCATAGTGGATTCCCAATGTGTTCTGATGCATTTGTTCACTATTTCTGGAGTTCTCCCTGGCTATCCTTTAATTAGGATGCAAACAAAGTGGAGGGAATGAACTCAAATTTGAATTTCTCTGCAATTAGAAAGTTTAAATGTAGATGACTTGCAGTTTATAACATCAAATCAATTGCTGCATACTACCTCAACTCATTTCTGGAAGGAATAGTTGAAATCAATAATTACAGCCTTAGATATGCCCTTGCTCCTAGGGAATAAAATGATCTGTTCTGAAAAGTCAGCCTGTTGTTTAATAGTTTTCTTTCCAGGATTTAAGAGCAATTACTCACCTGAGACTAAATTCTGGATGGCTTTATTTTTGCCTCTGGCATGCAATGAAGTAATTAAGAGTATATGATTTTAGAGGGAAAAATAAACCTAAATAAAAAACTTTAACATATTTTAAGTCATATTCCAATGCCAAACTGAAATTCATACAAAATCTCTGGATACTGTCAACAGCAATTGATTTCGTGGCACCTCTGGGATGTCCAGAAGCATCATTTAGAAGCTGAATATGAGGGGTCTGGAGAAAGAGCCAGGTAGAGTCTGTAGCTTTGGCTTTCATAAACATATAGTCAGTGTCTGGCATCATTTAAGTATATGAGATTCCCTTAAGACAGCAAATAGCATAAAATAAGAAGGACATGGATGAAACCCAGAGAAATATTATTATTATTACTATTATTAAGAACAGGCAGGGATCCAATTTCTTTGGGACTCTCTGAGCTTCCTGGACTTCTTGGAAATCTATTCCCTTCACCAGACTGGGGAAGTTTTTCTTCATTATTTGTTCAAATACGTTTTCAATTTCTTGGTCTTCCTCTTCTCCTTCTGGCACCTCTGTGATTCAGATGTTGGAATATTTAAAGTTGTCCCAGAGGTTCCTCAGCCTCTCCTCATTTTTTTGAATTCTTGTTACTTCATTCTGTTCCAGTTGGATGTTTACTTCTTCCTTTTGTTCCAAATCATCGATTTGAGTCTCAGTTTCCTTCTCTTCACTGTTGGTTCCCTGTATATTTTCCTTTATTTCACTTTTTATAGCCTTCATTTCTTCCTTCATTTTGTGACCGAACTCAATCATTTCTGTGAACATCCTGATTACCAGTGTTTTGAACTCTGCATCTAAAAGGTTGTCTGTCTCCTTATCACTTAGTTCTTTTTCTGGAGTTTTGATCTGTTTTTTCACATGGGTCATATTTCTTATTAAAAGGTCTTATGTAAGAAAAAGAAGAAGCTCAAAAACTATGAACAGTAAAATAAAAACAAACTCACAACTATCAACAACTGAATCTAAAAAACAAAATCTAAGCAAATGACCAGAACAGGAACAGAATCACAGAAATGGAGATCACACAGAGGGTTATCAGTGTAGAGGGTGAGGGGAGAGAATGGGGAGGAAAGGTACAGGGAATAAGAAGCGTAATTGGTAGACTCAAAATAGACAGGGGAGGTTAAGAATAGTATAGAAAATGAAGAAGCCAAAGACCTTATACGTACAACCCATGGACATGAACTAAGGGGCAGGGGATGCAGGAGGGTGGGAGAGTGCAAGGTGCAGGGGTATAAGGGGGGGAAAACTGGGACAACTGTAATAGCATAATCAAGAAAATATACTTTAAAAAGAAAAAATAGAACAGGCAGGGAGAAATCCTAGAGGTGAGATGAATGAATAGATGTAGGAAAGTCAGGAAGAAATATTGTCAGTAAAACAAAGTTTAAGTAGTTAAAATAGTAGTTTAAGGAGGGCCCAAGAAACCATGCCAAATACTATAGAGGTGTCAGAGGAAGACGTGGAGGACAACCCTTACACTTGATGGTTGGCAAGCCGTTGTTAACCCACTCAGAGCAGGCTCAGAGGCATGGCCAAAGTCAGTTCAGATACCAGAGGACCCAGGATAAAATTGAAGAGGGGAAGTGAACAGTTTTTATTTTCAAGATCTTGCCTATGAATGTAGATCAGGAGAGTATCTAGAATAGGACTCAGATTTTTTAAAAAAAAGTGTTTTCCAGAGGATGTAAGCTATTTGAAACTGTTCATAGCAGAAAAAAAAAAAGAGAATATTAGGGAATAAGAATTGAAAATCCAGGAAAGAGGGCATAATTGATAGTTCAAATATCCTAAACAGAGTGGTGATTGTGGGCTTACATGGCATAGTGAGAAGGATTCATTTTGGGTAGTAAAAGGACAGATTTCCCACTAAAAGAATCTATAGAAGAAAAAGAAATGGAATATAAAGAGGCGTCAGTATAGATTTGGGTCAGAAAACTTAGATGGTGTATACCAGAACACTTCTTCGTCTGTAAAAGATAAAGCCAAGTCATTGGCATGGAGTGAACATTTTTGATGCTGAGCTTGAGGAAGACAAAATTTGTAAAAACAGGAAGTTGTGCAGAGGAAAATGAGAAATTATATGAGATAGATTGATGGGTATTGCTGAAAACCTAGCAGACTGGAAACATAATTTTTATGACATCATGGAAGGATATAATCTTAGTGTATTAACAAATCAGTGTCTTGGACAAAGTATTGTTTATTTTGATTTCCTTTTGCAATTCCAGACAAACATATACAGCATGTAATTCTGTAACATAGCAACATCACACTCAAGCACACCATATGACATCTTAGGTGTAATGTTCAAATTAAAACTATAAATTATTATACTCATATTATTACCCTACCAACTGTGCTCAAGCAGGCATTACTTCTGCTGGACCCTGCATTCATGTTATTCATAATATTTAACTTGCTTTTTTTAAAAAAAACTACTTACTATTTTGACCTTTCACCTTGAAAATACTACCCTTCCTAAAGAACCAACATTTTATTAAAATCTTTGTGATTTTTTCCTTTCAGTTTTTTGCAATGCTGGTATAGCAGCTATTTTTGTAGAGCTCAAAAATCAGGATATTGCCCCAAGTAAACCAGAAAAATGTTCAAAATTGTTATGAAATTTCTTTATCCAATAGTAAGGATACGTGTGTGTATCCACCATATGTACAAGCTTTCCTTGACTGCCTTCCAGTTATTCTTTGAATAACTCTTCCAGAATTTTCCCAACACCTCTGCGTTTGCTGGGGTACGCTTACAATATTTCTAGGTCACCTTACAACACCACCTTAGCCTTCACTTCTGGCTTTCACGGGCCTTCAAGATCAGCAGCAGTGAGTGTAGGGCCTTCCCAGGCTCCTCTGGGAATACCTGTGGCACTGCACTGTGTATGTTCTAGGCATACCTTGGAGCTTTGCAAAACCGTATTTGAGCATCTCTTCCCTTATTCCCCAGGATTCCTTTTAAGATATTTGCTCAACTTCTTTTTTGCCCAAACCATGATTACTTCAAAAGCTGAATTATCAGATCATTGTCACGGATTATTTTTGGCAAATCCCCCATGGGAAAAGCCTATTTGCACTGAGAGACCAATGAACCAGGTCAAGTAGTGGAACTCTAAGAATGTGGCTTTTTGAGGAGCTCCAAACCTATTCTATCCTATCCATTCAGGCCCATCAATGACTTCTAAGCTCTTGATTTTTAATCCAGTTTTGGGGCTACTCATTTTTAAGGCTACCACAGAGCTGAAGGCAAAGGGATGGGACTAGGGCCAACTAAAATGTCACAAAGTTGAGATTCAGCAATTTTCTTAAAGAAACAAATCTCAAATTGTTGTAATCCTTTGATTACTTTTCAAAGTTCTGAAAAACTTGAGTTTATCAAACGTTCCCAGTGTTCTCAGTGCTTTTACGGCAGAGTAGATTTTCTGAGGTCTTTATCATTCCGGAAGTCAGAACTACTTTACATATGCTTTTAAAGTTTTTCCCCAAGGCACTCAGTTTAAGTAGATACAACACATTCCTCTTTATTAGAGAAGAATTCTGAGAGAACATGGATAAACTATTTTATGGTGGCCATCAACTAGGAATCTAGGGCCTGAGTTTCAGCCTTTCCTTTGCTAAGAGTGATGGGTAGATTACAGAAAGAAAGTTTGGGATTGTACCTGAAGAGTAAGAGGAAAGGAACTGACAAGGTATTCATAAGTAGGTTTCTGTGCCTCATGGAGATCCCTGCTGAAATTTTCAATCCAAGGTGTTCGGTAAATTTTGGGTGACAGGTCTAAAATGGATTTTGTGACATCTGGAGTATTTTGGACCTTATCAAACCTTTTGCAGTGACATTAGAGAGGACATCCCCACCATCCTGTAAAACATATACTTGTCAGGAAATATTGAATTAGTTCAGTCATTGATATGACCTGAGCTTTTGTGTTTGTATTTTTATAGAAACTATGAGGAAAAGTCATAAAGAAGCATCAGAAACAAGTTTTAATTGCAAAAGGGTTAGGATATTCTTAGCTTTTTATTTGATTTTTCCTGCACAGGCTATGGTCATTAAAACAATTCAGTATGGTGTGAGAAGGAGCTTTTGGTCTTAGGGTCACTGGTGAGGTGAATTTACAGTTCTAGATCATTTTAATTGAATTACATTCTTAGGACTTTAGTTTTGAGCTCTGAATCTACAACTGTAATTTGCAAGTAGTTAGTGACATTTATTCAAATGCTCTTACGTAAGGATAATGTGAATACAGAGACCTGCTTAATTCTAGCAAAAAAAAAAAGTTAAGCAAAATAGTAGAACATTGCAAATTTGATATTTACTGAGTACTTTTAGGAATTGCTTATATGTAATTTAGTTCAAGTCTTGCTAAACTGTGAAAGTAACTTGGAAAGCAAGCATTTATATCTCATGTATTTTCCAGTTCCAGACATTTTTCATCTGTCATGGAAAAATATCCTTTATATTTGAGAATTAATGTCCATTCCTACTTAGAGTTTAATCAAGGAAATGCCTAAACCAGTATTCCAAATTACTATGTATTAAATACCATGACAATAGTTTTCTGATGTTGATAAAAGTGAAAATTATATTGAATTATGTTACATATGATAATCTTGTGTTCACCATACTAATTCATAGATATGCTTTTGTAAGCTCTAACACACTTTTAGAGTTCCCAAAACATCTCTTTCTGCCCTTCCGGTCAACACTGCCCCAAAAGACCCACTATTCTCACCTCTGTTACCAGGAATTAATATTTCCTATTTTGGTCTTCATGTAACTGGAGGTATGTAATATATTCTTTTTTGTTCTGGCTTATTTTACTTAAAATTATATCTATAAGATCCATTCATGTTATTTTATAAATAAATGATTTATTCTTTTCCATGCTGCGTTATATTCCATTGAATAAATATGGACCTTTTTAATTCATTCTACTGCTGCTGGACATTCAGGTGTCCGTCATAATGCTGGTTGTAAGTTAAATATGGGTTTAACTTTAGTAGATAATGTTAATCACTTTTTCCCCAAAATGGTTATATCAGTTTAAGCACCCAATTCCAAATACAACTGAATAGGATAGAGTCCCTGCCTTCGACAGGCTTCCTTTCCAACCGGCAAAATATTTTACGTAGAATCGTGTTTAGGGGAAACCTGTAATAGAAAGCCAGTCGTGACGGGTTTAATAAGTCGGGACAGGATTTGCCATCCGAGGCTAGTTTCGTGGCTTCATGATGTCATCAGAGAACAAGCACTTTCTTCGCTTCACTCTGCCATTCTTCATGTGTGTCCCTCGTTCTGATAGTCACAGGAAGAGGCTACATCATCATCCCACATCGAATCTGTGATCTAGCGAAAAGAAGGGGGCAAGTCGGAGTGCACATGACATGCAACAGGCAGAGATTTATCTTTCCCCTTATTAATCATGCCCAGTGGACTTCTGGTTACATTTCATTGGCACATACCTATCAGGCCATGTGACCCTCTTAGCTACCATTAGGCACACTGTGGTCCCAAATGCAATAAGATTCTGCACATTAGGAAAAAACGGGAGTATCTGTTGCCGACAAATTATTTCTACCGTGATAGACTTACCTCCAAATAACAATGACAACAACAACAACAAAAGCAACACCGTGAGTAAGTGCTATGGGCAGGTGGTATGCAGACTTTTGAAATACAAAGAGAAATACAAATAGCAATACCTCCAAATGAGTCTTTCAAAAAGAGGCATGCTTGTGATAAATTATGTCAACCAGCAATTTTTCAGGTAGAGGGCAATGAGGAATATCAATCCATGAAAAAGGATCAATATGAAGAAGTGAATCAGGGTAAAAAAAAATGTACCTTGTCCAATCAACAAAATTCAAGAATACTGGTGCAATTAAAGAAAAAGCTCATTGAAGAGATAATGACAGGAGATAAGTGTCTATGAATACGATGATAAGTACCATGAAATTTGTTTTAAAGACAGTGAAAACTATTTAAGGGTATTATCCCAAAGAATTTCATGATGTGATGGATTGGAGAGAATAAGACTCAACATGATAGCGTAAATCTAAGACAAAACATCATGAGGACAGTAGTCAGAGATCTGAAGAAGATATTTCCAAGGGAGCAACAGTGGGTGTTGCACAGAGTACGACTACAAGATCATTGTTATGTTTGAGGAAGCAGAACTGGTGTTGTCTGAAGCATATACAGGTGTTATGTGTTCAATAGGTTAGAGGATTTGGAAGTGAAAAGAGAAATTTGAACTGGAAATATTGATTGTGGAGACACCACCATAGTTGACATAATGGAATGGCAGTTATAGATGGGGTCACTCAGAACAAGTTATGAGAAAATAAAAAGGTACAAGCCAGATTATTAAAGATAAATTGAAAGAGATGGATGTGAAATAAAATACTATGGAAAAGAGATTAAGGAGTGATGGTCAAAGAAACAGGAGCAAATCTAAGACAAGTAGTCTCCTGAATATTGATGGGAGCGATAATTCTTGGAGAACAAGGAGAGGGCATCAAGAATGCCAAATGCTAATTTGCCTAAGACCTGGATAGAAACTGTTCATTTAATTTGAATATTATAGTACTCTTGGGTGTATATTTATTTTCATTACTACATTTGGCCAGAGAAATAGAAATTATTCTCAAGGAGATCAATGCAATAAAGATGCTTTAAAGAAATGATTAGTGTAAGGGAGTAAAAAAAAAATTTGTCTGAAGAAGCATGGAGTGACCAAGAGAACAGGATGGATGTTACTCAGAAGAGAGCATTTGCCATAATAACTGATTCACTTATCTTTCTAATGAGTGACTAAAAACTAAAGGCAATGTGAAAACCAGCTCCTCCCTTAAATGTTTAGTATTTGGGATGATTTTTGTGATTTTACTGGATCACATGGGAAAACCAGAAGCCTATGATTTAAATTTTTTCTTTTTCTTTTTAGCAACAAATATCATCAGTCTTCTCCTTTATTCATGTTGCCATTTGCCTAGAAAATGAGAGGTTGGAAATAGAAGTAAAATTCTTTCCTAAGCCAAAAATGAATGAGTGCAGACTTGGCACATCCCCACCTCCCGCTCCGGTTCCTGCCTTGACACATACACAGGGATGCTGTGGAACTGTCCCCAGCAGGGCGCCACCTCCACCCCAACACAGGTGCACCAGGGCCAGCGCATCAGCACCTGTGTGTACGTGTGTGTTCACACTCACATGCAGCACCCACTTCAGAGCTTTATGGGGCACTCCTTGTCTTTCCCTAGCTCTGGATTTCACATCACTTTTGTACACAAAAGCACTTGTATGACCAAAACTGTATAAAATTGTGTTGACCTGATTGTATTATCCATAAAGGGTCCTTTCTTCTACATAAGTAAATAATACATGTGTACATCGTGCATGCATGGAAATATATTTGCAATCTTGTTAAAACTGTATTTTAGATGATTTTACTAAAAAAACAATTTAATTGGAATTGAACTGGAGATTTGAAATTTTATCTATTGGTCTAGGAACTTTTCCCTTATAATTTCCAGCTCTGAGTGCATGGTAATAATGCTTTTTCCTCATCCAAAATTACATAAACATCAACTTGTATTTAATGGGTTTATAGGTCTATTTTTAACATTTAACTTTTCAGTTCATGTGGAAGTTACTGTGGTCAAATTAAATATTTCCTATCCACCAGCCTGCTTTCTAAATCCTAAGAGTACCGTTTTCTGGAAAGACCGACTGGCTCACCCACTGGGCGTTTTCTGATTCCCTGCTCTGACAGAGGCGGGCCTAGGTGCCTCCACCCTCTCCTTCAACCACATCAGCCCAAGGAAAACTCCTATTTCTGCTTTTGAGAATATAGACATAATACCCTCCTTTTCCTATTATTGGATAAATTGCCATTATAACAGTGATCTCACTTGAAGAAGAACCTTTATTCTATTTTATGGTTGGTTTGATGATCCCACTCACATTTTACAGGTGCCTTTTCAATGGGTTTATGGCCAAGCACACAGACAGTCTCTTCTGAAAAGGCTGCTGAACTGTGAGGAGAGAGCCAAATACAGGATCCGGCACAAATAACGCCCCCGCATATTACAAAATCTTCTATGGGGAAACCATAAGCATGTAATTCTGTAACATAACAATATCACACTCAAGCACGCCATCTGACATTTTAGGTGAAATGATCAAATTAAAACTACGCATTATTACACCCATAGCATTACCCTACCAACCATGCTCAAGCAGGGGTTACTTCTGCCGGACCCTGTACATTTGCTTATAAAATTGAAAGATAGAAAAATCTTAGAATTGGAGTTAAGGTAAAGATATTTCTATCCAGTCCCCTTATCAAATAATCTGCTCAAGACCGGAGAAGAAATGCATTACATTTCAACGTTTGTTAGAAGTAACTTGAAACAAATCACACAACTAAAGACGGCGACATTAGTCCAGTGAGAGCCACACTATTCCAAAGATCACGTGATCTACAGAAATGTAACTATTGCAATCATTTCACCAAGGCACATTAAACAGTAATCACTTCGTTTGGTGTGGTGGTTTGAAATTGTACTTGGGGAAACAGGAGTTTAGGCATTTTGAGGTGCCTTCGTTTTCCAGGGGGCTCAGAGTGAAGTTTTCTCGGTTTACTTGTTCGGGGGCTGGCCCTTTTGCTTTTGGTAGCAGCGGGCTCCTGGGCCTCCTGAGGTCAGATGGAATTGCTTTCAGTTTCTTCTCAATAGCACAGAGGTGTGAACAGAGTTTCAGACCCGCCTCCTCTTGCTTCAGCCTGCGGGCTCTTAATTGCACGCCTACCCTGACACTTAGAGCGCCCTTTCTGTAGATGGCTTCATTTCCAAACCACCGTGTTTGCTTTTTCTCCTAGTTCTTCCAGCTTCTCAAAACTGCTCTGTCAATGAGGCCAGGCCGGCCAGCTTTCTCTCTAGGACCTCAGCTTCCCTTCGGAAGAGAAACAGCATCTTTTGCTTCTGTGAGGGTTTAATAGCTTTAAACCCTCACGGGCAGACTTTGCTTCCAGCTGTCTTCTAGGTACTACATCAGTCTATTTTTTTTTCATATTTAGCTATTTAATTTTATTCCTTATGTACAGTTAAAATACATTGGCAACAAGAATTTTAAAAATATGTCAAAACACAACGTTTATGTCCTTGTTCTGCTTTAACACACTGCAAATACAAGCTACACGGAAACCTTATACACCCCAAACAAGTGGATCATGCATGGGGGTAACTTCAGAGACAAAGTTTGTGTCTTATAATCATCACTTATTTTCAAATAACTGACGAAATATGTAGTTGCCATAATAGGAATTACTAAAACCCACACAGAGTTCCCAAATATTTGCATGTGCTAATTTGTAATCTAAGGAAGTTTTTCATTTGAAAATCTGCATCCTGGAAAATATTTGCAATATTGTTCATTTTTATGCCAGCAGTGACATTGTTGATTTTATGGCATTTCCATACCTAGCTTATAAGAATTTTGAAGACTACATTTAAAATATGAAAATTTTTAAAAAGACAGGGGCTGGTACTTTCTTTTCAGGTTTATTACAAGTTTCACCAAAAGCCTGGGTCTTATTTATGTCATCATTTATTTATTTTACAAGTTTGGAGTTGCAAAAATGTGCCAGAATTTGAATGCCTTACATAATTTTTGAAAAGCAACTGTAATATACAATGCACTGACCTTTTAGTGTTTATTTTGATTGGTTACTGGTTACAACTTCACAGCTCAGTCAGACTGTAAACAAGGGGTAAAAACTGAATATAGAAAGGTCAGGAAAGTTTACTGACAGAATTTATAAAACCCTTTACTGCCCTATGAATAATAATGATAAAAATTTATATTTTTGCTTTGTAAATATATATTTAAGAAATAGGTCCTTAAAATTTTAAAACATAAATTGCCAAATATCATTTTTTATTATAAGTAAATCTTGTTTATGTATCTTTCTCTAAGAAATTCATATTTCTTCATTGAACATCTTTCAAATTATTGTTTTTAAAAATGAGTGGGATTGTGCTTTCATGTAGTTACAATAATGATGCAGGAAAATCCTCAAGGTTAAAGATTTTATTGTTACTTAATTTTGTTTATCTAGTTGCTAGAACACAGTGACTTAAAAATAATTCATTTATCAAAATTGATATCTCAGAAGGAAATATGAATAATATAAATAAGCATTCAAGGAAGGATAGGAACTATTCATGCAATAAAGTCTTAGCAGTTCTTAGAAGAGTCTTCCAACGTTGTCAGCACTCCCGTCTCACTCCGTACATAATAAAAAAGAAAGTTCTCCTTGGTGTCGAATCATTCCTGAGCTCAGCTAAGAAAACGAAAATATAGCTGCAAAAAGGTGGATATTACAACTGATGGGAGCAGTCAAGTCATTGTTCAGGGGCACCAATTGCTAGAAACTGTTTAGAAAAAGTCTCTTTTTCTTGAAGTTGCACAGGAGTGGAGAAAATGACATTGCAAAAAAGGAGAAAAAGAGAAAATGTGGGCAGGGGTATTGTTATTACAGAAGCTCAGCTGACAATGGGAAGTAGAGATTAGGTGTAGAAAGCAATCAACACTCTTGAGAGTTGAGAATGGGGAAAGTGGAAAATCAAATGGTTCTCTGGAATGGGTAAAGTAGTCGCCCGTGATACAGAGATTCTGCAGAGACTGGCTTAGAGAAGCGCACAGAGTCTCCCCTGTATGCATGAGTCAAGTGCAAGTCTGGCGGCAAGGACAGGAAACAAGCCACTGTCTTTACCAATGTAAATCAGGGGTTTAAGGGAGGGATAATACCTATGGAGACCATTAGTCTAGGTGATAGAGCTTCATTTAAATATTTTACAAAGAAAAGTAACATAACAGCAGAAGACGGAAGTGGTTAATTATTTGGGACAGAGTCATGGGCAGTTTCTGAAATAGATCTCAGTGATCCTGCCTTTTAGTATTCGTGTTCTGTAGTGTAGCACAAGTCTCTGCTTAGTGTTGTCTGGACCTAATGGCTTGTTTCTAATGAGCAGAATACAGCAAAAAAATAATTATAATTGAGTGCTACTGCTCTGTTGAGGCTATAAAAACTATGTCTTGCGTCTTGCTGGCCTTCTCCCTCCCTTGCTGTTACTCTCTCTTGTCCTCTTGCCCACTTGCTGGGGTGAGAGAGCTGTCATGTTACGAGGAGCTTGACGGAGAGGTTCTCCTTGCATGGCACTAAGAGAGTCCTCTGCCCAGCCACGTGCCAGGAACTAACTCCTGCCAACAAACACGTGAGTGAACTTGGAATTGAATCCTTCCCTATCAAGCCTTAAGATGACTGCGTTCAAACAGCTGCCATAACCCCCCCACACACATATGTGTATACATGTAGACACACACAGACAGTCATTCACACAGGTTTTCCTTTCCATTTCTATTGCCACTATCCTCTTGGTTTCGAGTTGTAACTGACAGTGTAGAAGGGGAGTCAGTGTAGCCAGATGCTTAGGTGGTTTTGAATTAGCAATTTATTCCCTTTATATTTAGGTGCAGTTTTGGAGGAATTTTTTTTCCAATATCAACTCTTAGGAAAAGCTGTGTAATCTGCTGGTCATGTTCTTTGTTCCTAATACTTAGATAAAATCAACTGTACAGAGGAAATAGCAATATTATTTCTGAAAGCTTTGTGATCAAAGGATTGCAAATTTGCATGCTTCCAGGGTGAACAGTTGAAAAATGGTAGCGAATGCATGGAAAAGAAGGAAGCCTGAGGAGGTAAGAGTGGCATTAATTGGAAAGGCAGTTTGCGCACACACACACTCATACACAAAACCACCAGTTTTCATGGTGCCTTTGGAATACATGTATATCAAAAGATACCAATATCTACTTTTTACATGAAAATATTAGCTATTTTAGTATGAAATTAAGTTACATGGGGTAAACAGCAATAATTTATTTAAATTGCCAGGCTCTTTTTGGGGTTTAAATTACAGTCATATCTCAGTATTTGTCAGCTTCAGAATTTGTCAAACCCTGTACTTGTGGCATTTTGACAAGAAAATAATGTTTCTTCCAGCACTCGGCGCTGGCTGGCCATTCAGAGCCCATCTCTTGCAGTGAAACAGAAGTCCACGCGTCTGTCTCATGGTAGTTCTTGAACAGTTTGGTACTCCTCGGTTTAGGCCCTCATCACGAGTTTCAGAATGATTTAACGACGAGTACCGATGTACCACTCACTCTATATAGTGATAGAACTAAATAGGGTTCATGAGCTAGACACATACATAGTGTCACTCAGGGTTCATTAGATTAAAAATTAATATTCTTGAATCCACATAGTTAGTGACACTAAAGATCCAAACATCAGATGAAGGTCTGAAATGACAAATACATCAAAGTCGGTCCCAACTAGTTGAGGACCCTCACCTGGAACAGGGACAAGGGCAAAGTGCCAGGTACACGCGGATAAAACCACTGTGATGGACATACAAAATTCAAATGCATGAAGTTTTTATCGAACATCAGAAGGTCTTCTGTATTGCTTAAAATGTCATAATGAGAATGAATTATTTTTATAATAATGAAAAGCTATTCTGTAATTTTAAAGTGGTTAAAAGACAAATACCCCCAAGAGCACTGAAGAGCGTTATCTCTGGCATAATTCACAAAGCCAGGAAGTTACTGGGTTAATTTGAGTCTCCAACAAAGTTTTGAATCTCTGGTGGAGCAAAGCCTGACTCTGAGGTGCTAAGGTCTTCATTGCCCGTGCTCCATCCAGTGGCTTCTGTACTATTCACCGTGAAGGGGTGTCCCTGAGATCAATCTTTCTCTCCACTAATATTGACTTTCTTTAAAAACCCACTGCACATTTGAGACATTTCCACAGAAACACTCTAAAGAAAAATCCAGACATTTGAAACAGCGTGATCATCCACCAACACAAGAATGAAAAATTAAATTATGGTGCATTGATACAATACAATAAAACATAGCAGTTAAGAAGAATGAATTTCTGCTACACCCACAGTGTAGCAGGCATGCTCGCATGTATATAACGTTCCTCAGGGGAAATGGATCTGTGATGGGGGGAGTCAGAACAGTGTCAGATGTGGGAGAAAAAAATGAGGCAGAAAAGAGGCCTCTAAAATGCTGGTGACACTTTGTGTCATGTTTATAGTGGTCACAAGGCTGATTTAAGGTGAAGGGATTATGCAACCTCCCTCCCCCCAAAACAACTCATAGTCCACCACATGGTGATTACCGCCTGGGAAGGGGGTGGGGGAGGTAGGAGAGGGTAAAGGAGGGATAAATGGTGATGGAAGGAGGCTTAAATTGGGGTGGTGAACACCCAATGCAATATACAGATAAGATATTACAGAATTGTACACCTGAAACCCATATAATTTTATTCACCAATGTCACCCCAATAAATAGAAAAATTACTACTCTAAGTGAAATAAGCCACACACAAAATGATAAATGTATGGTTTCATTTACTTAGGCTCCTAAAACAGGCAAGAAATAGAGACAAGAAATACAACAGAGGCCCCCTGGGTCCGAGGGGAGGGAGAAGTGGGCAGTTGACTGTGTAATGGTTGTAGGAAATCTGGGGTGATGAAGAATATCTGAAAATGGTGATGATGGTAGCACAACATTGTGAATGTAATGAATGCCCCTTAATTGCACATTGAAGATACTAAAAATGGTGAAAAGTGGAAAAAAATCTTGAAGTTGTACATTTAGGATTTATGCCCTTATTAGTACATAACTTTGCATTCATTTGTTCGGGCTACTATAACAAGGGACCACCGACTGTGTAGCTGAAAACAACCTGAATGTTTTGTGTCGCAGTTCTGGAGGCTAGAAGTCTGAAACCAAGAAGCCAGCAAGGTTGGTGCCGCTGCAGTCGGCCAGGGGGATCTGTTACCGGCCGTCTCTCTGCTACTGGGGGCGGACCGGCGATCCCTGGCACCCCTTGGCTCGTAGCTCTATCAGTCAGTCCTCACCTCCGCGTGCATTCTCCCAGTGTGTCTTCAAACGCGCAGTCTCTTCCCTCTGTGCATTTCTGGCTCGGTTCAAACTCTGCTTTTCATGAGGACACTCATCACACTGGCTGAGCATCTGCTCAAATGCCTTAGCATCTACCTCATTTTTACTTGATTCCCTCTCTAAAGACCGTATTTCCAAATAAGGTCACAGGCTGAGGTGCTGGGGCGTAGGACTTCAACATACACTTTGGCAGAAACAATTTCACTCATCAGATATATATATAGGGCATCGTATATATATATAAATATATATTTATACTATAATTTTTTGATAAAAGGTCCAAAAGTTAAATGCAGCATGAAAAAGCAATGGAAATGAAATGAAGGGCGAGGAGGGCTGAATAAGCCTTGATGATACAGTACCTGTTTCCAAACCAAATGTCAAATGGTTTGAAACATATTAGACTGAACATTTTAAAGCTATACTTTAAAGCATATGTGGGGAGTTCCTGTCTCTTCTTTTTTTACCTGAAACATTTAGGACTGGTAGGGTTAAATGACTTAAGGTCACACATTTAAATAGTGCATAGGGGAATCTGGCTGAGAGTCTCAAATACCCACCTAACCCACCTCAAGACAGCGGTAGCCACAAGTTTCACCCATTTTTCTCAAATTATTTTTAGAATATTTAATAAAATCACATTCTCTTAATCACATCCTCATTTGGCATATCCTTGTCCCTATTTTTATAGTTTCGGTAAAGAAAGCTAGATGAAGGGAATTTCATCCCAAAGTGAAAATCAAAATGACATTTATGAGGGTATAACTCTTGTTCCCATCTGGCATCCACGAGGGTGTCCTCCTAAACGGGGTCCGAATGAGCTCTGTTGGGAAGTAAACCTTTCATAAACAGGGAGGCTTTAGGTGGATCTCCTGTAGAATATATTAATAGAGCATTTGAGAGTGGATTCTGCACAGCTGGCCAACGAAGGAAATCTGGATTAGTTGCCAAAACGAGGTTTTAAGTGAACTTGCTGTCCTTCCCATTTCTTTTAAAGAGGCAGTGGAAATGTCGATGAATTAACAAATAAAATTGTTTATAATCAGGGAGGCCTTGCATTGGCAGTGTGTCAGGATTAGGGTCTTCCTCCCTCCTTCCTCCTTCGCTCCTGCCTTTTCTTACCTTTCATTTTCTGTCCATCCATGACATCAGTCTTACTCAGATAAGTGGTTAAAGGCCAGTGGCTACAACACATAACAGTTGAATGTCCTAAATCTTGTATCCCTGTAGATACATTGAGATAATTGAAAAAATGGCAAGGAGAAAAATCTATCCATATGGGAGGTGCTAATTCCCGTATTTTATGTAGAAATTATATCATCTTTCTGGTAGTGTAAGTTACTGAGATGCTACTTAGTACTGCCAGTTCTGTTCTTAATGGCTGAGCCACCAGGTGAGGCAAAATGTGTTGAGGGAAGAAAACCACTCCCTTTGCAACGTGTAAAGTTAATACTGCCTATATCATTAACTAGCATATGCATGTGAAGTTAAAACAGTCTTTATACTATGGGCCCTGCTTTTCATCTGTAGTTTGTGTTAACAGAACCCTGATATACCAGACGATGTTGAATTGTCTAGAATTCATCTTCAATCAGCCCATCTCTGTTTTGGAATACTTCCACATGTTTTTCTCGAGGATAGTAGATGTTCAGTTTTGTCATATCCCTGCTTTTGGAAATTTGGTCACTGTTCCCTGTAACATCAGCAAGATGATTCGGCATAACTAGCAAAACCTAGGCGTGTTCTCAGCAGTAAGTTACTGGTACCTTGACTTGTTATGACACCCATACCAGGCAGAGGCAATTTCCTGAGTGAATGAAGAACCCGAGTAATTATACCTTCGGGACAAATCTACACATTAGTCTGTTTTACCTCGGTGCATATTTAAACCTTCTCCATGCATATGCAGGTGTGCCTAAAGAGATACATGTTTTTGGATATGTTGAAAAAAATTTTCCTCAGTGATAAACCATACCAAGAATAATACAAATTTACTCAGTGCCTAAGAAATGCAAAATATGGAAATTATTTAATATCTGATAATTTTTGTTCAGAATGTTCTCTAATTTCAATTACAGATGAACCTGGATCAGCAAGAAACCTGGACGGTTTCTGTCTCATCATATTTGTAGGTGCCAATATGTATATGTGATTTGTGTTTGGGTATATGTTGGTGAATATGTAACAGTGATTTAGAAAAGTATTAATAATTTAGCTTTGAAGTAAGATAGGGACAGAATAATACTTCTCTTTTTTATTTTGGGAAGAATACTTGTTATACATCAGATCCTACATAATAATATGTTCGGCTTTGAGAAATTTGGATTCCACATCTCCTTATTCCATTAAACATGCTACATGTTATTAATTTACTTATAACCTCCACTTTCTGTCTCCTCTTTCTCTATTCTCTTGCCACAGGGCAATTACACATTGCTCACTCACACACGTCCTGGTTTCTTCTCCTCTCTGTCCATTGGTCCTCTGTGCCTTTCCCGCTAACTTAGCATAGGCGATTTATAGAAGGCTCTGACAGTAACTCAGGGGTCATCTTGTAAGAAGGGTTCTTTCTTTACTTGCCAGTCCTTTTCAGGTTCTTGGAGTGTTTTCACATAGATGTTGTACGAGAGCCACTTGAGAACTGATAATATTTGGCATTTACCCTTCCTATTTGGGTCCCACCATGTTTCTGAATTCTATTTGAGGTTGTGTTTATTTCTGTTCTATTGCTGCACCTCCTTGTTGTGCCGGAGTTTTAACTCTCCTGTGAGGTCTACTTTAGAATTGGACTAGGACACATGTTAATTATAAACTTACCTGGACACTTTTGGTATGACAGCTCAGAATATGGGACTGGCCACGTTTTGAGGTGGGTGTAAGGATCAGGCACGGTGAAAGGGACACATACAGTATTTGATTATGGGAACAAGAGCAAATGACTTCTTTGCAGTATCTCAGGCCAGAGAATGAACGTAGTTTTTTCTAAGTGCGGTATTCTATTCACAAAATCACAAGACTTTTATAAATTGCCAGACTGCTTTGCATAAACCAAATGCCAGTGGGACAGTGACCTTTCAAATTGCTGGCACAACAGAAGCCAAGATCGGAAAGCTCAAACTTAAAGCAAACACCAACAAGAAATCCTATAGAAATGACTTCTGGTCAGGTCAACGTAATGCAACATGTTGTAAAATGTGTTTGGCTCTTTAGGTGGAATAGTCTAGAAAGGTTTAACTGTTTCAGAAAATACAAATCTGAAGAATTGTGATAATTAGTTTTTGTGGATAAACTATTTTACAAATTTGAAAGAGAGGACTTGGGAACGTTTGGCATTCAAAAAATTTATAAAAGATGATTGTAATCATGAGAAGATGGACATAGTGTGGTGTATGTTGGGGTAGAGATGGGAGTTGAGTTGGAGGTTTGGGAAAATGGAAATTACACTGCAGAAAAATAACAAAAGTATCTTATATAGGTTTTTTTTACCGTTATTGGGGTGACATTGATTAATAAAATTATATAGGTTCAGGTGTACAATTCTATAAATCACCATCTGTATATTGTATTGTGTGTTCACAACCCAAAGTTAAGTCTCCTTCCATCAGCATGTATCTCCTCTTTACCCTTTTCTAGCTCTGCTCACCCCCTTTCCATCTGGTTATCACCACGTTGTTTGTGCCTTTGAGTATTTTTTTTCTTCGCTTAATCCCTTCACCTTTTTCACCCAGCTCCCCAGCCCTTCCCCCTGACTGCTACCAGTCTGATCTCTGTATCTGTGTATCCATTTTTTAAAAGTTCTCACTTGAAATATGGTATAGAGATGTTTAAAAAATATATCATGAGAAATTTTGAATCAGAGTTCTAATTTTAAAATGGTGTGAGCTTCTGTTGTTTTTCTATTTCTCATGTATTTCTTTAGAGTTTTCAGTTAGACTTATGAAAGAGCAGATACTAATTACTTTATAACAAAATGAAATCCATACATATGTATGTATTTGCATGTATATTCAGGATGTGTAAAATTAGGTTTATAGATGTTCATATTGAAAACAATACAATAATTAATAAATAATAACACAAGAATCAGCTCTATGTTTTGTATACTCACAACTGTAAACCTAATTCTGCCCCACGCTATGTATAAACAAGTTTTTTCAGTCTACTCTTTTTTAAAATATATTTTATTGGTTATGCTATCACACTTGTCCCAATTTTTCCCCTTTGCTGCCTCTACTTGGTGCCCCCTTCCCTTCAGCAATCCCCAACCTTAGTTCATGTCAATGGTTCATGCACATAAGGTCTTTGGCTACTCCATTCACTATACTGTTCTTAACATCCCCCTGTCTATTTTTTACCTACCAATTTGTACTTCTTAACCATGAACCATTTTCCCCATTCTCCTTCTTACCTCTCCTGATGATAACCTTCCAAATGATCTCCATATCTATGATTCTGTTTCTATTCTGCTTGTTCGCTTAGTTTGTTTTTTATATTCAGTTGTTGACAGATGTGAATTTATTGCCATTTTAATGTTCATAGTTTTGATCTTGTTCTTTTTTTTATATAATTCCCTTTAACATTTCATATAATAATGGCTTGGTGATGATGAACTCCTTTAGTTTTACCTTGTATGGGAAGCACTTTATCTGTCCTTCCATTCTAAATGATAGCTTTGTTGGACAGAGTCATCTTGGATGTAGGTCCTTGCTTTTCATCATTTTGAATACTTCTTACCAATCCCTCCTAGCCTGCAAAGTTTCTTCTGAGAAATCAGCTAAAAGTCTTATAGGAACTCCTTTGGAGGGAACAATTTGTTTTTCTCTTGCCGCTTTTAACTCTCTCTTTATCTTTAACCTTTGGCATTTTAATTATGTGTCTTGGTGTGGTCCTCCTTGGGTCCATCTTGTCTGAGACTCTCTGTGCTTCCTGGACTTGCATGTCTATTTCCTTTTCCAAATTAGGGAAGTTTTCTTTCATTATTTTTTCAAATAAGTTTTTAATTTCTTGCTATTCCTCTTCTCCTTCTGACAGCCCTATAATTTGGATGTTGGTATGTTTGAAGATGTCCCAGAGTCTCCTTAGCCTATCCTCATTTTTTTTCATTCTTTTTCCTTCTTGTGGTTATGATCGAATGTTTTCTTCTTTATGGTCCAAATCATTGATTTGTTTTTTGGCTTCATCCCTGCCGCTCTTGATTCCGTGTAGATTTTTCTTTTATTAATTTATTATTAATGATATTTTATTGATTGTACTATTATAAACTGTTGCTTGTTTGAGAGTATTTAGGAAGTTGTAAAGCATGAGCCAAGACCAGCCATTCATATGGAAAAGCAGCTTGGGTAGACCCATAAGTTGGATGGGGCAGAGCCTCTGGGGATCTCTGAGGTAGGTCAAAGAGTGATAGCCAGGTTTTTGGAGTCTCAGACATGGAGCCAGCTTGCCAGCTCTGTGGGGGGAGGGTTCAGAGAAGGGACAATGGCCTCTGCTCCCCTTGATGCCAGACATTTCAGTCTCTCCTGTACACCACTGCTGTCTTTCAAGCTGCTACCATGGTGCTGGAGCTCAGAGAGAGTGAGTCTGCGTAGGTAAGTCTGTGTGTGGGTTCGTTAAGAGGAACTTCCTGGAGCTCTAGAAGTTTCTCCTACCAGCTCAGTCCTCACTGGTTTTTGCAGCCAGAAGTTGTGGGAACTTAATCTTCCTGGCACTGGCACTGTGAACTAGGGAACTGGTGTGGGACTCCTCACTCCCGAGATATTCCTCCTGAATTTTTATCCACCACACATAGGTGAGGGACCAACCTATTCCACATATGCACACCTCCTACCAGTCTGGATGGATGCGGCTTCTTTAATTCTATAGTTGTCAGACTTCCACTGAACTTGATTTCTGGTGGTTCTGGGTGATGGTTGTTCTATATTTTAGTTGTAATTTTGATATGACTGTGTTAGGAGGTGAGCCATGTCTCCCTATGCCACCATCTTGACTGGAAGTCCCTGTATATTTTTCTTTATTTCACTTAATGTACCCTTCATTTCTTCCTGGGTCTTCTTTACGCTGTTGAAGTACCCAATGAGTGCCTTGAGCATCCTCATAACCAGTGTTTTGAATTCTGCACCTGACAGGTTGCTTATCTCCATTTTGTTTAGTTCTTTTTCTGGAGTTTCGTTCTGTTCTCTCATTTCTTTATTTCCTCAGTTTGGCAGCCTCCCTGTGTTTGTTTCTGTGTATTAGGTAGAACTACTTTGACTCCTTGTCTTAGTAGTGTGGTCTATTGTAGAAAAGCACACCTCTAAGTTTTATGGGGCAGAGCCAGATAATTGCCAGGGAAGGGCAGCCCATGTCCCCACTGCTCTGTGGTTCTGTGTGGGGGAGGGCTCTGAGAGGGGACAATGCTGTGCCTATCCTCTAGAGTTTTGCCTGGGGGAATCTGTTCCCCAGTACTCTCCCCAGTGCTGATCCCTTCAGTTTCTTGAATATGCCACTTGTGCCCTTCCAGCTGATGCCTTGGTGCTGAAGCCCAGAGGGAGCAAGTCTGCATAAGTCCTAAGTCCATTGCAGGCCCTTTAAGAGGAGACTCCTGAGAATCCCGAAGTTCAGTCCACCACCACAACCCCCACTGGTTTTTACAGCCAGAAGTTATGGGGACCCATCTTCTTGGCGCTGGAACCCGGGGCTGGGTGGTCTTGGGATCCCTCACTACTGAGGTATCCTTCCTGATTTTTATACACCACACATGGGTGCGGGACCACCCATTTCACGTCTCCACATGTCTCCATGTCTCTCCACATCACTTTGCATCTCCATGCCTCCACATCTCCTCCCCTCCTACCTGTCTGGATGAATGGCTTCTTTAAGTCATTGGTTGTTGGATTTCTATGCAGCTTCATTTTCTGACAACTCTGGGTGATATTTATTTTGTAGTCCAGTTGTCATTTTTTTCTGTAATTGTGTGAGGAGGCAAGACGTATTTGGAAGTCTCAGTCTATTCCTTTTTTAAAAAAATTACCCTATTGTTGCTCAGTTTCAGTTGTTTGCATTTATCCTCCCACCCTCCCCACCCCAGCCAAACCCACCTCCCTCCCTTGCTTCCACCCTCACCCTTGTTTTTGTCCATGTGTCCTTTATAGTAGTTCCTGAAAACAATTCTCCCCACTGTCCCCTGCCCCCTCCCCTCTCAGTCTATTCTTAAAATATATCCTTTAGAGATGTTTTATTAATGATTAAATGAAATTACAGTTTTTTCTATACCTTTAGTTATCTGATTTGAAACCTTTCTGTCAGCATTTTGATTTTCACTTGCATATTCTCATCAATAATATGAAGTCACAAAAAAGCAGATTTTACCCTGTGTTTGAATAAATGACTAGAGGCACATATGTGATGACTAAGAGTTTCTAAGCACATTTTTTCTTATATATCTGTATAAGTGATTGTAAGAGGATGGAGGAAATATTTTAGAGATATATCATTGCATACAGGATTTTGAAGAGCATTCAATTGCTCTCACATTTGGAGATTTTTGAATGTGATGAATACGTTTCTCTTTCACAGCAAACATGTTGTGTATGTGGAGCACCTGTGGCCAGATCTCATTGTGTTTGAAAGGCTATTGCAACTGCCAGATATTGCCAGACTGTTAATAAAAAGCAAACTGAGTCTACAGAGAGATTAATTCACCAGCTGAAAGAAATACATTTGCCTTAGAGTCATCAGATATTCTACCCACCAAACTCATGCTCCAAGATAGCATCCCTAATGAGTTTCCTGTACCAATTAAACATAAGCAGGAAGCATCAGTCATCACAAATGACTATTTTCAGCTAACCAGCTAGCTCCAAGCACAAACTGTGTGGCATCGAGCAACACCCTAAAAGGTTTTTTTTCACTCTATTCTTACTTTGTTGGCTTCTCAATTTTATGGATGCAATGTCTTGGACAGACACTATAAATGAGCATAGTGCTTTACAGTATATAAAGTGCTTTCCTTTGCATATTATTCAGTAGCATAAAATGAGTTTTAATGGGCTGTAGTGATTTGCTTAAAGGCGCACAATTAGTGTGTGGCTGGAACTCAAATCATGCTCTTTATGAAATTGTTCTATAAATAGGTAAGTATCGATCAGCTTTCTACTCTTCATGACGGGGGCCAAGTGTTCAAAATGTCATCATCTTCACATGTGGGCAAACTCAGAGCTAAGGCAGGATGAGGATGAAGGGGGTGTTTTTACGCCCATTAATGAGCATTTGCAATATGCTAGCAGTTTACAAAATGTAACCAAAATAATAACTTACAAAATCTTCCAAATAGATATTTTTCTTCTGTTTTACAGATACAAAAATTGTAAGCCCAGAAAAGCAATATTAATTTTTTTTGGGGGGGGGTTAAGTTTTGAAAAAATCTTGTATGTTCTATATTTTATGAATATATTCAACAGCTAGTTATATAGATGGAGAAAATAAAGAGACCTTTGTTATAGGATGTGGCATAAGTGTGCCTGCTGTAATATCACTGATTTTAATGTGACATTTGGAGAAACTGGCTTCACTATCACTCTACAGGCATTTTGTTTGTGAATGTTCCTTTACGTGTGTCCACGCGGAAGCCCCTTTGTTTTACTAAAGACGTGTCAGGGAGGGCTCCTCTCTGATGGAACTGATTTCAGAGCAGAATGGGAAATAGCACCTGCCATTTGGGTGAGGCAACAGAGCAGGGGGTGAGTGGCGATTTGCAGGCTGTCTCCATGGGACATTGGGGGAGGAGAGGACTGGAGAGGACTGATCTCCTTCCCCAAAACATGGGGGAGAATTTCATTACTGACGACACAAATTCTGAAACTAAAGTTCCCTGTAGACTCTAGAAACAATAATAGTATTTTTTCACAAATCAATGATTTAAATATATTTGTACATATTCATTTAAAAAGGTAATCAGAACATCCCTTTTCTTTCTAGTCTATAGGAATTAGTATGGCAAAAAGATATATTTGGGAAATATTTCTTGGCATGACCTTTTAATGTCAAATTTTTTGTTCAAACAACTTTGTAGATGTTTCCAGCTTCTCAGGAAGGAGATTTTTTTTAAAAAAATATTTCTTATTAAGGATTGAACAGAAAAATAATTTAGCAAGATCACAAAACTAAACCTTTAGTTTGTTCTTCCTTTTTATCTGACTTGGTATTATTTATTTTCTTTTAATTCTATGTCATTGCATGTTCATGAATGTCAAATTTGAAGTAAAGTAAGGCATATACTGAACATTTTTAAAGAACTAAAACCATGCCTTATCATTTATATGAATGTACATTTTTCAATATACATACACATTGCATAGTATGTGCTCAATAAATGTCGTTGAGTGAATAATGAATCAATCTTCTGGTCAATGAACATAAGTCCAAATGTTATTCTAGAACATTATGACCTGCAAAGATTTGAGTAAAAGTGTTATAAAGAGCATTGGAGTCCTGCTGGCATGGCTCAGTGGATTGAGTGCGGGCTTGAGAACCAAAGGGTCGCTGGTTAGATTTCCAGTCAGGGCACATGCCTGGGTTGCAGGTCAGGTTCCCAGAAGGGGACGCATGAGAGGCAACCACACATTAATGTTTTTCTCCCTCCCTTCCTCTCCGTCTAAAAATAAACAAACAAATCTTTTTAAAAAAGAGCATTGGAGACAGGGTAAATATAATAATTTTTTTTCAAAATTTTTAAATAAATAAATTAAACGATATTCATTTAGCATCCACAATGTGGAAAGCCCTGTGGTCATGCTGGGGAGTACAGAAGGATTAAGTCATGATCTTGTCTTGGAGAAACTTACCCTTAGCCAGAAGCTTATAGCCTTTGTCCAAGTAAATTAATGGTCAATGAATAATACACAGATTGGAAAGATCAGAGAAATACATATGGACGGGGGGTAAAAAGGTATTTGAGTTTAAACTTGAAATCTGGTATAATGTGATGAGTTGAGGAACAGCAAAGAGGGTAATCTACATGGAGGAAAAACAAGAATTGGAAGTGAGGAGGATATAAAGCAAGCATAGACAATGTTACAGACTTTCAATTCACACAGTTTCTCTGAGAGAACACCATGTGGCAAAATTTTGGTGCTGGGAGGGCTATGTTTAGATACATTTTTTCCAAAAAGTATATTGTATGGGATCTTGACCGAAAGCTAAATTTGACTTTTGGGGGGACTTCATTGCAGAAGTATGTCAATGGGTATAAGTGAGGGGAGGGTTTATTTTGCTTAATTAAATTTGGAATCTCAACTGAACAAAATTCCTTGTGAGTCTTTAGTTCATGGATATCGAGATGGGCCGTAGTATGAATTTCTCCAGCATTTTACCATTAGATGTCTCTCTGTGCCTCATTTATCCGGACTGATATCTGTGGTCCAGACACATGTTGGGAACCAGTAGGGTTTGATAGTAAAGAGCCACAAAGAGTGTTAAGGCAGAGAAATGACACAGTGGAAGTACTGGTTAGGGGGAGTAACCTGGTGGTGGTAGGTGGGAGAGACTGATGTCCCCTGCACAGGAGGGATTGGGAAGATACATTAATAGTGGAGGTGAGTGGTTCTATTTTAGTGTGCAAAGGGGTGAAGTACATTTGATATCTAGTTGCTGCTTATCGATGAACTACAGAGTAACAAGGGCTGCAGATAAAGGCTTGAAGGTGATTTGTATACAGATGAGAGCACAGTCTGTCCGGATGGGTTCTCAAACAGAGACTGAAAAGAACAGAGGATTTACAACGTTAATTGAAACATCTTCTTCTTCTTCTTCTTTTTTTGGTGGGGGGATGTTTGGAGAAAGATGAACCAACTCAGAAGAAATCAAAAATAGTTTAGTCCCAAAGACATGGGATTTTGAATAAGGATCTTACTGTGAAAATACTATTATTTGTGTTGATTAGAAATTTGTTGGGAATTTTCACAAATTATGTTACTTTATGATTGTGAGAATGAAAGTGGACATCTGTGGATGTGTGATGATTGAGAAGGAAGACAGTGAGCATTGTAAGGCAGAACCTTCCTGCAGAGGAGATGGAGATACTGATCCTCCACGAGGGGGTGGGGTTATCGGGAGTCTGGGAGCATGGACCAGATGGGATGGTGGACACACCTGCAGAAGTTGATCCTAGGAAACAACAACCATCCCTCTCTCTCTCAGAGACTTTGAAAACAGTGAGAGGGATTGTAAAAAGGCAGAGGAACTGAAAGGTGGAGAATAGGTCAAATCCGATAGCTTATTTCTGGGGGTATAATCTTCCCAGTAAGGTATCGACCTATGGATACGTTTGACCATTTTGTTCGGAGGAAGGTGTTAGAGCAGGGGTGTCAAACTCATTTTCACCAGGGGCCACATCAGCCTCGTGGTTGCCTTCAAAGGGCGGAAATAATTTTAGGACTGTCTAAATGTAACTACTCCTTAACTGCTAAGGAGTTGAAATTACATTTGGCTCTTGGAAGGCAACCGCAAAGCTGATGTGGCCCCAAGTGAAAGTGAGTTTGACACCCCTCTGTGAGAGGATCCAAAGAAACTAGACAAAAACATTGCCCAAGACGGGAGGGGCCCATTTGGAACTTAAAGAGTGAATTCATTTTCTGTTGCCGTACAACAAATCACCACATATTTAGCAGTTTAAAAATTCCCATTTATTAACTCATATTCCGTAGTTTAAAAGACCCAAAGGGCTCACTGCTCAGGGCTTTCTGCTTAGGGGCTCACAAGCCTGCAGTGGAGTTGTCAGCTAAGGCTGAGTGGGGAGAATCCTCCTCTAGGCTCAGCTAAGTTGTAGATAGGATTCGGTTGTAGGACGGAGCTGGGTTCCTTGCCGGCTGCGAGGTGGGTCACTCTCACTCCCAGAGGTTGCTAGTAGTTCAGTTCTTTGCCGCAGGACTTTTGGCAGAATCTCTCAGGGCCCTCTCAGAGCCCTGAAGTTTATACCTTCAAGGCCCACAGCAGGATCGAGAAAGTCAAATCCTCCTTCCTCCCTCTGCAAGCTTCACGTCTCTCTGATTTCTGCTGATAGCCAGGCAAAACTTTCTGCTTTTAAGGGACTCATGTGATTACATTAGGTCCACCTATATAATCTCCCTTTAGATGAACTCAGGGCCAACTGATTAATAACCTTAATTACATTTGCAAATTTCCTTTTGCCATGTAATGTAGTGGATGTGACGGAGACATCATATTCACAGTCTCAGGGAAGAGAATAGGAAACTGTGGTCTAGTTTATAATTCTGCCTACCATAAGTGTTTAATTAAGTTAAAATATAGTTTTGTATTGTTCTCCTTTTTAAAAAATATGAATTCATGTATCTTAGATATTTCATAGGTCACTTCAGTGATCTGGAAAAGAAATGTAGAAAACAGAGCAAGGTTTTTTTTAAAAAATATTGTTCTCCATTATCTTTATCAATCACTATAAACAAGTGAATCACTCCCTGACAATTAATATATTTAATTGCTTTCACCCCAAACCAGTTTCCTAAAGTGGTAAGTTTTGTTTTGCAGGCACTGTCTTGCCCTTTGCGTTTTTGAGTTCAGACTCAGTGGGTTGGGTCTTTGTGACCTGCCCAAAGCAGCTGTTCATTCTGAGACTCCACCTTTGTTTTGCCAAGCTACCAGGAAACCATTGTAGTGATAATTAGGGAGGTAAAGGGAAAGTCAAGTTGAAAGGGGAAGGTGTTGGGAAAGAACATCACGGGCCAAAAGGAATAATAACCTGTTGCCAGAAAGTTGGGTTTTTGTACTTGTCAGGTAATTCTTAGAACAATTTTAACCTAAGTCATGTAATTGAATTCTTTATCAAATAATTCTTTCAAGTAATGTGCTGTGGATATTTAAGTAGTAATGTAATAGAGTAGATGATAATAATAAAAATATATTTATTTTTAATGTCGTAACACTAGGCAGAGTATTTTATGTGTACTTTCTCTCACAATAAGAATAATGGCCCAGGTGTATTATTGTCCCTATTTTAGATACAAGGGAGCTGGGTTAATTATTCAGTAGCTTGCACAATGCCCAATGTCTCACGGTTACTGTACATCAGAATAAGGATTCAAATCTAAGAATGTTGGACCTCAGAGATGAAGCCCTTTATGATTACACTAACTTGCAAAGGGTAAATGTTGTCAAGTAATACCATTACCCATCCTTTCCTTGTTCGGACTCTGAAGCGCTGTGTGCTGTGTTATGTACCCGTATCTTCTCTGCAGGAAGAAGCGTGCACATCCGTTCATGAAATGTAGTAACTTAACATTGCCTAAATCCACTTGACCATCCTTCTTCTTAAACGTAATACCCATTAATAAATATGGGGAAATGCTCTTACATAGCAATAAATTCTGATAAGAATTTTAAAATTATTGTCAAGTTGTTTTAGCATTTCATTTTTGTTAGGGAAAATACATTTTAAGGAATTGCAATATTTCAGAATTTGTGACGATTTTTTTTTAATTTTGAAAGCTGGTGAATTGTCAAAGTGTAGTTGCTTAGAGTAAATGGTCTCTAAATGTTACATGTATCTGTCTTAGGTATACTGAGAATATTTCACTCTGAGAATATGTTTTTCAACATGAATTGCTCTCTTTGGGCTGTGTGTTTAATTATTGTCTGCTACTCAATACTATTGTTGAGGAAATCCCTGAGAAGTAACAACCGTAATACTTTCGTGAAATACCGTGAGATTTTAAATGACAGTTAGTTGTTCAGCTGAAGTATATTTCATTCATAAAATAGCAGTACCCTCTAGTGCTCACGCTTAGTCACATGTTCTCCAAAACTGCCTGAGAGGGGTGAGTATCATATATTGGATCGTTGTACTGAGCTTTTGCTTTCAGTGAAACATTCTATTATTTATAACATTGCCTTTTTGAAAAGGAGTTCAGGCATTTATAATATTATTCAAAAGTATTACCAGCACTCCCATGCTCTAGGGAAAATGGCTATTCCATCTATTTTTGCTCATAAAAGTAAATGAAATACTTGAGAACCAAGAAGTTGGGTTTCTTAAGTTATCTGTAGAAATGGAAATAGGACTTAAGTCTTTTGTTCCAAGGTTTAGTTCTGTGCAGTATGCATTGGACTATGTATTTGACCTAAGAAAGTTTAAATAAGCTCAAAATGTGTGTGTCCAAAATTCCAGATTCTTTTAAATGAATCTTTTCTGGAACAATAGTACCATTTTAGTAATCTACTGTTTGAGAAATTTTGGATTGTTGGTTTAAAAACAGCACAATATTATCATCCAGTATACTGAGAAGGGGGTTGTGTTGTATTGGACTTTGACATCATATTTAAATATTGTTTACTCAGAAACAAAGGTGTCTGTAGCCACACTCTCTGTAAGCAAGAAGACCTGGTTTTATTTGCTTTCTAAGGCTTTAGCACAGAGTGAATATTCAGGTCATTGATTTTTGGCTGTAAGACCTTGCTTATTACTTGTTATTATTTCAGTGTTCTTTTCCACTTTTCTCGTAGACTTGATTTGGTAAGGTGTCTACATTAAAATAGTGGACCCACATAAGAAAATAATTCTAATTTCTTCATAGGTTCCTGAATAGCATTCTCAGATGATTTGAATTTGCTCTGAATAAATGCTTTTCGTATTCACATTTAGCTGTTACAAGGCAGGTCCCCCAAACCCGACAAGTGGGAGCTGCCGGTGGGCAGCGGCGGCGGCGTGGCTGAGCCGGTCAGCGGGGACTGCGATGACGAAGACGGTTGCGGGGGGTCAGGGAGTGGAGAGGTCAAGAGGACGCTGAAGATCGCAGACTGTAAGTGTGTGATGCCAAGACCATTCCTAAGGAACTGATTTTGAAATGTCGTTAAGGGTCATTATTACCGTGAATTCGAAGGGCGACAGTGAATTTAGAAGCACGCAAGAGGAGTTAGAAATGAAAATGATCCTGTTTTCAGTTATTTAGGACCTACGCTCTTGGGGTTTTCTTAATTTTTAACTTATGGCTTTCAATGGAGATCACATTTTTGCATGAAAAACTAGTGACTGCTTGCTCATCTGTTTTAAGATTTATATGTTTTCAAGAGGGATAATCCTTAGGGCATGAAATAACTAGTAACTAGTATGATGAATATTAACTATATATTGGTAATTAATGTGACACTAGAATGCATAAGCCCTACTAGTAAAAACAAATGCTGCACTTTAATATTATCATACCATAATATCAAAATATTTTATTTTAGTAAATATTCATCATAGTCAAATTACAATGAAATTAGTTAAGAATATAGTTAGTGATAGTTAAAAAAAAACTACTTGGAATTACTCTTGCAGATCTGGTCTTTCAAAAATGCTCACCGATCATTCACTTTGTTTTGATGCCACGGGTTTGGTAAGCAGTTCTGTTACAGCTGGCCTGGTCAATACCACAAGAGATGGAGCTACCAATGTATGTTTTAAAAATCACCAAATACATTTCATCTTCCTGTGTTAACATGCAAAATGAGGAAGACAGGTGCTCTACTCTCCATTGCCGCGTGCCTGTATTTGGTCACAAGGGTGAGACAACCAAAGTTAGCAGCTGAGAAACAAGTGTGACAGGTGATGTGCCCAGAGCAGCTATTGGTGTGTCTGGGTCATACCAAACACCTGCGCCTGTGTGGAGGCAGGTCCGACAGTCCCCCTCTTAGCCCCAGCAGGTTATTCTGGACCAGTTCGACATGTCCTTCCATGGAGGGGGAAGGATGTATTTATTTTCCAGCTCTCTTGTAAGTTTGGAGCACTTCCAATGCTTTAGGCACCAATGCCCTGTCCTCCTAGGATCTTATTTACCAGCTCACCGTTAGTTAAAGGAACGGAGGCCAACAGCGGTGCAGAATCAAAGGATCGATTAATATAAAGAAATGTGCCTTTCTGTTAAACACAGTAATAAATGTAACATGGAAGGTAAGCGGATGGGATTTAGTACACCTGGAGCAGCCATTCAACAAAACCCACAAAATTCCTCCATGTGTTAATACAATGTCCTAGTGAAAATTAAACATCTTCTTCTCTTGTAGGAACAGATAAGGATATGTCTTCTTGTTATTGGTTTTAGTGTAGTTTCTTGCAGGAAGGAAAAAATGAAATCAAAAGGGTTTTATTAACTTTTTTTTTACTAAGAGCTAAAATGTCCTCCACTGTATTTTGGAATTATAATACTTGTCTATTAGGGTAATATTGAATAATCTCACATTTTCATTCTATCTTTAGTATTGATGATTGCTATAATTTTATTGCCCTTTGAATATTAAGTCAAATACATTATTACAAAGATAGCTTAGGTTGAAATTTCATTTTAATATAAATTGTGTGTGTGTGGAGTTAGTAATTTTATAGAGATTTTTTTACTCCTAAAATTATTTATAAGCTGAAGAACTTGTCATGTGTTAATAGGTGCCCCTTCTTGGCTTGGTTCACAAGAGAAGTGGAGAAAATGGAGGATATTCAGCTGCTAATAGTTTTCCCCCAGAACTATACTTGTCAAGGTGGAAGAATGAATGTTTTACTTCAAAACCCTGTTTTCAATTACTGCCGAAATGGATGGGTGTGATACAAGCAACTCTCCACCAGAATTGGGGAGATTTAAGATACACGTGGTTATCAGCAAACCCATATCTGCTATAAGTGGTTTACCTATTATGTTGCTACGAGTTTATAGCAGTTGCCTTTCAATTTTTAATAAGTGGTTAGGAAACCACTCTGGAGAGCAAGCTGAAACAGAGAGACACAGGGAGGGTAGCGAAGGGCAGGTCATGTTGCTATTTTCATAAGGCACGACACTATTTCTCCCGTGTTTGACTAGCGTGATGTGTTGGTAAAACAAATTAGCACATAGTTTTACACGGTCCTACTGACTTTAAAATACCGTCCTACGGGAAGGTGTCTTCTGTGTGTAGAACTTGAAATACACTGTGACTTCTCCCTTACATTGATGTGTATTCTTTGCAGAATACAGCATAGGCAGGACACCGTTCACTCGTCACCTGAAAATAAACTTATTTATTTATTTATTTCTCTATATAATTATAAGGAGTAACTGTGCCATGAGACTTCGATGACTTTGCTCAAGTTGTGCAAATGTTCAAGTTGTTAAATATTTTGCTAATCAGATTGTCCCTTACACTGGTTTTCTGTCTCCGTTTTGTTCATGGTTAAGTCGGGCAACAGAAGGACCTATATACATCGACTGACAAAGTTTCACAACCAAAGCACTTATGTAGCTTTAGGCATCATCGTGTTTTCATCACCAATGATATCAAATAATTTAACAATGTTTTAGCTTTTTAAATTATCTTTATTTGTATCCCACCTGTAGACTGTTATTCAATGTGAACTTGTGTTGCTTGTAAAATGCAGCCATCTATACTACTATGTCATGTTCAGTCTTAGAAAATTGAAAATATCTTCTTATGTCAGGAGAATGAGTTTGAAATCCCCATGTTGCAGAAACTTATTTTATATTTTTATTGCATTGACTTCGGCTCACTTATACAGGTAGGTGTATTTCACTAGTAACCTGAATCGCAGGATTGAAGTGGTTTTAAACCTTCCTTTCCACTAGCCTCTGACACCTGCCATCCTCTCAAAGTAGCTAACTCATGTAAGTTCCAAACACCAGTGGAAAAAGCTCTTTTAGCCACGCTGAGCAAACTGTCACTACCATCGGTACTTTTATAACTACTTGACTATTCTTCTAATGTCCCCAAATTCTGATGGGTTGGAATGTTGAAAGACAAACCAGAAGACTACTAAAGACAGGCTGGAAGAGAGCTAGTCAATGTGTAGTTTTGAAAACTTGAAGAAGCATTGTTTGCAATTCTTACATGATATTATAATTTAATTTGCAACAATTCTGTTTTTTAAAAAAATAATATATAAACCATGAGAAAATTAATCTTGATAAGGTAGTTCACAGTAATAACCTCAGGCAACATGAATTTAATCACAAGTTGATTTAGATACCGATTTTCAAAAACAGTAGGGTAATTTTAAGTCTTTGCCTATTGTCATATTCATTACTGCTCATATGGTATTATGTAGCATGTTTAGCCATCTTACAAATAGTATTACTTTAACTGAGAAGCCGGCAATGAAAACTAAGTCTGGTAAGGGTGTGTTTATATGACCTGTTTCCCAGGGGCGTTCCCAACACCCTCCTGCAGAACAGTTACAGTAGGATGTGTGAGGACGGGTGTATTGGAGCACCATCGCAGCAGTGTCATCCCTAGGTGCTCCTGCTCTACCTCCCATTTGGTCACCCCAAGTCTCTCTTTATAAAGACTGTTTGTCGTTAGATTCTTCCTATCTCATGAGTCGTTCTTCCCCTTCTCTTTGATGGGTTCTCTTCAGCTCCCCACGTTCTGAATATTTAAAGAATTCAGGACTCAGAGCTCAACTATTCCCTGTTCCACATTCTGCCTATTGCATCATAATAGAAATAATGATAGGGTACCCTGGTCCACTGATACACTCTCCAGTTTAAAAGCATTCCTCTAAGTGTTATCTCAAATGGTAGGCTTGGCAAAATAGAAACTGTTACATTTAAATGAAGTTTAGAAATAGAGGGCTAACAAGTTGGAATATCAAGTTACTAGATCTAGAAAAAATTGTTGAATTTTTTATAGCATAGAATAAATATAATTTGTCCATTCTACTGTTTATGTTGTACTTTGGATTTGTTACTTAGTAACTAACCTTGGATCAGCCTCTAACAAATACATCTAATCATGGTACTAACAATGACCTTGGAAGAGAATAATGCATTTTCCATGCATAGTAAAATGAAAATACTTTTTTAGTCACTGAAAAATAAAGGTTCCTGATTTACAGTTGACCCCTGAACAATATGCATTTGAATTGTGAAGGTCCACTTATATGCAGATTGTTTTCAATAAATACATACAGCACAGTAAATATACTTTTATCTCATTTATGATTTTCCCAAAACATTTTCTGCTTATTTTATTATAAGAATACAGTGTATAACACATGCAGCATACAAAATATATATTAATTGATTGTTTACATTATTGGTAAGACTTTTGGTCAACAGTAGGCTATTAGTAAAATTTGGGGAAGTAAAAAGTTATATACGGATTTTCGACTGCCTGAGGTTTGGTGGCTCTAACTTCCTGTTCAAAGATCAACTGTATTTAGTAATATAGTAGTCCCTCCTTATCCACAGTTTTCTTTTGTGGGTTTCAGTTATGCTCTCAACCACATTTTGAAAATACTCAATGGAAAATTCCAGAAGCAATTCACAAATTTTAAGTTGCATGCCATTGAGTAGCATGAAGAAATCTCGAATCATCCCACTCCATCCCATGGGGGTGGTGAACCATCCCTTTGTGCAGTGTGCCCACACTGTGCGTGCTCCCCACCCATTAGTCACTTAGGATCCAACTTGGTGATCAGAGTGATATTCACAATATGGCAGTACTCTTGTTCCTGTATCCCGTATGCTAGAGTCATACTACATTGTCATGCCTAGTCATGCACCTCGCTTCACCTCACCACGTTGACATCATACCGTCTCACATCCTCCCAAGAAGAGTGAGTGCAGTGCAATGTGATATTTTGAGAGAGGGACATCTTATCAACATAACTTTTCCATAGCATGTTGTTATAATTGTTCTATTTTATTATTGTTGTTGCTAATCTCTTACTGTGCATAATTTATAAATTAAACTTTATCATAGGTATGTATGTATAGGGAAAAAATCGATATATATAGGGTTTTGGTATTATCCTGGTTTCAGGCATTCCCTGGGGTCTTTGAAGGTATCTGTTGTGGGGGGGGAGAACTACTGTGCAGAATTTTAGAGTAAGTGAAATTCCTTGGCTTTTTCAAAGTTATTTTCAACATCAATTACCTTCATTTCAAAATTTCAGGGAGGCATAGAGGTTAGAAAGGACACAAAAATGCGCAAGTGACATTTTCTTTAGAACATGCAATGTTTATTTTTTTTCTTTTCAGAACTACTATGACTATGTAAATTCTTATCATGTAAGTTATTTTGTATTATATTATATTGTCTAGTATATGATTTTTAAATTTTCAATACAAATTATTTCGAACTGGTAATGTAAGCATATAAAACTTGTTTCCATTAATAACAGTTCCAAACATCTATATTACAAGTATGTGTATTCTTTATAAAATTAAAGTTTTACCAAATTTGATAAAAAATAAAGTATATTCAGCTTAATTTGCCTAGTGTTGACATACATTAATAAATTAATCTGAATATAAGAAAAAAACACTGAAAATAACTAAATAGCTTGTGTTTACTTTATTCAGTTACAGTAAAAATCATTTTTATAAGATTACTTAGAGTTGAACCTTTGTGACATAGTGAACATAATCTTGAATACTGATCTATACAGGGTAAGGCAGAAGTGTGTTTATACCTTTTCATATGGAAAATAATACAATAATTAATAAATAATGAAAGAATACACTGTATTTCATGTACTCACAACTGTAAACCTACTTTTGCCATGCCCTGCATTTTCCAAGTGCCTAACGCTGAAAGATTATGTAAAACAATGCATGACAAACTGATAGAAAAATTCACAAAGGAACACTTCCTCATCCTGTAGAATATCCAACATTATAAACACTTTGAAGTTGGCATCCACTGCAGTTTTTACACTACTGATGAAAATTATAATGAATAAAAATGAAATATATGTCTAAATTAAATACATTTCAATTAGTATGTAAACACTGTGAATAGTATTCTGATTATACGTTTCCATTTTGGTGTCTAAATAATTCAGACTCGTACTGGCTGCTTGCTATTTTGTTAACGAGATTATTTAATGGATTCTGGATATCTAATACATCATCTAAAATCATCTTTCAGTCTCTTGAAAAATTATATATCACATTCATGAATATGAATAATAGAATTGAAATAAAAGGGTTTGTCCTTGAATGCCCAAGGAATGATTTTCATTGCTCTGGCTCAGACGCAGAATTGATGCTAAATCACCGAGGTGAAAAGGAATGACTTATTATTTAAAGCTTAAGGAGCTTTCTAGCATGCATTCCAGATCAACCATCTAATCTGAAAAAATCATAATGAAATCTATGCCTCACCAGAGGGCATAAAATAAAGCTGTGGTCTGTTCCATCTAGAACAAAGTTAAGTAGAGCTGTGTGATCTATGGAAGAAGTAAAAAAATAAGACTTAAGAACGTATCAGATATATTTTATCATGACTTACCCAAAGTCATATAGGTGTCAGTAAAGCCAAAATCAAACCATATTCATATTCAGGTCTATTTTTATATCATTCTGTTGCAAATAAACAGAATGGTTACCAAAATGGCTGTAGTCTCCCTCAGGGTTAATTGATAAAATACATCATGTAGGAACAAATTGGGTACACTTTAAGCTCTTTAATAAGAGCTTAAGTAGAACTTCCGTACTTCTACGGTGTAGAAAGAATAGTTTCATATGGCTTATTGACCCATTAAGTGCTCACTAACTGTAAATAATTAAAATAAATAATAGAGCATGTGATCTGGGCCCAAAGCTTCTCAAACTCTCTTGTGTATACAAAGGTAAACACACAGCTCTCTTGGGGCTCTTGTTGAAAAGCTAGGTGTGGCCGGGGAGGTCTGTGCTGGGCACCCTTTGTGTGCTACCAGATGATGCAGTTGCTGCTGGTCTGTGGGCCATACTACAAGCAGCAAAAATGTATGCCCTTGCTTATCACAGCGCTTGCTTATTAGTATCTCTAAAATACACCTCAAGGAAGCAGCATGAACTCACAAAATACTATCTATCTTTCTATGTTAGTATTACAAGAAAGCGTTGTAGACACTAGGATATTAGGGGCTATTAAAACCATTAGGCTGGGAGTGGTGATTATCCCATATGATTTTTGGTGTTGGTCTCAGTTTGATTGTGTTTAGCCTTGAGTTTACTTTATCTCTATTTTTAAATGGTATTTTCTTCCTTTTCTTCTTTTTTTGATAACTCTTTCATGAATTTTTCTAAATGTGATTTATGTTTTGGTGTTTGCTATATATTTTTAGCTCATTTTGAAATGACACATTAAAATGGTGGTCTATATTTTGAACATGTCTTTCTAGTGTGGTTTCACTGTAGAAATAGTAGCAGAATACTGTATTTGTTATGACCTTATATGGGAGTCTGGATCTTCTTCCGTGGGAAACAAAGATTTTCTCTACTCCGAGGGAGTCCAAAGGAAAATCCATTGATTCAAGGCCCAATGCCCAAATAAAACAACTTCTCCTGACATTCTGACAGCAATTAGGTCTATAGGGTGCGAGCAGCAAACCCAGAACTCAACACGTCCAATTCCTTCCAACGCTGCATTTTAATTTTCCCGTTTTGGGTTGATACACAGCCACTTCACATCCTCCTAAGCCAGAAACTGAGGCGTGGTCCCAGGTTCCTTTACTTTCTCACTCCACACAAGTACTTACCTCACTCCATTGTCTTTAAGGGCTGAATTTCTCTTAAATACATTCTCTCTTTCCTGTTCCCATTGCTACTTTCTGAAGTGAGGTCTCCATCATCTCCTGCCCAAACTGTTTTTTATAATGTCATGCTGTTCTTTTTGCTTCTGTTTTGTCCAT
>CM052548.1:9466667-9519749 GCA_028533065.1 Trachops cirrhosus | reverse complement strand
GACCAGCACCAAAACCACGAGTTTCTGGGGCCCACGAAGGAGTATGGTTTTATGTATGAGTTGTGTTAACAATGACCCGGAGGGCAAGTCAGGCAGCGCCTTTTTATCTCTTCACCATCGCAGAACTACTTTGGATCGTGGGTGGAGTCCACTGCTTCCATCAGAACGATCACTGAGCTGTTTCAAATGCAGACGCTGGAATCCCCCAAGTACTAAGTCAACATTTCCATGGGTGGAGCCGGGAAATTTATATTTAATAGGCATAATAAGTAATAATTACTTCTTAAAAAGCTTGAGAACAGCTGCCTTATAGTCTTTATTACCAGAATGCCTCCAAAAATGAGATATCTCATAAACGTGCTCTGAATTGCAAACAGATATGAGAATAATCTACATATCTCTAATACACATCTTAATTAACATTCCAAATCAGATTTCCCAATGAATTGAAAATATTGACATTAATTTTAGTCAAGAATATTAACCAGAAGCCAAAATGAATATAAATATGTTCATACTCAAAAGACCATATGTATTAAATATAGAATATATTTAATAAGCATAGTTTTCTTTAATAACAATCAATATTTGTGAATTATTTAAATTACTCTCTCATATTTTCACATAGAGACCTGACTGTGGAATTTTTGCTTTAGCTTAATCTGCTATTTGGAGTGAAAATTAATAAGTCAAAAGTAATTTTTGAGTGCTAATTGTTAAGCTGGAGTGTAAAGCACTGAATTTAAGAGTGTAATTTTCTAGGTTAATATGTAATGTCTCCATTTTGGAAGAGATATATTTACACAATGTGTAATGCTTGGGAGTAGTTTTTTAAGATTTTGGTTGACTTTCTTTAATTTATTTATAACTCTAATGTTTCATGCTAAATTTTAAAAATATATTTACCTATTAAAGAATGTATAAAATTAATTCCAGTCCTCTGGTTATAATTTTGCAAAACAGCATGGATTTTGTATCACAATATTTTTACAGTAATTATTAATAGCCCTTACCTTTATGATACAAGTATATTTGATGGAATCTTGTTTATTTCATGAAACATAAATTACATCATGGAGCTCATATGGGAATAGCATGACACTAATTTTAAACAAATTTTGAACACCAGATTTAATCTGAGTCACTCATGGCTTCTTTATACTCCCCACCCATATTTACCTTTGAGGTTAATCCCTTAACCTCTCAATCTTTTCATGCACTCATTCATTTATGGAACAAATACTTACTTGATACTTATTCTGTGTTAAGCACCATGCAAATTTCTACCTCTGATGGATAAAGATCAGTCATCAGGAAAATGCAATGCGGTATGAAGAATTTTATTTGTGGAAAAATAGATCTTATGGGAGCAAAGGGGAAAGATACACAAACTTAGGAATTATGACAAATTTTCTCAAAGAAATGGAAGAATAATCTGGTGCCTGAAGAAACTGTTATTAATGGGGCTAAGGATAGCTGGGAGAATATTCACTGCAGGAAGAGGACGCTGGGGCAGAAAACTGATAATTACAGAAAGCTGAGCATCTGCAGGGAACTGCATGAAATTCCAGAGTGCTATAGTACACAGTGTAGGCTGGGGACTGGCATACACCACTCACGAATCACTTAACTATAGCACGCCATGCCAAAAATCAGTTCATTGATCAATTTGCATTCTGGCAAGACCTAACTGAAGTGTTAAGAATTCACATGGAGAGAGCTGTTACTACAGTAATCCAGACATCAAATGTTGATGACATAAACAAAACTCAAATATTTTGAATAGTGATTTTTCACCTCTTTAAGTAAATTTGTTCATCTCCTTATCTCTAACTTAACACTATGTACATATCTATATTATTACACTGTAGCTTACTTATTTGTGTTTTATTTCTTCTTAGACAGTGTGTTTCTAACAATGGTACCCGCATCTTGTTCATCTTTATATCCTTGTAATTGATTATAGTGCATGAGGAAAGATGCTCAGAAAATATTTGTTAATTATTAATACATGAATGAGTAAAGCTAGTATTTTGAAGTCATTATGGGGAATGTAATAAATAAAACCACACCTGTACAAAATGGGACAATAAGAACAAGAGTGATGGAAACAAAAGGGCAAGGTATAACACATATTATAAAAATTAATAAGAATTTCTACTTAATATTTTATTTCCCCAGCATGCAGATTATCAAGGTTATTATCATAGTTGTTACAGGTTATTGTATTTCAGGATGTCTTAGTTTCTTTGAAGATAACGTCATCCTTGCACAATGATCGTATAGGTAGGTTCATAGAAATGTGCCAAAGATCAGTGAACAGCAACAATAATAGAAACAGCCTAAGTGCCCATCAGTAAATGAGTGGATCAAAAAACTGTGTGCATTTCCACAATGGAATTCTATGCAGCAGAAAGAAAAAAGGAGCTCCTACCCTTCGCAACAGCACAGAAGGAACTGGAGAGCTTTATGCTAAGTGAAATAAGCCAGGGTGTGAAAGACAAATACCATGTGATCTCACCTATAAATGGAACCTAGTCAACAAAACAAACAAACAAACAAGCAAAATAGAGTCAGAAACATGGAAATAAAGAACAAACTGAAAGTAACCAGAGGAGAGGGGTAGGGAGACAATGCGGAAAGAAGGGGAAGGTCTAGGTCAAGGAACATGTATAAAGGACCTATAGCCATGGACCACAGGTGCAGATTGACTGTGGGGGTGGATGGTGGGAGGGGCATGGGAGAACAATGGGGAAAAATTGGGACAAGTGTAATTGAACAATAAAAAAAATTAATCTTATTTCAAAGGTGAAGTGTGCTTACGAAACTAAACATACTCTTACCATAATGATATAGCAATTCCTTGGTATTTACCCAAAAGAATTAAAAATACATGACCACACAAACACCTGCATGGATGTTTTTAATGGTTTTATTCATAATTAGCTGAACTTAGAAGCAATCAAAATGTCCTTAGTATGTGACTGAATTATGGTACATCCAGAAAATGGCATATTATTCTGGGATAAAAAGAGAAAAGCTATTAATTTTCTAAAAGACATGAAGGAAACTTACATGCATATTACTAAATGAAAGAAGCCAATATAAGAAGGCTATATTCTGTATGATGCCAATCATATGACACCTGGAAAAGCAAAATTAGACACAATAAAAAGATCAGTGGTTGCCAGAGTTTAGGGGCAAAGGAGGGATGACTAGGCTAAGCACAGATTTTTAGGGTAGTGAAAATACTGTGTGTAATCATTATAATGATGGAAGTGTATAATACATATGCTCAACCCCATCGAATGGGCTAAGAACAAAGGGCAATAAATCTGATTTGAAAGGTTCTGACATACAAAAATGAATTTTGAGGGTAGATGAAGCATTTTTTTTTCCTTGGGTTAGGTTAAAGACTGAACTAGACAGCTGATAACCTCTATTTGTTAGACGCAGCCCTGCCTCTAGACACAGAAACTTCCAGATTCCACTCTGCTGTCATCTTAATCATGTGGATTATCAGGGCCCTAAGCCTTTCAGAAAGGTCAACTGTTGTTTTAAATTGACTTCTTAGCTCCATTTAATTTTACTCATTTTAGTTCAACTTCAGCTTTCCCTGTCAAGTTAGTACTAAGAAATACCAGCCAGGAAAAAAAAAAAAAAGAAAGAAAAAAATCATTTCTGTTTGAACTGGAAGGCCAGTAAGTGGAAATGCTACATCATTAGTTAGAGCCAAGAAAGAGGTCCAAACCTCAGGACCCCATGCTCTCTCGGTATGTGAGGGTAACCCGAGTGGAGTAGCTATCACCTGGTTATGGTCAAGGCTGACTCAGTGCATCTGCATTTACTTGGTGGCTCTATTTTCTTCTCTCTGGTCATGGTCCTGACTAGCAGCTCTTAGTTCCAATAAGAAAGACCGCATTCCTGTCTGCTTGGTCAAGGGTATTACATGTGACTATGCCTCCCTAGTAGAACATGGCAACGACCCTTCTTCTTAAGTATCTTTAGTATCTGTTTTTAAAGAATCCAAACCTCTAAAACTGTTAAATGTCTTTGAAGTTTAAAAATTCACATTTCTCCATGATGTATTTCCTTTACACACAGAAAATCTTCACTTGTTTCTAGTCTGACTTTTATGTCAAAGATTGTATAATAAGAAATTACCAAAAGAGAACAAAAACGGAAATCATTAAGATAAAACACTGGTGCCTTGAAGATGAACTTTGAAAACTAAAAACCCTTAAATATAGAATAAACTTTGAATTCCTCATCTTTCATTCAGTATTGGTCTGAAGTTTCTGTTTGTATCCTTTCTTTTTTCTTATAATGTTTGTAGAATGTCAAAAAAGTGTAAAATTCACAATCTGCCCTTTAGGAGTACTTTTTCTCAGGACATAATTATAGATAAGACGTCCATAAGACATGCAGTCACAGCTGTAAAGAAAGGTCCAATGTATTTCATGATCAAAACAGCATAGCTGTTATTAGCAGAAAAATTCAGAAGCTTCTTAAGTAGATTATGTTTATTTATTTGATTTAGACTATGGATGTAGGACAATCTATTGTTTAAATGTATATGTTTCTGTATTTTAAAAGATCTGCTTTCAAACAATCTTTCTTCATTTATAATATTCATTTTACAATACAATTTTTAATATTGTATTTCGCTGGCAATTATCATTCTTGCGTCACAGTCAACAGCATAAAATGTTATGATGAAGAGAATGTCAGGATAAAATTTTCAAGCAAATCTTCCACCTACAAGAATGTTTCTAGTAAAATGGTTGAATATAGGCAGTTGGTGGCATCCTGAATTTGAAACTTGGTAAAATCAACGCATTGAAAGGAATATTTTATTTTAAAACACAAGCATAACTCTGAAAACAACCTTTCCCCCCCTTAAATTACTGGTTGCTTTAGTTTCGCTGTTTATGTTTAAAATTATGTGTGAAAGATCTCCTGTTTTGATTTTCTAATGCCCTTCAGAATTTATGCATTAATGTTGGGGCTGAGTATTGATTTAAGAATATTATCAAGGATTTACTTTTGATTATGTTAATTATGACTTTACTTCCTATGCCCTCAAAGCAAGATTTTCTGCTAATACAGAATATTAAACTAGCAGCTTTCCCACGGCTTCACAAGTCAAAGGTTTTATCAGAAGCAGTTGTTTTCCAAAATCAGAGTTAGCAGTATTAGTTGATGAATTGTTTATGTCTATTTTCCTTAAAAGTAGAATAAAAAGAAATCGGATACTCATATAGCAGGAGAAATGATAGTAAAATCTTTCAAACGCTGCTGGGAATATATCCTAAGAATCCTGAAACACCAATTGAAAAGAATATATGCACCCCTATGTTCATAGCAGTGTTATGTACAATATAATGTTGATTGTTCTAAATTAAGGTCTTGATTTGATCACTATCGATTGTAACTGGTCTACCTGACCATGGAGCATCATCCAGTGAAAAATCTCCAGCATGAAACTTCCAAACCACTTTTGACATATTTGACCAGTCACCACACCTTCTCCATACACTACACAAATCTTTTGTGTGTGTGTGTCTCAGTTGCATTTTTACCTCTCTTGAACTAATAAACCATAGTGTGCTGAAAATGTTGCATATTTTCTTCCATCTTCAATATTAGAATGACTACACAAAAATTCACCAATTTTGATAAATTTTTACATGCATGTTGATATGACAACTGTCACAATACAATCCAACAGAAGTGTTTCAAATGAAGTTCAAGACAACTAAGCACTTCTAGAGCCATCTTACAAAAAAATAATCAAATGAACTTTCTGGCCAACCCAATACAATAGCCAAGATCTGGAAACAGCCTAAGTGCCCATCACTTAGTGGATAAAAAAGTTGTGGTACATTTACACACTGGAATACTACTCAGCCATAAAAAAGGAAATCTTACCTTTTGCAACAGCATGGATGGGCCAGGAGAATATTATGTTAAGTGAAATAAGCCAGGCAGTGAAAAACAAATACCATATGATCTCACTTATGTGTGGAATCTAATGAACAAAATTAACTGGTGAACAAGATAGAAACAGAGGTGTGGGCACATGGAACAGACTGATGGCTGTTAAAGGGGGGTAGGTGGGGGGACTGGATGAAAACAGGTGAAGGGACTAGCCAAAGAATATGTATGCATAACCCAAAAACGCAGACAACGGTATGGTGACAGCCAGAAGGAAAGGGGACAGGGAGTGGGGCTTTGTAATGGTGTTAATGATAAAAATGAAAATAAAAATAAATTTAAAAGCTTAAGAAATATTTTAAAGCTATATAATCTTAGCTTTTGGAGACATAGTGTAATATAGCAAATTGTTTTTATGATACTCTCCTCAGTCTGCTGCCCATCATGCACTATTTAGAACTACTGCACACACATTCTATTCTCCTCGAATCTTTTACCATCACTTTCCAACTACTTCCCCACCCAGTAGGAACTTCCTTAACGTTTTTCAACAAGATATTCATACCTGTCTCCATCTGTACTTATTTTCTTTCTCTTTTCCTTTTTCTCTACAATAGAAGTGTTCTGTTTTCTCTCTAGGACCACCCCTGGGCTCTGTAGACTTATCTCCAGTTGCATCCTCAGAGACTTTACTTTGTAGATTATGCCCACATTTTCCTGTATCGTCTAATTTCCCTTCTAATAGAGCCTGCCCTTAAATAAAACAAAACAAACAAAACCACATTGACTGTTTTTAAGTTCTTTTCTACTAAAAAAAATCAGTACATGTATTCTTTACATATGTGTATACCTACGTTCACTTTTCTAAGCCCATAATCTCCTCCATTGACCTTTGTAGCTCTATCTGGCCACAAGCAGTGTTCTTGAAATGGCTATCTACAGTGAGAGATTGCTGGGGCTAACACTCGCGTGTGCCTCAGTCCTTCTCCCCTTCCCGGCTGAATCTGTTATTGCCAAGGTCACCGTCAGCCCGCAGTCACTCCTCACTTTTGTTTTGTTTGTCCTCAGCATTGACACCTCAACCTTCACATTTTTGAAATACGCTTCCACTTGACCCATATCTTTAATTACTAACTGTTCAGGATCCTAGTAAGTCTTCCTACTTTTCTACTCTGTGTCTTTGCTGAATGATATTGTCCTCTTTAATGGTTGGGTAATTGATACCTACATATCCTCAACTCTATGATTTCTTCTATAATGCAAACACATTTATCATTCACCATCATAACTGAGCTCTTCCCTGAAACCTGCCCTCTATCTTAATGTCTGTTACCATCGTTCACGCAGTTTTTTAAGAGAGCTTCCTTGAGCTATCAGTTTCGAGTTTACGCTTTCATCTACTCCTAAAGCTTCCCATTGCCATAGGACCCATTACTCAGACTTAAAATGACAGTTCACTTATTTCTATCTACAAAGGATAGTAAAATCTGTGTATATCTAGTGCAAATGTAGTTGGAATGTGGTTTTGCCAGCTCTAAGACACATGACAGTACTTAAAAATATTCCTCAAGGTATAAAAGAATGGCTGGGTGTATGGATACATGGATGGATGGATGGATGGATGGATAGATGGATGGATGGATGGGAAGGAAAAAGAAGTACTTGTGAGTTTGTAAAATAGGGCATGGATTTGGGAGAAGAGCAGTTTCCATTTTGTAGTAGTGGGATCTGGTTGAGTTGTGTGATAACCCTAAGGCACATGGAAAAGGTCAAAGTCATACAGGAATCATTAGAATAGGAGTTCTGACATGAAGAATTTAAAAGGGTTTGTAAAATCATGAGATGGTTCATAGTTTTTGAAAATAGCCAACAAAACATAACCTTTCAATTGACTCGTAGCTGAAACTTTAAATTCAGTTTTGGGAGATCTGAGAAGTGGAATCAATTTTAAAAAGTTCTAGGAGGTAAAATAAGGTGATAAAAAAAGAAGGGAGGATGTCTCTTAGTGGATGTGAGATTTTTCATACGCTTTATAGTTGTAATAAATTTTATGTCTCCCTTGTTCATCTAACACTCCTTTCATTGAACTGACATGTCACCTTGAAAATATTTTCTGAGAAAAAAGAGCCTTTTGTAAAAAGATAACTCTTCTCATTACTTAAAAGAGATACTACACGTTGTTTGAAAGGCTTGCACAATACTTTTATTCTAGTTCCATTGAAACCTTAAAGGTACAACTAACCTGAAACTAACTTTTCTAGTTTCAGCAATTTAATGCTATTATTAAGCAATCATAAAGCAATTAAGCTACATTCTTGTTCTTTGTCTCTGTTTTTTTAAAGGGAGAAGCCAAAGGACTTACATGTACAACCCATGGATTTCTCTCTCTTTTTTTAAAACTGTGTATCCTAGGGTTTTCTTTTTAAAAGGTAAAAATAAGTGGTTATTTTAAATTGACTATACCTATTAATAATATCAGAAACACACTAGTAGTAAAAGTAACAATACTTTGGTTCTAATTTCTTGTAATGTCTGTCCCCACCAGGGGACATTAATTTTTGGTTAAAATTAATTCTCGGTTGTCGATGGCTCTGATAGGGCAATCTGATCTGAAGGGAAAGTCCTGCGTTGCTTATGTGCTGTGATCTGTGAACTGAATGTGAGTGAAATGAAACTCATATTTAAGTGGATAATTAGTAGATATTTTGTAAATAGGATTATTCATGTGAGAAAGAAAAATCGGCCTCTATCACCTGGGCTATTAAATTTTTTTTGTTGGCTATCATTGCTTTTTCTTAGTGCCTTTTCTGTGTTGATCTTTTGATTCTGGGACTTTCTAGGGTGTAGTCCTTCAGGCTGGAATCTGTCACAAGAGGCCCCAATTTCTGCCCGACTCCGATTCCACTTACTTTTTGGACTTCATTGCCATTTTGCCCCTGGTCACGTACAGTGCGTCAGAAGCACACTGGGGAGTGGTGGCCGAAGTCCAAACAAGCCCTTGACCCACCTTCTCCCCCTTTATAAAATACCCTTCCATTATAATTTCTCATGCCAACAGTACTAAAAATTTTCAGGAGTCTGCTTAATAGTCTTCCTTGTAGTCTTCAAATAAAAGTCATTTCTTCCACTAAAATGCAAAGAGCAAAAAGTTGTCACTTGTGTGCCAACAAGTGTGATAGAGAATGTATTATGTTATATCTTAATTGTTAACATAAATATTTATTTCCCTTTAGTAAATCCTACATTAAACCATAGTCGCTTTTATTTTGAGACAATAAATATCTATAGAATGTAGAACACAGTGCTAAGACATCTTTGGGTATTCCCACACTCACTGATAACATTCAGTTTCACTGTTATGAAAGTATTACGTGTCTGTATATAATGTATGAAATATAAATGCAAAGATTTAAATAAATCATCTATTACTTTATTCATGCATTTATCTATCCATGCATTCATTTGTTTAACATACAATTATTCATCACTTTATTGGGCACTGTGGTGCCAACAATAAAAAATAGCTTAGTAAAAAAAAAGGTTAAGTTCTTCACAGAGCTTAAAACAGAATGTAAAGATTTTGAAAAGCAAGGTCATTGAATGAAAAATGCTACAGCGAGGTAAGCTCATGGTACCAGAAGAAAAACATATTATATGCCTTTGGAAAAAAAGTCCTTTTTTAAGCTTTTTTTCTTCATTGAAGTATTTTAGAACCATAGATAATTTTATTTTGTTATGTGTTCTCATATTAGTACAGCATTTATATATCCACCTATGTGTATAGATTTCATGAGCACACTGTATGTTTGTGCCTATATACATGTCTCTCTATGTATATGTTGGTATGTATACCATGTCCTCTGTCTGCCCTAAACCATTTCATATGGTTGGACACACAATTTGAACTCCATCAATGTTTCCTCCTTTTCTGAGTCTAGCTAACTTTGAAATTTAGTGGTCATTCTAAAAAACTGGAGACATGTTTAGCATTAGGGGGTATGATTTAATCATGGTGCTTGCATGCTGTAGTTCGCTTGTGTCTCTGTGATCCTGCAGTTGGCTTGGTCCCTGTCAGAAACTGTCCCTGAACTCATGGTGCAAAGGCCACTAGATGGGGCTTGTGTGCTTAGGACCTTCGGTTTTATGAAATGCACGTCTTTTAGTTTTTTTTTTTTTTTAATGCGGAAATACTTATCTCTAACATGTCCTGTTCTGTATTAATCATAATGGAGTAAACAATTCTCATTAGAGATCTTTTTATATCAGCAAGTGTGCAGCATCGCTATTACACTTGCAAACATGTAACATTCCTCAAAGCAAAGCAAACAAATCTCTTAGCAACCAGGCACATTTATCTCTTTAGAGGCGAAATGTAACATCCCATTACCAACCTAATTGTTGTTTTCAAAACCGTGTCTCTTCCTACCGTCCAGTCTCCCTTGTTGCACCCGAAAGGCACTAGTTCCTGCCTTTTTAGGGCCAGGTGCAGACTTTACCTTCAATTCTAAGGTTGCTCCTTAACCGTGGCTGTTGTCTGTTTTTCTGTAACACAGTGGTTCTCGCACCTGCACCAGCATCACCTGGAGGGCCTGGAGAAATTCAGATGACTGGACTGCAGGCCCAGAATTTCTGATTCAGTGAGTCTGGGCGTGGGACGAAGGGCTGCATTTCCAACCAGTGCCCAGATACGCTGACGCTGCCGGTCCACAGACTACATACACTAAGAACTTCTGTTTCACACACACACACACACACACACACACACACACACACACACACACAATCTCTGTGGATAAAATGCATACCATCCATGATCTGGCCCTCCTGTCTCAAGACAGCTTCATGCCACACTACAATATTTATTTCTCTAAACACCGAGACCCAGACAAAGACCAGAAATAAAGGATGGTCTTTTCATTGCATATATGCTTCTAACCACGAGGCACCCAACTCCCCACCTTAGCTGAAACTCAGCTTCATCACCAACCTAGTGGTTACGGATCTATATCTTCTAGTATCCCAGAACTAATACTCATTTTTTTAAATGAAAAACTTGACCCAATATACCAATATCATGGATTCGGATTGTGCTCTGGCTTATTTACTTTTGGCTCTTGGAGTCTTTCCGTTTCTCTCCATCTTGCCTCCCACCCCTCCAGGTGCCCTGTCAGCCCCCATCTTTCCAACCTCCCTCTGACTCTCCTCCCAAAATGTCTCAGGACCCCCTCTTTTCATACTCCCATCCATTCCTAGCCCCTAATGTACTGACTGCCTACATGCTGCCAGGCACGCTGATCCTCCCAGTTCACTTCTACTGGAGACCCGGTGAGGCCTACTTCCTTATGCACTATATCTATAAGTAGGCTTCTCAGTTCCTCATCTGCTTATTGACGATTTATTCAGCCCTTCATCACTGATTAACTACCGATGATTCCAGACACTGCCTGGCCCAGCCATTACGGTTGTTGTTTTCATTGTTCTTTTTTGGATTGGGGAGACCTTTTCCTGTCTCCAGCTTGTGGTTTTCTTTCTCAATTAACTTCTCAGTTTACAGACTCCTGGCTTCTGAAAACCACAAACTTTTTGGCCTTGGCATGGCCTCTCAAGCTTCTGCCCTTACTTGTTGGTTCTAGACTCTTCAGTTAACATTATCACTAACAACCTGAGCATCCTCGTCTCTCCCGACTTTCATCATCCCTACTAGGTTTCTTCAGTTCTTTATTACTATAGTGATATTGCCTTAAAATCTGCAGTTTATATTTTCAATGGCACTTAAACATATCTCATCCTATTTGATTTACCATTTTAAATGATTAACCTACCTCTATGAAAAACCTGTCTTTCAAAGAATGTCAAATATTTATATATTTTTTGTAATTTCAGAAATTACTAAAACCTTGCCCAGTAAAGCTGTTTTTTTTTTTACCCTTTTTATATTCTATTCTATTGTAAAATCTCTACTAAACTTGTACTAATAATGGAATGAGCTGCTAGCAGGTTATTTGTGTTCTCCATTACATTTTATGGACGTTTCTCACATTACTGTTAACATTTTTTTAGATCAGGTATGCATAGTCTTTAGTCAAAATAATCCCTTGCAGCCTGGAAGCTTCTGTATTATGCCAGCTAAATTATTTTTTCTTCGTATTTGGTCTGAAATTCTTTTCATGATCTCCAAATGACAATTCTGAATGCATGCCTGAACTCGGCCTCCTATTTTAAAACTGAGTTCCTCAAAAAGGCCAGTCACAGAGTCACATCCACAGCACAATTTAGTTTAAATGAATTACAACGAGGCTCAGCAAAAACTGGCATCAACATACCATGATTTCCTCCTATTTTTCTCCCAATTTAAACATTGCAATTACATAATATTTAACCTAATTCAAGATACCCCAATATTCTACATAGAAAAGTCATTTGCAATGAGGTTAATGTAGTTGGGTATGATTTGCGAATGAGGTTAATGTAGTTGGGTATGATATAAAATGTCCAAGCCAGCACTGAACATTTTTGGAGGCTAGAAGCTGAAAGGGTTAAGCTATGCTGGCACATAGAATTTTTACGGGCATCATAACCTAATTGCATCCACGATATCAGTTAGGCTCAATTTACTCTGCAGGGAGCCTGCAGAATGAAGGGGACCATGCGTGCTCAGGGTAATAGAAACCATCGCTTCAGTGAGCCTAGAACTGCTGCCGCAGTCGCGTCAGAGCAGATGGCTCTGCGCTTACTCCCATCTAGGGACTCAAACTGGCAGCAGTCAGACGAGAATCCTGAAAAGCGTGTCAGCAGTTGTGGAAATGAGTTTTCTTTATTTTAAAAGTTGTTAATACGTTCCACTGAGAGTGCATTTAAACTCGAGGTATTTGTCACTTTAGTTAATTTGCCTATTAGTGTATTGAACTTGCGGCACACAATTTATTTATATGTAAGTAAAATTATAAATATATTGCCCAAGATGGTGTGGGTCAGTGGACTGAGCACTGGCCCAAGAACTGAAAGGCTGCCGGTTCGATTCCCAGTCAGGGCACATGCCTGCGTTGTGGGCCAGACCCTCAGTTAGGGGCATGTGAGATGCAACCAATCAATGTATGGAGAGATATATGGCAGCCACACATTGATGTTTCTCTCCCTCTCTTCCCCTCTCTCTAAAGTAAATAAATAAAATCTAAAAAATACATGAATATAAATTATATATAAAATAGTATTTCATATATGAAGTATATCTAAAATAATATATACATTACATAGAATAATATAGAATACACAAATTAATTATGGGTCATAATTTAATAATACATAAAACTGTTATTATATATGCTAATGTAATTAATTATGTATATGTAAATTGTGGGTCACACATTCAATACACTAACATTTATATACACGTATGCATTTATATAAAATATATACATACATGTATACATATATACAAACAATACAGTCTTTTGATATATACTATTGGCAATTCATAGTTATTATATAAATCTATTATTTGATTCCTTATACATACATGCACCAAGTCTTCTTTGAAATATATTAGTAGTATATATTAATAGTTGCTAATTCCTGAATAAATGTGTTAATTTGCATTTTGAATCTACATGGCTGGTAGCATAAGAATTTTAAGGTTTTCTTTAAGAAACAAATTAACCTATTTTTCTTTAAGAAGGCATTCTATAGGATAGACTACTTGAATTTTACAATAAGCCTAAAGTGTATTATGGTCAAGTGGGTACACTTATTCATTAACATCTTTTTCTCCTCACACAAGGAGTAATTAATAGTTTCTGTAGAAGTTAAATGAGAATGGATTTGACATTTCAGGGCCAAGATTCTGTTTTAGCCTTGGGGAAAAAGAAGAGCTTCAATATATTCTCTACCATTTAAATAAAAAGAGAATAAAGGAAAGATAGGGAGGATATATCACACTAAGCAAAGTAAGTTCCGACAGAGAATGTCAAGAACCATCTGATTTCACTTCTATGTGGGATATGAACCTGAAAATAACAGATGATCAAAGGACAAAGAAACAAAAACCCACAGACACCGACAACGCAGTGGTGTCTCCCAGTGGAAAGTGGGGTGCAGAGAGACAGTACTGGTAAGGGGGGTCAAACCCGTGATGACGGGGGCTTTGACTTGGGGTGCGAAACACACAATGCGATATAGAGGTGATGTATCATAGAACTGTACACTTGGAATCTACATAATTTTATTAATCAGTATTACCCCAATGAATACACTTAAAAAAGGGGGGAATTAAAAAAGAAAAGAGAAGCTCAGATGGCTGATAATTTGCAACAAACCGTTATAATTTGGGGAAAAAAGAGTATACCTTGGTCTTCCATAGTACTGTAAAACTGGAAGTGTTTCCAAATGAACTGGTCTCTCTGCTCTCTTTCAGAGGACACTGCTAAATGCAGATGTCTAAAGGATGGGTGTCCTCTTGGCTGGGCTCTTTCAGGGTATTTACAACAGTTAGTGCGAGCTCACTCATCCAATGTGTCCTACTGTCAGGTCTAGCAGCTAGTCTCTAGCTGAACCGGTGCATCGTGACCTGTCTACCTACATTATCAGATTGATATATAATCGTAGTAGATGTCATTTTTGATTTATTGTTCAGTTACAGTTGTCGCATCTTTTCCCCATTGCTTTCTCTTATCCCTACCCCCACACTCCCACAGTCAACCCCCACCTGGACATTGCCCTTGCCCGTGAGCCCTCTCCTCTATTCCTGTTCCTTTGCTTGCCCCTTCCCCTTCCTTTCCCCATTACTCCCCTCCCTTCTCTTCTCCGGTCACTGTCAATTCATTCTTCATTTTCATCTCTCTGGTTCTGTTTTGCTCATTTGTTTTGTTGATTAGGTTCCACTTAGAGGTGAGATCATAGTACATGTCTTAAAAACATTTATATTCCTCTTTTATGATAGTTGTGTTCAAATTTTTTGTAGAATATTCATTACTAGCTAAATAATTCATTTGACCTACTATAATGTTAAGTTGACAAGTCTAGCATCCAGGAGAAAATATTCAGAACCTAGTGTTATTTTAATTTCAGATTTATTATATACTTTTACAAAATAGTCTCTGATGTTTTATGTGATCGTTGTCCTTTCTGTTCTAGCCCATGGAAAGATTGAATATGTTTATTGCAAAATAATATCAATTCATATCAATGTTAAAACTAGAAACCAAAAAGGGCAAATAAAAAAATTAAGTGAATTAGCTAAATTTGGGAAGGGGAAAGTTATTATAAGCCTAAATTTAAATGCAATTATATAAGTATATATTATTACAGTCTTCTCTTCGACAATGAGATGTAGTGTGTGAGCCTAGACTTGAATCATAAACCAGGCTCTTACTGACTCCACACTCTTTCCATTGGAGCCACCTAAACTGATGTCACACATCTGCTGACTGTGTGTGCCCCAAACAAATTAGACGTTTCTTTTTTACTGTCCAAGTCAGACCTTCCAACTTGGCAGTTGGCTGTTCTCCATGTTCAGGGACCACTGCTTACGCCCGAGAAGAACAGGTGTGGTTGAACAGGTTCCACACTTAACCTGATCTTTGCAGTAGGGTTAAATCCCTTTTTATTCACATTGAAATCTAAATTGGCTTTTCCGGCTCATCTCCAGCTGTTAGGTTGTAGGACAAGAAACTATGCAAACTTTAAAATTATATTTTAAGAGCTAGGGCAAATAACACTTAGTGAAATCAAAGAAATTGCAAAACCCATGGCGTCAATATTTTGAGTCCAGTTTTCTCTTTGTGGATGTGAGTGGGCTTATGCAAATAAACAGAAGTACATTCACCAAGTGTTAGCAGTGGTCATCTCTAGGTATTATGATTACAAGGGATTTTAATTTTCTTATCTCTATTTTCCAAATGAGCAAACAATTGCCTTGATGAAGAAAAAAGACATATAGAATACTGCAATCTTCAGCTACTAGATCTATCTCCAAATATGAATTGTTTCCCTGTTCCATGACCTGTCTGAACACCGTTTATTACAGACGTCAGCGTGGCCTGCTTGTCCCAGAGAGTCTGCTTGTGGGGCTGCTCTTCAAACGGCCCACAAACCTAATTAAGTTTTTTAAGTTTTCTGAAGTAAATCTTGGTTAGAGAGGAAAAAATTAAATTCTTTTTTCCTGGTGTCACTGAGTTCAACATTAACAAAGTGTAAATAATGAGACTCACCACACATAATTTCTTGTTACTGAGTTAAAATAAACTTAGACCAGGTACTGCAGCTTTTAATTTACTCTCGGAAGGTATTTTGTGTTTGGGGAAAATCTGGCTAATGAATGAATTCAATCAAGCAAACAAGAAATGAATAGGATTTCTCTTGATGTGCTAGATAATTAATGGTGTTGAATGCATGAATCATATCCGCTAAATGCTATGAAAGATTTTTTAAAGATAGTACAATTTGGCTGGAGTAATTTTTAAAAATATAAATATGTTAAAATTTATATGTAGATTGTGTGATAGTAAAGTGTGTATTATTAGAATTTACAGTTAGAAGGTTTTTAAAAGTGAAACCCTAAAGAACCACTGAACTAAGAAAACATAAGTAAAAATGACCTACTAGGTATGGGCACTCAGATTCCCTGACTCATTCCAAAACTTGATGTTTGTATACCGAATCCCACTGTTTCTCCGAAATACGAGGTTGCATTATGAGAGTGTAGAAGGTAAAATGGTGAAAATGAACCTGTGATAGGCCTTATCAAGTCACTGAGTTACATTAAACTAGAAAGATGTCCTACATAAAATAAGATGTATAATAAGAATGTGAGTAGAAGGTTTAGGGATTAGGAAGAGATTAGATTGGAGATTCAATATAGAAGGTCAAAGATTTATAGTGAGCCCTGGCTGGTGTAGCTCAGTAGATTGGGCATAGGCTGCGAACCAAAGGGTTGCCAGTTCGGTTCCCAGTCAGGGCACAAGCCTGGGTTGCGGGCCAGGTCCCCAGTGCACGCCATGTGGTAGGCGACCACACATCGATGTTTCTTTCCCTCCCTTTCTCCCTCCCTTCCCCTCTCTCTAAAAATAAATAAATAAATTGTAAAAAAACAAAGATTTGTACTGAGAATCGGGGTGAAAACCAAGGAATCAAGATAAGCTAGTGTTTGTGAAAGATGAATGTTAAGAGCTGGGTTTAGAAACTTGAGTTTTTCCTTAAAGATAGTAGGTTGTCGTTTAACATTTCAGATATTTTGCTGCAGAATGAGCCAGGGGATGAATAACCCAGAAGAACAGCAATACTCAAAACTAGCAGTTTTGAAGTGTCTTATATAATTAATTTGAAAAGAGTTTTACCTCACTAATTATAACATTCTTACACCTATATTGTAATGATTCTATCCAAACTTTGAGGGCAGGGAGGAAAGTAACCTAGGAATGTGCTAGGTATCTAGCTCTAGACCAACTGAAACCTTACCGTATTCATCCCCAAACAGATCAGCGATCCTCAAAAGAATGCTCAAAATCTAACCCATTTTAAACCATAATTAAAAGTAACCCCATTTTTCAACTGATATATCAATACTTTATTAGTATGAATTGAATCACTAAATTCAAATTTTTAAACTTTACTGTATTTTGCCACGTATAATGTGCACCCACATTTTTGGCATAAACTTTCAGGAAAAAATATCTATCATTTTAATTTTTATTTCAATTTTATATTTATTTACATTTAGATACTTATTTTTTGTATTATACAGAAATTTTAACATTTACTTTTGAAGATATTGTAGTACAAGGAATTTTATGTAACAAATAATTACAAAACACAAGAATAAATTTCAGGTACTACCCATGTATAATGTACATCTTTATTTTTCCCTCAAAAATTTGTGCAAAAGAATGTGCATTATACAGTGCTAATTATAAAGTCATCTGATAAGAATAGTAAGTCAATTTAAGTGGACACAACATTTTAAAATTAGAAGAAATGCCAGTTTTCTACTTAATATATGTTTTTAATTCATAAAACGATTATATACTTCGGAGTGTTTTGCACTGTTAAGAAAATCCTCATTGCCATGTGTAATTGCAAATTATAAACATAGTAACACCTCCCTGTGTAGTTTCAAGGTACTTGTAACTGGAGCAAAGATGGCAGAAGAAACCACAATCTCAGTTATAGCATACATTCCTAAAAATTATAATGTGTGTTTTGTGATGCATATAATGTACTTTGTTTCCATTACAATTCTGATAGAGATAAAATTAGTTTATTAGCATTAGAGTGGAATTGGTAGAGTGTAAGCAGAGTATCAACTTCATTCTTTCTCACTGCTCTCCATTAAACTCACTTTGTGGAAAGCTCTTCCCACAGCCTCTCCAGACAAATTTAGATAATAAACAAGTAGTCATTTGCTTTGGCATTAAAATTGTAGTCCAGCCTAATAATCAATAACACCTGGCCAATTTAGTAATCAAACTGCAAATGTGTATTCAGTGTAAGCTTCTCCCTCTCCCAAGCTGAGCGTGCCTGGGGTAGACAGATAGGAGGGCACGGTCAGCGTTTTTTCTTAGTCCCATTCACCCCCTCTCCCCCACTAGCACACAGGTGGCTTTCTCCCAGAATTGGAGCAGAAGCTGAAGAAGAGGTAGGTATCAGCGGAGACACCGTCTTCCGGCACCACAGCACTCTGTTACCTAGGGTGCTTCGGTCCTCCCTAGAAGTGTCCAAACATTTACAAACAGAGATTCCATCTCCCTTGCTCCAGGCAGGTTGCTTCTTTTCTGTAGGTTCTGAAGAGCTCTCTGGGCTTCCAATGATATGTCTTCCTGTTTCCAAGTCTAAGAAAGATCTCCTGCAGGGATCCCGTTTAGGAAGACCCCAAACCTCCCTTCGTCAGGGCCCACACTTAACCTTTGAAAAACACATGTTTTCTACCATTCATTGTTAGGTGGGCAGCCAGTTTGCAATCAGCCCGTTTCACCTCTTCCAGGCAGGCCGCGGGGTCCTCCTGTTCACTCTAGCCCTGTGTTGTGTGGTATGGGAGCCGCTGGTCGGTCCCGTGCTGTTGAGCACCTCGAATATAGCTGGTCTAAGTTGACGTAGTCTACAAGTGTTAAATATGCATCAGACTGCATAAACTTAGGTTGCAAAGCTAATATAAAATTCCTCATTAATAATCATCACTTGTTGAAATGACAATATTTTGATGTACTGGGTAAAATAGAATATGTTTTGAAACTAATTTTATCTGCTTTAATTTTTTTTAATTTGACCACTAGAAATGTAAAATCACATAGTGGTTGGTATTGTATTTCCATTGGAAGGTGCCACTCTATCCTTAAGATTTCTCAGGAGTTAATAAAATACCAAATTCTGTGTCCCTTGAGCTCTGTACTCTAAATGGACCTGGGGCCACATGTTTGCCTTGTCATCTCTGGTTGTCAAAGGCACACGCAGCAACTCTCCCCAAAACTGCCTTTCCCTTCACCTCCTTCATTTCTTGTGGAGTGGGACGACGTACACCAACGTACCACCTCTTTGGGGAGGTTAAATGTCTCATGAAAAGTTGTGAGAGGATTTGACACTTCTGTGCTTGGCTCGGGGGCATCTGCCAGTAACCCAGCCTAGGGTCGCCTTTTATATGGGTAAACAGAGAGCTACAAACAAAAGTCAAATCAAACAGTTATGGTGTCATAGAAGGTTCCATAGAAGGCAGTTTGGAGACCATGACATTAGGCAGTTGGCATATGAGACTGGCAGTTCGTTCTCTACGTGGTGGCTTGAAACTTGTACACAGGGAATACACAGCCCTAAAGACAGCCTTCCTCGTCTTCACTCTGTAAAAACGTTTGGGTCATCTTCCCTGGGCTGGGTTCCGGCTCTAGCCCGGCCTCTGTGCTACCGTCAAGTCAGGCCCATCTCTTATCTTCTCTAGAGGTCATCCACTGATCTACAAAACGGGAAGATGAACTCCAGAACCTCTTTTCTCTTTTCATTTTTGATGCTCAAAAGCTAAACTCTAAACTATTTCAAACACAAAAAAGTATAGAAAATAATTTAATATGCCAGCATTGAGGTAAGTAGAGGTTAATGCTGCTTTTCTTCTTTTTCCCTCCCAATGTTGCTTTCTCTCTCTCTCTGGCTTTTTAAAAAGTAATTCAACTTAGCTAAAGCCCTACTTCCCATCACTTACCGTCTCAAACCCACAGAAGTAGCCTCTAACCTGACGATGTGGTATCTCATTGGTAGGATGCTGATGTTTTTTTACTACACATAAGCAAACTACGAGTAAGCCCTGCTAAATACATAGGCTTATTTTTCTTTCAAAATGTATATAATTATTATCATGTCTGTACCATTTGCAGCAGCACTGTTTTTTGTTAGTCATTTATGTCAATATATGTAGAACCATTTATTTTAGCTTCTTTGTGGAGTTACAGGGTTCACATAAACCTGAATTTCAGTATCTTCCTCCATATTTTTCCTGTTATAAAGGGCTGAGTGAGTTTCCTTGACCAGGTTCCCTTTTGTAAGGTGTCCCAGCAAACTGAAGGTAAATTATCATAAGTACAATTTTCTTTACTATATACTCTTTAATTATCATCCAGAGTGCTTCAGCTGATTCACACTTCTACCAGGGACAAATCTTTGCTATTATCCAAAGTAATTATTGCCAAAATGAAATAAAATGGATTTAAGATATCTCATTTTTATTTTGCTTGGCATTTTTTGAAATACCATTGAAGTTGAGCCTGTTTTTGTGAGTTTGAGTTTATTTCATACTCTGCTAATTATTTTTATAGTTTTTGCTTTTTCTATTAATTTTCATAACTCACTAAATATATTTGATACAGTTCCTTTGTAAGTTATATGGTTTGACTATATTTACTCTCAGTCATAGACATACTTTTTTATCTTTTTTTGAGGCACAGAAGATTTTTAAGTTAGTTCAAATTTATTAATCACTTGCTCCATGACATGTATTTTCTGTCACATTAAAGAAATCTTCCTTACTTTGGTGTCATAAAAATGTCCTTCTATAGTTTACTAGTTTTTCCTATATTTTATAATTAGATCTTTCAGCTAATCAGGATTAATATATGTAACCTTTTTATTGATAGATAGAATTCCAGTATTTTGTCTCTTTTTCCACCTAGCTATCAATGGTCTTAGCCTCACTCATTAATTAATCCTTTATTTTCTTTCAGATTTCTAGTATTTCATTTATTATGTATTATTCTTACATATGTGTATGTCATTCTTTGGTCTAACCATTTAATCTTGCACCAATATAATACTGATTTAATTATAACCCTTGAAAAAAGTTGATATATAATAGGGCTCATCCTCTATTCTTTCATTTTAATATTATTAGTAATTTAGGGTAATTTGATATTAGTAATTTTAAGACCAAAACCTGTTATTCACTATGATAAGTATCACCTTTTTAAAAAATAACATAGTGCATTCTGGGTAATCTCCTCATATATATTGTTCAGCTTACTAATTTTCTCTTTCACCCTATCTAATATGATGTTTTAATCCAACCACTGATGCTTTTATTTAAACTATATAATATTTTAAAATAATTTATAGAAGTTCAATATTAATCATTATAAATAGATTTATTTTGTATGTTGTATCACATCACTATTCTAATCGTCTCACATTGTTGAGGCTCTAATCCCTTTTATGTGATCTCCAGTATTTGTGGCATATATGTTTTTTATTTCATTCATCTTTTCATATTTTGTTGGGCTTTTATTTTATTTTATTTATTTATTTTTGAGAATGCCTTCAGTTTAAGAGGATGTATAATGATTATGTTAACTCATTCCAACACTCCTCTGGAAATCTCTCATTTAATTCTTTATACACACACACACACACACACACACACACACACAGTATAAATTTGAACATCAAAATTGCAGCTGAAGAATCCAGTTCCTTCAAAAATCTCATGATCACATCCCTGGCTGGTGTGGCTCAGTGGATTGAGCGCTGGCCTGTGAACCAAAGGGTCACCAGTTTGATTCCCAGTCAGGGCACATGCCTGGGTAGCAGACCAGGTCCCCAGTAGAGGGCACTTGAGAAACAACCACACATTGATGTTTCCCCCCTCCTTTCTTCCTTCCTTCCCCTTTCTCTAAAAATAAATAAAATCTTTTAAAAATTTTCATGATCATATTTTATCCGGAGCTCAGGGAAACACGAAAAAAGTTTGGATTTTTCTGTGTGCCATTGGGTGGATTTTTCAAAGACCTTTGCAAATACAATCCCCTCACCCAAGGGTCTTAGTTCTGTGGAGAGCTCTCCTTTTCCATATCCTGTTTCCTCCTCAGACCCAGGGCTTTAGCTTTTGTCTTTGCATTAAAACAGCCCTTAAGTAACCAAGCACAATCCTCCACCCATATCCTAATCACCCAGGGAGGCTTCATCAATAGATTAAACATCTGTTGCCCTAGATTTAAATATCTTCTTCTTTCAGCAACCCTAAGGATTATTCTTTTATTAAAAATCCAGCTATGCATTTAAAATAATTCCTGTTTCACTTTTTTTAACATAATCTGGATGTGTGTCGTGGGAGAGCTTTTAAAATACTATAGTCTACCATGTTATTATAAGAGGGTGCCTATGATTTCTAAGCAGCCTTCTAATTCTAAAACTTTATGTCTTGTTAATTCTTTACCTGGCAAATAGTGTGAAACTGACTGTGTGATGATTTTAAAACAACGGCCACCAGGGCTCAACAAATAAATTTACAAAACTAAGCCACTTAATGTGCGTGGCAAGGGACCACACACCAGTGAATAAATTTGCTTAGTAATTTGCTGGTAGTGAAAAATCAGGGATTTTTAAATACTAGAAAGGAGGAGTTCATGGTGATCTTGCAAATTAACTATTGGAAACTAGCAATAACGCAGATGATTTCATAGGTCTGTACACAGTTGTGAAGTGAAGTTATCGTTTTCATCGGTTGGAACAGAGGCCTTAATTTGTTATACTAAGTGTCTGGCATGCCAGGTCCATTTAATAATCAGGGACCGCTATTAGCTTCAGTCTGCCAGAACTGGTGCAATTAAACAAAACATTCAATTTTGTTATCTCTTTAGTAAGCACGTGGAGATGTGAAGTTGCACATTTTTTTCCTTGAAGTTGGTACTAGGTGGAAAAATGAGCACAGAATGATTTGGAGTCCCAACGTAGTATAGGAATAGGTATTACCACCCTGACCTCCAGCTTAGCATATTAGTATCAATCTTCTTAAACTGAATTAGATATATTTTCACAATGTTGTGAACCACAAGGGACAATGCCTCATTTCTCTAGAGAAAGAAGCAAAATGGTTCTCTTATTGTTGATAAAAAGCATAGTAAAAAGTTGTTTTTTTTTTAATGAATGCCTACTCTTTTCCCCCAATGATAAGGAATGCATTATTTTTGGAATTTCACAGAGTTAGGGCTCTTTAGACCCAGCTGGATTCAACACACTGGCAAATGATCTGGTGATTTCAGTTTAATAAAATAAATTTTAAAAAAGGAAATAAATTTAACTTCAGTTAAAAAGAAACAAAACTCCAAATTGACCCTACTTGTGAGGCTGAACCATCGTTCTATATCATTGTCAATGAGCTTATACTACTGTGTTGTAACCAAATTAGGGTATGCTTGATAGATTATCAATGTAGGTAGTTTAATAATAATGATAACAGGTAAATATTAGGTGCTCAATGACTTTAGAAGTTGATGTTTTTCAACTCAAAATTATATGACTATTGAATGCGAATAGTGATTCAATTAATGAGAAATATTCAGAGACTGTATGATAACAGAGCTTTGAGCAGTAATGAAATATTAACTTGAGGTTAAATGTAAGCAGCATAATCAGACACTACTAAAAATTAATGCAAAATAGGGAACTCAAAGAAGTTTTACTTTAAAAGCCCAAACCCTAACAGAATTACTTCTGCAGATAATGTAGCCAAAGATTTGACCTTTTAAAGAAATCATTCTGGTGGAGATTATCTTCTGAATTTTTAGTAGATATTTTATCATTTCTAATCATTTCAAATCAAAAAGTTTTATGTCTCACCTTAGCTGGTGTGGCTCGGTGGATTGAGTGCTGGCCTGCGAACCAAAGTGCCATCAGTTTGATTCCCAGTCAGGGCACCTACCTGGGTTGTGGGCAAAGTCCCCAGTAGGGGGCGTGTGAGAGGCAACCACACATAGATGTTTCTTCTCTTTCTCCCTCCCTTCCCCTTTCTAAAAATAGATAAATAAAATCTTAAAGAAAAGTTTTTTCCCTACTGTTTTGATATTTTTGGTATCTAAATTATGAAATTTCATGAATAATCTTAATATTATGTGAGGATTCAAAGAAGTATTGTCATTACCTAGATATAGTGTAATATCCTGGAACTTCAAGAAAATCTGAGTAAAAAGTCATGTGGAAACTTTATAGATTTATCTAAACATTTTAGTAGCAGTCATTTATACATACATAATCAAACATGTTATTCATAATATATAAAAATGAGTAAAATTTTATAAAAATAGATATTATATAATATATAGGTTTCCATAATCAAATATATACAATATGTTTTTGCTTGTAGCTAACTGGTTGAATGTTTTTGATATGGTGAAGTAAATATGAATGTTTAAGAAAAACAAACATTTAGTAGCTTATGCAGAATCATTTTTTAGATGTTCAGTGAAATTGAGTGGGTGTATTTCATTGTGGAAAACTCACCAAGATTTGAATTAAAGTCCTGGATGTGAATTCCAGCTCACCCCTCACTGTATCACCTGGGATGAGTGGTGCCCACCGGGTGCTTTAAGTCCCTCATCTGTAACCAACTGCTCCACTGGTTCTTACGAGGATCACATGAAGCCATATATATGCACATACATCTTTCCATGGGAAGTCATTATTCGTGTGTACCCTAAAAATGCACTTCTAAAACTGTTCACTCAGCACACATGAAAATCCTCCATGTAATGTTTTTACATGCATAAATCACCTCACCCCAATATAAAGCTGCCTATACACCTTTCCAATAGAATGAAGCAGAATTTAATGCTCATTGTACTTACAATTGCATTCTTTTGCCTAGTACCTTTATAAAAGCAAACCACTCATTTGCTATCTTTTAACATATGAAAGTGTTAAGTCTTGTTGAGTTTGACACAGTAGTTGCTTCCTATTGAAAGGAAACTCAAAAACACTTTAAATTGACTGTACATCCAATCATGCTATCAATGGACTAAACTTCAACACCTTAGGCCATTAGGATAAGGTGAAGGAAGTAGATGCTTAAGAACAAACAGAACAGGAGCACCCTCATTGATACAGAGAGCAAACTGGTGGTCACCAGTTGGAAGGGGTGTTGGGGAGATGGGTGAAAAAATGGAAGGAATCAAGAAGTACAAATTGTCACTTACAGTATAGTCACAGGGATATGATGTGTAGCATAGGAAATACAGTTAATAATATTAAAATAATTATGTTTGGTGCCAGGTGGGTACTAAACTCATCGGGGGGATAACTTCATAAGTTGTGGTAATGTCTAACCTCTATGCTGTACACCTAAAACTAACGTGATATTTAATTTCAGCTGTAATTTAAAATTTTTAAAGAATTTTTAAAGGATATCATATTTACCACAATTGGGTACCAAAGTTTCCACTGTAGTATTTACCATAGTATATTTCCACAATTGCATACCAAAGTTTCAGTTACGCTAGACATGGAGAAGCGATCCCCCTCTCTACCAGAAGGTGGCACTGCACTCCTCATTGAGGACCTTCTGAGGTGGGTGCAGATCATTCTCCATCTCGAAAGACGCTGGGTTTTAGATTTTATTTAAAATGAAACACACGTGATTAATTTCCTAAAGAATAACTTCACTTTTGTCTTTTTGGGAAAAGATGTGCACACGAAATAAAAATGAACAGCTGTTGAAAATAAAAGGAAAATGCTCCATTTAGAATCTATTAATGTCTATCATTGTTCAGTACAATATTCTCAGATTTAATTACTCATGTAAAGCACATTATGGCTTAATGTGAAATGAAGTCTTCACTCCTCTCAAGATTTTTTGGCTTCTAAGTACAAATTGTGTGGCTTTTTATTTAGTTTTTACTATACAAACCCCACTAGAGTAACTAGTTTTGTTCTTGAATCAGTTTACTCGTATTGTGATACATATGAGAGTACATACCTTTTTGGCATTAATTTTCTCCTCTCCTCCAGCTCAGTCTGACAGAAGTAGGTATATAAGATGAACATTAACTGGTGGAATCTCTACTTTTAGAGAACAAAGCTCTTTATTAAAATTACCAGGAGCATATATAATGTTAAAAAGCTGGTTATTATTTTCCTGGGGACAATTTAGATAGACTTTCATATCGTTCCAAATGTGCCATTTGCTGCCGGGGACAGGAGGACGGGGAGGAGTCTGCAAAGACTTGTCGGCAGCTAAAAGAGGCTCCGCTTGATTGTCTTCAAAGAAATACACAGGAAGGAGCCACTTTGCTAAAAGCACAGCTTTGAATAAGTCCTGTATTAATTAATTGTCAGAGATGGGAGTAAAAAATGGCAAGGGTGAGAAAGAGTGAAGAAGTCTTTATTTTATGTATGTAAGTCGAGAACATACTTAGTACACCTATACACCAAACCTACTGAATGTCATAGCTTAGCCTAGCCCACCTGAAACCTTCTCAGAACACTTATATTAGCCTATGCTGGGAAGAAATCATCTAACGCGAAGCCCGTTTCAGAATAAAGTCTTGAATAGCTCATGTAATTTATTATGAATATGGCTTTCAAAGCACCATAAAGTCGAAATGTCACAAGCCAATCCATCATAAGTCAGGGGTGATCTCTAAGTTTACTTGACACTATGACCATAAAATTTTACTGAGAACTTATTAAAGACATTGAATATTATGCCCCTGTAGAAGTTGAAATTAATTTCATATCTATCTATACATTTCTACACTGAAATAATGTTCTTTTTCTATTAAAAATAACAAAGTTTACCGTATCATTGGATAAAAGTTGCATAGTCCCATTTATATTACTCAAATACAAGTTCTGGATTCCATATGTCTAGTACTATGAAAAAATAACATGTATTCACTTTATTATATGTATGTAGCTAACTGTAAAGATAGATCTATACAATACATTTCCATATATTGTGTAATAGACAAGAGCGGTTCTTTATGAATTTGATCAACATTATACAATCCATCCTGAGAATGGTTGTATTTAAACTCTGAAATGGAACTTTATACCATTTTATTTTAATTGTACATAAATCAGTCATCAGCTATTTGCATTGTTCTTGGAGTTCTGAGGGGTTCTGAGGTCCCTGTCATGTCATTCCTCATTTAGCCGGAGATAACAGTGGTTTATTGAGCCTACCTATACAGCATGACTTTTTAATGGTTATTTGCTTTTATAAAAACCCCATAAAGGAGAAATAATTATCCACATTTTACATCTAAAAATAAAAACAAAAACCCTGAGTCTCAGAAGGCTCGAACTCCTTGCCCAGTGGAAGAAACATTTCCCAGGTATTTCTGACTTGCTCCGCCATGCTCCACCACCTCCGGTCAGTCAATGCGTGATTTTCATGGTAGGTTTTCCCTCTTAGAAACACATTTAATCCTGACACGACCACCCTGGGCTACATTCGATGATTCATTATTTGCAGGTGTGGAAAAAGAAAAAAATGAGTCTCCTACGTCCCTGAGCAAATTAAAAGGGACTAAAATACAGAGATCCTGTGACTCCAAGTTCAAGGCTCATTCCACTGTCCCAAGCCTGCCACGCTTTCCCACATTTCCTTCCTGAAGAACAGTGTGCTCATTTGGAAATTGCATAATGGTTATAGCTGGGTAAGTATGCATTTAGAATTCAGAAATCAGTTTCAGTTTGCTGGAGCCTGCAGGTACATATTATGATATGGTAATGCAGGTATGCATTAGGGAAGAGAATGGGGAAAAGTACACCTTGCGTGTAAAAGGGATTAGCAGAGGACGTATAGTAAGCTTTTTCTGACCTAATAGTTTCCCAGTTATTAGTCTCCCAGTCAGGTACTGTTTCTAATGGTCTTTTCCAATAATGTGGTCTTTATGCCATTTCCTCATAATCTAAAATTGAGTGAGAAGGAAAGTGATTTTAGGGTCACGATTAAATAGCTCAAGGTGCACACATTCAAAGAATTCTGTTATCGGGAAAAAATAAGGTTATCTTATGATAATTATCACTGAAAACTCTAAAACTTAAATCAGAGAAGCATTCACTAAGAAAGACTTCTGCTGTAGATGGATGAAGATTATATTGCATTAAGGATAATTTAGGGAGGCACAAATTAAAAATAAGGATAAGAACCAAAAAAGCTCCTGAATATTGAGTCAAAAGATTACATGGTCCTTTAACACAAATCAAAATTGCAATATATTTGATGTTGAGTTCTGTCTATGCATTTCTCTGTATGGTAAAATGTTTCCAAGCTACAATCATATACAGACATAAAATGTGTGTGTGTGTGTGTGTGTGTGTGCGCGTGCGTGTGTGTGTTTCTCTTTCAGTGCTGCGCATACACAGCGCCTAAGGCTAAATAGCAGGAGAGAAACTAGACAGTATTGAGGATTATAAACTTAGAAATGTGTAAAACAATGCAGGCACATTGAAAATTATTATACTCATTAGATGTCTATTCATTATTTAATTTAACCTTTAAAATAACCCTCTGAGTGAGGAGTATATGGCCCCACATTTAAAAGATAATAATAATAATAAATAAAAAAATAGATGACATTCACCTGCTGTTCGGATCTAGGATTCAAGTCCAAATCCGTCTGAGGCCAAATCCTCTGCCACTACTAGTTTCACTCTCTTCTCACTTCATGCTCACGCTGTCCCTCCACCCCCATGCCAGTAGTCACGGTGGAGAGAAGAAGGACGTGAGAATAAACATGACTCAGTGCCACAGACTTCAGGTGAGATGATAGGGCAGAAAGCAAACCGGAAAGTCTCACTGTGGAAAGCACGTTTTGTGGAACAACCACTGAATAACAAACTGCAAATTATACGTCAGTTATTAATGTAGTTAACAAAAATCATTCTCATGCACCTTTGAAAAGTTTCCTGGCCATTGAGTTTCCCCCTGGATTTCACCGATTTGTCCACTTGATACAGATTTATTACTTATTCATCGTGTTCCTTGATTCGAAAGGGGATTCTGAACGTCATCTGGTGCGTGAATACCGGCTTAAGGACAGTATGAGCATTTGGTGAGCAGGGCGGAGCCTATGCAGAGGTCCCGTGGCAAGGAATTGCTGAGCCTTCCGGAGACTGAGAGAGCTAGGGGGGCGGGGGCTCAGGGAGCAAGGGGAGCCCGGGCAGGGACTAATTAAAGAAGAGTTCACTTTGCTTTTCATTGATAATATCTTCAAATTTTATTTCTCCATGTGTGAAATGTATTGGAAATAAAGATGTATTCCATCACATAAAAGTAATACTGTAATATGCTATCAATAAAAAAGTATCTATTATTAAATCATTGGCTTAAATTTTTTTAAATATTAATATCAACTTTTCAACAATTTATGCTGGTAGCTCGTGATATTTTTATAAGATTTAATTAGAGAGTAATGTTTTATTTTTAAGGCTTATACTTACTTTTACACAGCAATATTTATGGAAATGTGCAAAAGCACTTAATATATAAACATATAGGCTTAATAAGTATTTTAAAGTTTAATTTAAATGACTTTTTAAGGAGGGAGAAGTAGCAGTTTGATTACCCTTTTATTGTTCTATATTTAATTGGTCCTAAAATATAATTACAACTCTCAAATAGAATTACACTCTAACTGAAAACTTTAGTAAAAATTAACTGGCCTCACCAAAGATCTCAGTCCTGGAGTCTTAGAAAAATTTTGGTTTGGAAAACATTTGCTATAGCCCTTCCCTTCACCGTCCAAAGGCAACATTTCTCTAGGTGCAAAGCTGCTGTTTTTCTACTCCTGACATGGCAACAACGAAGCTCTGACTCTGCCCATTCCTCCCTGAGCCACATCCGACCCAGGGTGACTGGGAGAACTTTCAACCAAAACAGCAGCATCTCTTCCCTTTAACTGAAGCACCAAGACACAGAAATCCAGTTGCCAGGTATAGAAAGCAGTAGATGAAAGTGGGCTACTCCCCTTTCTATCTTTAGATAGTAGAAAGCATTCTATCGTGCGTGGCTTAATCCTAAGTTAAAATAACATTTATTGGGCAGGCCTGCCGCACAGGAAACGTTAAGATACTGAATCCTGTACAGTGGCAATGTGCATTGGACAAGCAAAAGCGAGTTATCTCTGGAGATGTGGGAAGTGATGGGGAGCAGACAGTGGTGAAGGCGACAGCTCTGCTGATGGTCTGTCCTCACGGGAGGAGCTCACTGAAGGACCTCCCTCTACGGGTCCCTGACATGCATGAGAGCCTCTGCTTCCCTTCACTCACAGTTCCCCTCCTCTGCGCTTCCAAGGATATAAAACGATAATAAAGTAAAACTCTCAATGCCGGCCATTTTCTTAAAAACTGCACACTGGTTAACTTGGAATTTGAGAGTACCAAGAATACAGTGCATTTGAAACACTGCAGTGTTCGGAAAAGGCGCCGAATTAACACATGGCTCAGATCACTTCTCGGGCACCTGCGTATCTCTTCCGGTAGAACCCAGGCGTCCTACTGTTCCCTGCAGAGCCTGGGTCACCTCTCACTTCCACTTCTGTGCCTGGCCCACGGCATGCCCATCCACTCCACTGCAGCCACAGGGTCACATGGGCCGCCTTGTGATCCTCAACGTGCCGAACAAATTCTGGCCTCCGTATCCTTGCGCTTGCTCTATTCCTCTTCCCGATTCTGATTCCAGGCTTTTTGGGTCTGCAGCTCCTTCTCGTCTTTCCAGGCGACAAATAACACCTTCTTGAGAAATTGTTCCTGACTTTATCTAAAGAGGTCAGCCATCCCTCACTATCACAGCACCTTATTATTTTACATTAGATAACGTACCTCAATCCAGAGATATCTTGTTATGTCTTTACATAGTATGTGTTTGTATATTCTGTCTCTTCACTAACACATTACCTCCAAGAGAGTAGGAACCTTACTAATGCTGTATTTCAGCGTATCCTCAGCACCTAGAATGGATTCCATTACCAAGAGGTGTCTGAATAAAACTTTCTCCCATTGACAGGTTGGTTTATGGGAAACTGATAAGCTTCTTATAAATTAGTAACACTCTTTTACTGATAAGTAATGGTTTCTCCATAGCATTCTGAGGTTCAAATTTATGACCTGCAGTTCAAAAATTTATATGATGTAATTAGTTTAGATATTACTCTTGCTTCCGTCATGAGTGAAATACATATAAATGAGTAAGTGAATAACTTAATTAGCAAAGCAATGAAGGAGAGTCAGAATCTTGGGAAAATAATTTCTCCTTTCAACACTGATATCAAGAAAGAAGACCTTTGTTAAGGTGACATAGTGACCTGAGGAATTTTAATTTCTGACTCCAGGGGGTGGGAGGTATTGATTTAATCATTACTAGTAAATTGCAATTATAAAGGGATCCAAAGTAGTTAATTCTCATACAGTCACATCTTGGTCCTTGTTGGCTTCAGAACTCGTCAAACCTGTACTCATTGAATTTTGACAAGAAAATAATGCTTCAGCACTCCGGGCTTGCTTGGGACCAGCTGTGTTTGCTAAAACTTGTATGAGTCACCACGTTGTCCAGCAAGAGAAAATGCTGCATCACTCACTGCTTGTTTGGTACTTGTCTGTTTCGAAACCCATCAGGAGTTCCAGAAGAAACTGACAGGTGCTGAGGTACCGCTGTAATTTCACAAACCATCTCCATCTCAGGAATGGTCACATGCTCAAAATGAAATGGGAGACCGTGAGTTTGAACCAGGTCCTACCCCATTCATTCTAACTAAAGTTGAGACATCATCAGGTAGCTGACTTGTGGGGGATAAGCAAATTTGATAAACAATACACATTTCTATCTCATTGAGAAAAGTGCTTAACCTCCAGGGCATAATCAACAAATACTGTTGGACCCTCTTCAATGATTAAAAGAAAAAGAAAAAGAAAAAGAAAACAATTTACCATCAACTGTGGATGCTAGGCACATCACTTGGGGAAGGAGCAGGAAATTGCATTTGAAAAGTGCTTTGGTCTGTTTCACTGAGGAGATTTGTATGTCGCAGGCTCCAAACTCAGCAGGGTCTGGTCCACCTTTTCTGTTCGGTGGATCCTGTGGTCCACCGAACAGAAAAGGTAAATAAAAGAGTTGGGGACTTAATTTATTAATTCCAATATCAGCCTTCCTTTAATTTGAAAGCAAACATAACAAACTAATCAACAGCCTTCTCATTTAATTTCAACATGTACATGTCCCCAGTGTCAGAAAATGGTTAATTTTTCACATGTAAAAGAAAACTTGATAATGGAAAATTTTCCTCCATAAAAATTTAAAGTTGGCTTCCTAATGCTTTGAAATGGAATCCTGTTTACTTTAAATGAGAGGACTATCACTTCAAAGGAGAACATCGATCATTATTAATTTTACAGTTTGTATGTTTGGCTATTTTATTCGTCAGTATTAAAGGTGCTGGACTCCAGTACTGCTAACAAAGTGTTCGTATTGGAACTGTCCTGGGGGTCTCCACAGACCCAAGAGATTTGCCCATTTGTACCAAATGGACAGACGGCATCAGTCACAGAACTATTGAAGTTGTATTTTAAATTCAGGCAGAAATGTTGATATTGTCTGCATTAATTTAAACACAGTTTTTGTTTCTTTTCTTTAAGCTATGAAATTCCATCTAGTCCAGTACATATAACTATGTCTCAGGGAATTCCTTTGAGAAAAATAGGCACAGGTAAAAGCCCATATATATATAAATAATAAAACTTTGGAGCAAGCTGAGAATTGCATGGAATCTGTCAGTATGTCAACCTGAAAAACTCCTGCCCTTGCCTGTATCTTTGCTCAATGTTTTTCTATTGAGAATATGAAACACGGTCATTGCATTTATAATTTTGCTCAAATTTTATTTTGATTATGTAATAACATATCTAAAGGAAATGGATGACTACATTTTTCAGTATGCTAATGGATGACTATGGTGCTTTCAATTCTTTTTTTTTCTTTTACATTTTACTTTTCCCAAGAGCCAAATTAAATTTTACTTACACGTTTTCTTTTAAAACATGAGTTTGGAAGAAAACTAAAAAAAAAAGAAGTAACAGCAATGAAAGTTTTACTCACTTACATGAACCTGAAAATATTGTGCCTTTACTTTCTGTGATTGACACTTGCTGTCACACAAAAGAATTAAAATTATATTATCCTTATTCATAACCATATGCTAAGCACATATTTCTTTAAATGTCGGTTGTGAATGCAAAAAGAGAAAAATACCTCAACCATACTTAAGCAAAATGGATTATTTGGCTGACATAAATTGTAGAAGGTTCTCATTAAGAAGAACCAGAGGTTTAAAACAGTTGGATTTTCTCTCTACCTCTCCATTTTTGTGTGTGCCAGCCAAATGATCTCAGATTGTGTTTTTTAAAGCTAAAATCATGATTTCTGACATTATTGGTGCTTGTACCCTCATGGCTTTCTGAACAGAAAGGGAAGAAATCTAATTTTCTTGTACTGGGTCACAGGCCCACAATTGGTCTAGTCATTATGGCTCCAGGAATATGATAGTATGTTTGGCCTAGCCCTTGGTCAGGTGGCATCATAAAATCAATAATTGTAACTATGGACTTAGGTTCATGTAAAAAGATGCTGCTTCCTATTCTGACCTTATGGTTAGAGTAAAAGAAGTGTTATCAAACTGACGGATATAGAACAGATTTCCCACAAGAAATTAGAGGAAGACAGGGAAGACAAAACAGAGAGAGAGAGGAGAGAGAGAGAGAGATGTGAAGAGGTTAAGTCTCTTATTTTTTATTCTTTCATCTTTCCTATCATCAAACATGTATTAAGCATCATCTCCAGACTCTAGTGATGCTAAAGTTAACAACTTGGCATACTTTGGTTTATTTATTATCTTTATTATTCAGAAATTTGAGATTCCATTTTTTATGGTCCTCACTGTCCAAAAGAAGGTTAATGTGATAGTCTAAGATGTAAAATTTGACAGCATAAAAGGATAAATCAGGTGGCTCATCAGTTCTCAGTCACGTTTCTGACACCTGGTTACATCTTATAATTGATGGAGCCTTAAGTCACTGTTGGCCAAGTGATGGACATGGCACATTGTCACTTCAGCTGCATGACTCCACGTTGACTCCACATTGAAACAGAAAAATGTGGTCATTGCGGGAAGTCACCAAAATAGAGCAGTGATACATGAATCGGTATTGTTGAAGCAAATATTCTGAATTCGAAGGATGCACTCAGTCCCATTTTATTTTTCTTTCAGAGCAAATACCAATGACCTTAGGTTCACTAGGGAAGGATTCCCACAAGTAGCTGTAGCTATGCTTGGCTTTGCTCCTGATTCAGGTGCAGTGCAATCGAAGGTAGGAGAGATTGCCCGATGCCTTGAAAGAGTTGAAAGGAATTTAAGAACATGAGTCTTGAATGACCAAGTTATGTAGAATTGCAATTATGATATGTCAGATTTTATTTAGCAAGGATTTTTTCTTTCTTTATAATTCATAAAATAATAGCCCACCCTACATTGATGGTAGCTTTAATGTTGATAAAATGCTGTAATAAAAGAAACTGATTTTACTTCATGGAAGTCATTCTGGCATCATTATGGAGTAGTAGCATTATTACACTAGTAATCAGGTTACCTATATTCTAATCTTCACTCTGTCACCAACTAGCTGTACTGTTGGGGATAAGTAAGCACTGACAGCCTCGTATACACTAGAAAGATTTTGGACTAGATTATATCAAAGGTTATCAAAGGTCTCCTTCAAACATGAAATCACATGGTCCTAGATGGACTAAAGCATGCAAGAAGGAACTCATTATTTCTTCACCTTAAGAAGGATGGTTTGGAAATTCTGTGGCTCTAGCTTGGTAGTTATATAACTTACAGAGGCCAAGGTAATACTTCTTATTTTCAGTTCAGGAATAATTTATCGAAATCACATGCGTAGTGTCCCCAGTTGAATTATATCTAGCAGGCACAGCATGCCATGTTTTTTCACTTTTATAGCGTTTGGTATTTTGATGCATTGTTATAGGTTCAGGCTGATAAGTGAGGCAGTAGTGGAAGAAAATGCAAATGGACAGCTAATCAAGTGAGTACCAGACAGTCAGTTACTACAGGGTACAATTATAATGCAAAACTATGTGACGCATTATCATTTGGATGCACTGTTTTGCCACCATCCTAACAAGAACAGACAAATGGTTGCAGACGAACACACTTGGAATGTAATCATTAGCAACCTAAGATTTTCAAATAACATGTTAATCTTTCCTTCTCCAATGCCACAGGCAGTAAAGCTGCTCATATGTGAAAATTTAATGCAGCCTTTGTAGAACACAAGCACTAACACTTTATTCAATCGGTTTCTTAGAGTCTGAGAATCTGAAATTGGCTTGAGTTATTATGGAGTCCTTTTCCCATCTTCAAGAATGACACAAACTAAATCATCTCAGTCAAATTATTTTTATTGAAAAATTTCTGGAAAAACAAATAGCTAAAGGGATGCTCTGATTTCCCATGATAGCAGTATGTGAGGCCATTTTTAAAAATTTACTCTCTCATGCCAACTTTTTTAAAGACACTATGTATGCCCTTTACTTTTTTTTTTTAAAGATCTTATAGTCTTTGTTCAATCATTCGTGAATTGGACAGCATGCCATGCAGCAGATAGAAAGGAACTCCAGGGAGCAGTATGAAGTGAAGGGTTTTATGGGGGGACGAGGACGTTATGTAAGTATAGCACGCATGGGTTGTGGCCAGGTCACTTTCCTTAGGAGCCAGCAAGTGACCTCACCAGAGAGGACCAGGTGATTCTGAACTGAACGGTTTAAACTTTCACTTTTGGAAGAGCAGAAACTGTGCTGAAGGCTCAGCTTAGTGATGTGAGGCTTAGCATAGGTGACTTCATTTGGGGCCTGTTTTCTTTTTTTTTCCTTTTTAACAGGTTACATTTTTAAGAAAGGGGGAGTAGGTGAGAACCGCCATGGTTTGTGGGAGGGGCTGTAAACAGCTATATGCCCTTTACTTTTTAATTTACTGAAAAAAAATTACAAAATGTTAGAACTAGAAAGAAGGCTAAAAAAATCACATAATTCAACTTTTTAATTTGAGAAATGACAAAATTAAATTTATAGAAGTTAAATGAAGTACTCACAGAACTCACTGTAGACAAAATAAATTTGGAATCCAAATTCTTGAATTTTGCTCCAATGATTTGTTTATATTTGCCTCACTTTTCAGTTACCTTAAAACTAAAATATACCCTAGCAAGTGATTATACCTTTCCTTTGTCATTTAATGTTTTGATCCTTCAGTTCTGATGTCGCAGTATTAGATCCTGGAAAGATTATTTCAAGACACCCAAATATACAAAAAAATGATGCAAATTTACTCATTGACAGTGAAAGTTCTACCATCAAGCCTGTGTCCATCTGTTATAAACAGATAAAATATGTATTTATCTATTAGAATTTTAACCTCAGAAATAGAAACTTTCTGAGAAATATCATTAGAGTATACTTTAAAATTAAATGATTGGAATTGGATCATCTCCAAGAAATTCTGCATACTATCTATTGTCTTTGGTTTTTCTCAATGAGTATTAATACATTAAAGTTATTGAGTGGTTTTGGAAAAAATGATATAATGTTTAAATAGATTGGTCACAAATAATTTGACAATAAATTTTTTTTCCATATCAACTATGAACATATTGCAAAACTCTGGTATACAGCATAACATACATATTTTAGGAAATGAATTAAGTAGGTAAAATCGATAAACTGCTCCAGCTCAAAAATCAGGCAATAACCATTCATATCTGCTTGTTATCTGAAGTTCTGCTTCTACCAAAAAACAAAAACATACAGTTAAGTTTTAACTATAACGGGATTTGTGGCAAGGGCTGCAGATGATGGTGTGTGCGGGTAGCAATTTCTTCCCCAGTGTGGCCAGGAAGTACCTCCGGGGAAATGCCGTGCGATTACGTGGGAAGACCGCTATGGGGGAGCGGAAACGGCTGTGCAGAGGGTATCAGCAGCCTTACCTGTGGCCGAGCAAACCAGGGCGGCTGGAGGTGAAGAACTTGCCCGGGTTTGCAGATATAACAGTGATAGGACCGGGATTCTCCCTGAGGGCTGTCCAGCTCTAAAGTGCGTGTATTTCCCCTCATGCTGTATTTCCTGCGGAGATGCGTTCCAGCCTTTAAACAGTCTTCTATTACTAGTAAAAATGAGGTCATAAAGCCAAATTTTTGAGTAGCTTTTTGGAGTTTTTGGAGGGGCCCTTTGATTCCTTAAAACGGACCCTTTATCTTAGGGAGATATCTTAGGGAGAAATTTACCTTTCTTTGTTACGTTAAAATGAAACTGTCTGCTGCGCGGATCTACCATCCAGGGTGCGTGGATCAAACCCAACGCAGTAATGAATTTTACTTTGCTTGTACCGAAGCTTCTATTCAGGTGGTGCGGACCAGTTGGAATACTTCAGATCAGCAAATAGCTGCCGCCTCCAGCTCCATCGGCGTCCTCGGGGCACACCCGCAAGCCTCGTGCCTGTTTTAGGACCGAAAGACCCGCCGGGCCTGGCAGGGACCTCAGGACCCTGCCCGAATTCTATCGACAGTTGGGTAGTGTCCCCATTGGTCTAGTTGTTAAATATTTTGTACTGTGCTATATCCCTCTTGGGCCCTATCACCAAAATCAATTGGTAATGTATTCAGCCAATCAGTGATGGATGGGGTGGTCGCCAAAGAGGTTTCTCTCAGCTGCAGTCCAGCCACCAAGGGGAATAATCTTGACAAGAATCTGATTGATACAAACCGCAGTTCTGCTGTCCTCTGCACCTGCCCGGAGGAGAAGGAGAGGTTTCTCTGGGAACTCAAAGCTCAGGTTTCTCAGACAAATGGTCCAATAGTTGATGATTGCCTTGAATAATAGATGTGTCCCTCAGTTAACAGATGTCCCCCGCAGTTGTTCCCTATAAATTGCACATTCAATGTGTTTTCCTTTGTATCAAATATATATATGACAAACTCCCCATCCTCCTGGAGCTTACAAATCAGTTTTTGAATGGAAAACTTGGGAAGATAGATTTTATTTCATGTAATAATTTTCAGTGACTATAGGGAGAAAAAATAATGCATTGGAAAATAATGCCTTAGGTTTGTTATCTATGGAACACTTAGCTTTGAGAATCTGTCAGAAGATGAGGCCTTATCTTGCGTGAAACCATCATTATCCAGTGAATAATTCCTTTTGGGGAATTTAAAACTTCTGCATTTGCCTTGGCAATGACTCTATCATCTGACAGGGCCATTATGTAAACTAACATTTGAAAAGCAGAGGGCGTATACTGGTAACTCCTTCTATCAAAAAGTTAATAACCTGTGGCGTTCCAAATTACAACAGAAATATTATGTTGGCTCTCCCAGTAACAACACAAAAGAGCTCCTTTATGGTCTCTAGAATGAAAAAGCCCAACTCTTCAATAGTTCAGGTCAGTTGAATTCCACTTGATAGTCTTTCCCTACAGTCTTGCTCCCATTAGACAGATGTAAGTGTATCTCAGAAGTTAACGCTGGAAGATGCAAATATTTTATGAAGGAAAGTGCTATAAGATTCAGAGCTTTCTAATCTTCCATTGTGATTGGGACTTTCTGTGACAGACATAAAAATTTTTATACTTCCTTACATAGAGCATTTTATTGATATATCTGATTGCAATCTATTTTTCTCCTCTTCATAAAAGCCTAAAATAGGTTCTATATTACTGCAATCACAGATAAAAAAAATCATACCTGATTAGGGTGTAATTTTTTATTGGTTGCTGTGGCTCTGAAGCCCATATTGAGACTGCCCAGCTGCTTTCTATCATGTGGAAATCAAGGGCTGCTCAAGCATCAATCATTTTCTATACTACTTTACTTGCTGTTTTTAGGGCTTACTCAATATTTCTGGTTTATTCAATCGTGGTGGTTTGTTACTTTCAAGGCAAAAAAGTACATGGGATTTATCCATATTTTTGCATAGTATTATAGAAAACCAAAAGCACGTTTGTTTTCAGAATCATTCACACATCTTTATTCAGATCACTGAAGTGTCCATTTAAGAGCCTTAATCTGTTAAAAGCCAATTGCACCCTCAGAACACGGGAGTTGCAGCCCCTAAAACTCAACTGGATTTAGGTTGGTGATTAGCAATGAACTCTTTTAAGCCTCTAGCTGCTTCAGTCTACTGTACTGAGTGTCATCCTGAATATCAAGCCCCTTGGAATCCATGCAGCACTCACTCTTCCTAAGTGTTCCCACTGAGAGGCAGGACTGGGAGGCTCTGATTCCCCCTCTCCAGTTGGTTCCTAACCACTCTATAGTAGACAGGATGAGGGTTCTCCACAAGTGTCTAAAGCTTCACCCCTAGAATCCGTGAATGTGTTAGGTCACAGGGCCCATGAGGGGCAGGTCAGGTTACACGTGGAATTAATTTGCTAACTGGCTGACCTTGCTATGGGGGGGTGGGTAGCAGGGGCCGTCCAGGTAGGCCCAATGCAATCACAAGGGTCTTTATGAAGTCAGAGAGTGGGGAGGAGGGAGGTAACTGGAGAGGCAGCAACTTGGTAAAGACTGAACTTGCCGTTGTTGCTGGCTTTGAAGATGAAGGGAAGGGTCCACGAGTCAGAAAATGCTGGAAGTCTCCAGAAGCTGAAAAAGCCAAGGAAATGGATTCTCACCTAGAGCCTCCAGACAGAACAAAGTCCTGTCTGCACCGTGATGTCCCTTGAAAAGCAGTGCGACCCATTTCAAACTTCTGACCTGCTGAAGTCTAAGGTAGGACATTCCAAACTGCTGACCTCCTAAGGTCTAAGGTGGGACATTCCTATTGCTTTAATCTGCTGTTTTTAAACCCAAAAGGAGATTTGCTTCATTGAGGAAGAAAGTATCATTTAAGCAGAACTTATTATATCCATGTAAAACAGAGAGGTGGGTGTCTACAAAATTAAAAAAAACAACTTATGAAAGAGAGTTGTGACTTAAATGTATTTAATCAAATGTCTTCTATTAAGGCTTAGAATATTTTCACCTCTTTTTACAGCTTGCACGAGTCTATTTCTATTAGCATTCTTATAACGCTTTTTAAATTAGTTTGGGAGAATGTCATTGCTGAAAAAAATCCAATGGAATAATTAAGGCAGTTTTAATACATCGACATTTGCTATTTGGCAAATAAATCAGGGGGACAGTAAAATAATTCATGTGGTTTCTCCATCGTGGAGTTGGTTCCTTTGTTATGTGAGCCCTGAGCAGGGATTCTGAACTGGTGACTGAGTAGGAGTGCTGGGTCTGTTGCTGGAGCGGCCTGCTTGAGCCCCCCAAACACAGAGGTCACGGCTGTTTGGGGACGCGAGCACCTCGAGGTCATGGGTTCCTCGAACTGTCTGGAGGCCTCGGCCCTTCCCTTGTTGGGGGGTTTTCGTGCGTTTCCTATGAGTTGGTTACTTACTGCAAGGTCATTTTTATTAAAAAGTTGTGGAAGGAAAGGGTAGCGGCTCTCCCCATGGAAGGTTATGCTTGTTAATGGTGCACGTCTTCTCTGCTACGGGGCTCTGGTTCGCTGGAGCAGCCGAGGACTTGGAGGGAATGTTGGTCACCCCTCCCTGGTCCAGGCTTTGGTGTGAGGACTACAGGCGCTACACGGTGAGATGGACCAGGGGTGGGGGGTCCCAGCACTTTGTTTGAGCCTCTTGGGAGAAAGAGCACTCAGTCCCTAGTACAGGGTTCAAGCTTCCTAAACTCCAGTCCTAAGGCAACTGTAGCCTCGAGTAATTTCTGAGCGGAGCACTGTTGTTGAGAAACAGGCGGGCAGCTCCTCGAGGCCCCTGTCCTTTGGCCTAGCTCCCTACAATTATCTTCCACCCTCACAGTGGAAATTTGTTTCTCCCTCCTCGTGTCTAGCATAAGAACATGTGAATGTGCAAAACAGCTCTTAATAATTTGCAATGGAATGGAGATGATCAGCAAATAATAATAAAAGCTAATACGGTGCAGTGACTCCATGCCAGGCCCAAATATTATCACTACTATTGCTATTTTGCAAACAAGGAGGCTCACACTTGCCCACAGTCACACAGCTGCTTAGTAAAGGAGCTGGGACTCAGGCCCAGAGACTCTGCCCCACAGCCCACGCTTCCTTTCCTGAGGACCTTGGTGGCTTGCTGCTTCCCATAAGGGAGATCACTTGAAGAATCTCCTCAGCTTGATTGCATTTCAGACAGACTTCTTCTGGATTGTAGGTCCCTGACCTCCTTTTACTTAAGAGTATTTAATTCAGAAATCTTGAAACTGTAAATTCTTTCTCTGCCCTTTTCGGATATAAAAGTTCTCCAGCTTCTTGCCAGTTGAAAACCAAGGTTGTCTTTGCCAAGGATCTGGGACTGTTCCTTTAAAACGTAATCTTCAAGAAAGGGAGGGTCCCTGTGTTTCCATCACTGTGGGACTGGAGGAACCTAACTTAAGGTAAGTGCCCTTAGAAACACAGATGGTCTGATCACATTGATGAACCTCCACTATCTCTAATACCCTCTGGTTCTTTACTGTTAGCTGACCTCAGTGCATTAAAACTCCCCTGCTTTCTGTTCCAGTGGAGTTGAATTCTATTCATTTTTTTTTCTTTTTTGCAATATACTTGAACCCTATTGCAACAATCTTGAGTAAAGTCTTTCCATGCCTATTCAGTTTTATCAAGTGCACCCTTTTCTTCGACACAGGTCATCCCGCAACTTTTCCTGCTTTCAGCATGAAGAGTGAGTTCTTTAAATGTTGCATCCCAGGTTATACCACTTAGATTCAAAAAGAAAGCATACTTTTAATGGTTTGATGGCAAGTTTTCACCATCCGCTTCCCTGGAGGGAGGTTGTAGGCTAGTTTCTGTATTCAGAATGCTGAGGAACTGTTATCCTTCTCATAGTCGAATGATGGCAATGCAACATATAAAACACATACAATGTCGTGTATCCCCCACCAATTTCATGACAATGATAGTTTTTACCCGACTTTTACCAACAGAAATTGAGGTGTCCAGAGGGTAAGAATCCCCAGATTGCAAAGCTACAGAGAAGTGGAACTAAGACTGGATTCGTTTTTAAGTGAATGCAGGGGAGCTAGGATGTGACTCATTTTTTGAGATTGGCATGCCTTTTGTTAATTTATATTTTTTATTTCCCTATGGGTTGTTCATATCATGGATATGGTCAAGTGATGTTAGTTTAGGTGACAGTCCAGGAAGTCTCCATGTTATAGAACAGACCTGTGGAGGGGGGCAAGATACTGCTACCAAATGGACCCCCCTCTCCTGGGGTCCCTCTGGACCAGGTTCGCCTTGCCCATTGCCCTTAGGTTTGGAATAATGGCTCTCAGTGCCAGAGTTTGGTGAAAAGGAAAGCAACTATTTATTCAAAAGGTATACAGGTTTAGAGTAATGATTTAATGTCACTGTTAAATACTCAAAGTCCTTTAAAACACCCACTAACATGCACGGTCCTTCCTTCCCCCTTTGCCCTGGCAGGCCAGTGTCAGAACATGCCAATAAGAAGTATGTCCTCCAGAAGGAAAAAAAAAAAAATGTCCTCAGCTCACTCACCCCCACCCCAGTTCCTCTAGGTCATCCATGCTTGGCTGGCAGGCCTCCTGCAGTTCTCAGCACCATCAGCTGTGTCGCCATGATCCCCAGTTCTTAATCCAAGACCACATGGCAACTTGGCCCACTGAGAAAGGCCCAGCGAGAGTCCTTCCACCCCTTCCCTGCAAGGTCTCGAATTGTCTCTCCTGCTTCCTGAGCCCGGAGGTAAAGGGAGCCCCCAAACCACATGGCTCCAACCACGCATGGCTGCCACACCTAGGTTTAAATCCCCACGCCAATCTTCCTCTGCAACCCCGTTTCCAACTCCTCCCACAATCGGCTATACCTGCCTGCATTCCCATATTTTTCCAGTTTTTCTGAGTTGCCATGGTAAGTCTGGACAGGTGTGGCCCCGTGGCCTGGAGCGAACCATCTCCAAACTCTCACGCAGGTGCCCTAACTAGAGGGATCTGCCTCCCCGTTCAGCCAGGGCGGAAGTCACTCCCATCTCCCAGTCTCAAAGCAGGGCCACAGCTACTTAATATATCTAGGAAGTTAGCCAGCAGTTATACATAGGTAAAATAACTATTTTTGCTTATCAGATTTGAAGCTAGGCAACTGTTGATATGCAACACAACTCTCCAGGCACTGCTCCAAGTGTCCCAACCCCTAGTTGAGACTTGTGGTGGTAACGATATCCATACTCTTATCTTTCCTGGACACTCTGAGTTCTGGACCCCCTTACATTTGTAAGTTCTGGGCCCCCAGCTTCATTGCTGATCTTTCCTTGTCTCCTTCCCCTGAGGCCAGTCCGTAAAATTCAGGTTAACTACACATAGACACACACAAAAATGGTGCTATAAGAATACCCAAGTTCCTTTGAGAATTACTGGCTAAATTTTCAAATTCAGCTTTACAGAAATTGTTGTATTGCGGATGAAGCCCTGTTTGGTGTGATTCACAGATAACAGCTGAAACCACTTCATCTACAAGTTAATGGGTAAAATTAGCATGTTAAAGAGTCAGAGGGCTTAATTAGAAAGGCAATCCTTAGGCAAAAGCCTCTCAGGAACACTAGAGCAGTTTGTTGATTTTGTTTACAAAAGGTTTAGCGGTAGGACCTGAAAACAAAAATTGGCTTTTTGAAAACCTACATTCACAATGAAATTATGTCATTCCTCAGTTTGCTCTAAAGGAAGTATGTTCACGGTGAATGTGTGATCTTTGTACCTTTCGTAACTATTTGTTTTAATCATCCCACTGTTCCTCTGAGAAATGGCCTATTTATTTCCAATCGCTTCCCTCGTGTTTTCTCATGCTGTGTTGAGGAAGGGTTTTGGCACTCCAGTGGGACCTTCCTGAATAAAGAGGTGGCTCTATTTTGCCAGCAGCTGCTTCCCCTTCTCCTCTGTGACACTCGCTACACCAGAGGCAACGATTCTCATTCTCTTGAGAGTATTTGTTTATTCGGCACTAACTTTGATATTTCTAAATATGCCTTCAAATACCACTATTTCTGAATATTCAAACTGTAGGCATTTTCCTGTTGCCTTCCTATTATAAGGTAGGGTTAGGTCTCTTATGTTACTGTTGTCAACTGTCTCCTCTGGCAACCACATACAGGTTGCCTCCCTCCATATTACCTCCCCATAGTTATAGGACACTCTTGGTTAATTTAATGAGGTAAATATGTTTATGACCACATATGTTAATGTGATAGTGTTCTGTGCACATCGTGGTATCTTTGCTTTTAGTTCCTCAGTTATTCAACAGATTTTACCAAACACCCATGCTCTTGTGTAGCCACACTTCCAGGAACTGGAGATGTTAACAGTGAGAGTTAGGCGGAGACATTCTCTACCCTGATCCCTGATGAGTTTATTTTTACTGGAAAGCATCAGAGCCAACTGTGTAAGAACACAGTATCTGAAACCCATCCACTTAGTTTAAAATGCTGTTTTGATATTTAGCAACTCTTTGACCTTAGCGATTCTTGGTAGGACTTTGGGAGGAAGGGGGTTGTTGAGTTTTACGGGAGAAAGATACTCCCATTGCCCGTGGTTGGCAAGGGGTATGGCTCAGTTTTGAGCCTTTCTGGTTCAACCAGAGCCAGCTCATGCAGGAGGGTGGTCACTTAGCTAATGGCTTGTGGGAGGGGACGGAAGGGTCTAACCACAAACCGAGGCACTGAATTCGGTCATTTTTCAGATCTAATCTACGCCCCCACTCGATCCTCTTGGAAGGCTCTTAGGGAAGCCAATTTCTGAAACCTCATCATGAGTTTCTGTGGTACAAACAAATTAACTGGCTTCTTATTGTCTTTTACTGTTTTTGTTCAATTTATAGATGTTACAACTGAGGTTCAGAAAAATGAAGCATCTGAACTGAGGCCCCATAACAAATAAGTGGTAATTCTAGTACAGTCTTCCCAGAAGATCTGAGCATAAAAGCGGTGCAATAACCATCCATTACACTGCTTGGCAGTATAGTCTGCTTGTTCCCTGCTCCAGGCGCAGTATTGGAAACGAAAGCTAACAGCACAGGTAGCACTGATTACATGTTAGACAGTATTCTACACACTTCATGCATTCACCAGTTCTCAAAGCAACCACATGGCACTGATCCTTGTATCAGCGTCAATTTACTGATCAAGAAACCAAAGCAGCAAGAGTACGGGTAACTTAGCAGTTATTACCAGTACGGGCTTGTTCAGTTGCCAGAGCTTAAATCTCCACTTTGTCATATAGTACTCTGTTAGGGCACTTGCTAGTTAACAAACTACTGTCCTGTTCATCACAGCTGAGAGTTTACTTCAGGACTGCCCCAGATGTGATGCCACTCAATTTCTCAGGGCTATCCTATTATTTTGGCTGATCACAGATTGAGCTTTTTCCATATATAGTTTCATGCAACTTATTTTAAATTTACTAGTTTGTGCTGTTACCAAATTCCCTAAGCCAGACTCATGGGATTGCAGAGATGGGAGGTGGAGATTTATCAGACAGGGTCCTGTGTCTACCCAGCACCCTCTCCCATGGCGGCCACAAGCGCCGCTCTGTGATTTCCATGTCATTACCCCTGGGGGAAATAAATGTTTGGGGGGCAGGTCAGTCGGGCCAGTTTACCCCCATAGTTCCTCCCGCACAGATACCCTAGAATCCAACCTCTTCTGATCACCATTACAGCACGGTGCCTGTGCTCCCCTGCCATTGATTCTTCTTACCAAAGTCAACATTCTCTCTCTCCCTCTCCGTCCTAATCCTCTCTGTTCAGCATAATGAGACTTTCCTTCTACTGTCAACTGTCTCCTCTGGGGTCCAGTTCACAGGCTCCCTCTCTGACCCTTGGTCCCTTGATACCCCTCAGGAGCACTTACACTCCTATGAATAATAAATAGCTCTTTAACCTCCTTAGAGAAAAAATATACATTTAAATTACAATTCTGAAGCATATAATAGACTCTTTGACATCTTATTCGCATCATCCAGTTATAACATAGCTTAAATGGCAGTTAAGCAGAAGCATTTTATGAATCAAATATGTGATTGTGCCAGTAAATAAGGTGGATCCGGACTTGCACTGGTGGGACATCGCTTATCTCCGTTTGTTTGCCCAAAGCTAATCTGGGCAGTGAATCAGCACTTTCTTTGTTTTGTGGTAAGGTGGTTGTGGCTGTCGGTTATCTTCCTGTGGCATCTGGGATCAATCCTGCCATCTCTAGGCCCTGAGTGTCACTATGTAAGGGGTAAGAAAAGCCCTTCCAGCACCGACTGGAGGCCTGGACTCTTGTTATCTCTGCGCTCTTTGGGTTTGGAGGGGAAGATAGGGGAGAGGGGGTCAAAAAAAGTGCAAATAACTGCTTGTGATGAATGTGTTAAAATATTTTCCACAATTCAGGGATTGTACTATTTATTTGATGCCTTTGCAATAGTATAAGTACAGGGATGCACATAAACTGAGACTTGCTGGAATTAGAGAAGTTTAATTACAGGAAATTAAGGGAAGAAAACACTGAGGCAGAAACAGCAGATGGCCAAAGAAGAAAATGCTAATTCAGAACTATTAGAAACAGGAAGACTGAGAAATGGAGCTGGTTTTCACAGGCAGGCGCAGAACAATTTCTTTCATTCCTTTCACTGTTTTTTTCTTTTTTTTGACATTCTTAACATTTGTCAGGAATGTTTTCTTGTACCCTCCTTTGTTTTTATTTTATTTTTTCCTAGATCCACCCATATTCTCTTACATGGTTTTATTTCATTTAGAGACTTATTTCTCAATTTAAGAATGTTTCATGTTAAGAGTTTAATTATAGTTCCTAGCTTCACATATTAACAGTATTGATAGCAGATAGTTTAAAAATATTTCTCAAAGAATACAAACCTAACACATTTATGGCAAAACTAGCATGTGTTTGTTCAACAAAACCAAGCAGAATACGAACTTTTTGCCAGATATCAGTATGCATCAATATTGGCTATAAGATATTATTTCATACTTTATTAAAAATTATATTAGGCTTATCAGAAAATATTTTAAGGTTGTATTTGCAGATTTCTCATGAGGACTGTAAATCCTGAATATGACTTTCTTTATCCGGTCTCTCCTGGCTTGTGCAACTCACTTTTACAGGAAATGTGCAATCACAGCTTATTGCCGAGGCTAAAACCAATGACAATTTTGTGTTCAGATAAAGATTAATAGTACAAGTGAGTGTTCGCACCTGATCTGAAATTCCATTTTATGAAGCTTGGACTTTGTAGACTTGAAAGGCTTCTTCCTCTAGTGTTTGACACATGGAAATAATCATCATGTTAGTTACACCCTAGTAATTTCAGCCAACTTACTCCCACCCTATTCTGGAGATAAAGCAAATTTGATTTAACATCAGGGGTGAACTTTCTCTTCACAGTTGTACTTCTTTATTAGCCAACAGCACAACCTGATCCTTAGGAGAGTAAACAGGGTCTTGTACCAGCAGGACTATTTATAATTAGTTATTTAGAGAAATAATTATGTTTATACATTGTTAAAGTTTCCTTTACTCACCATTCGCTTAAAAAATACACAGTGATTTTGCAGGTTGAAATCTTCTTTCTTCAGTCATGCTGAGACAAGGCACAAATTTGAAGTTGTAACATGTGACATGAAAAGATGAAACCTCATAATATATTTTTATATAACCCTTGGATACTTTAAATAATTGTGATTCTGGATAGTATTAAAATTATGCTGAGAAGAAGAGTTTGGATAACTAGTTTTTTAAAAAAATATTTAATAATTTGCATTGTTAACAGCACAATTGCAGTTCATGAAAGATAAAATTTTAAGGAGCAAAACACAGAAACAACAAACTCCTTTAGTCCATAAAATGTTTTGTGAGGGGCGAGCTAGCTTCAGCTGGGCCTTACTGCTGCAAAACATTTTGCATAAAATCTGTAGGTAAACCCTCATTCCAAGAGTACGAGAAGAAATAAACAAATGAGCAAAACTGAAATGTTAGTGAAGCAATTTATGGCACATTAAAAAAATAAGCAGTACACTCACATCCAAGTTTTTTAATCGAACCCTGTTTTCACAGCATTACGAAGACTGTTTTTTATATTTGAAACAGAGCACAATGCATAAGTAGGCTGTGACAACTTACAGTTATTGTTTAAAGAAAATCCGAACTCTAAAAGAACTCTTTGCAGTACTAGAGGAAAAACTACTGAAAGAAAACTTTACGCAATGTACTAGTCAGGCCGTCAGAATAGGAATATCAGACGATTGCTGACCCAGAACTCCGTCTCCTGGTCCCCCTAACAACGGAGAGTAATGAATGGGCCTGTAAGGAATTCCACCGAGGCAGAGCAGGAAGTTTTCTCTTCACTTTTTCCAAGTGCTATCAAAATGAGATTAGAGATGAGATTGAATGCTTCAGGATATTCTTTTAGATTTTTAATTCTCCAGACCTTTCGCAAACTGCTTTCTGTGGTTAATCATCACGCAGACGGGAACTAGCAGGCCTGGGACTGCACTCCCTTCAAAGGCCTGCTTGCAAGGTTGGCCTTTGGCTGGCGTATGGTCATCTGGATTTCAAGAGTCATCCCACCATTCCCAGAACCAACAGCAGTTGGCTCCGTTGCCCAAAAATATCTGTGCAAACTCTGGTTTATCCTGAATACCCACTTTCCTTCCGGGAGTGGAGAATTATTTGGGTATGTACTAAGTAGATGTTTCCTCTGTGATTGACCCTCTCCCCCACCAACAAAAACCTTAGAGCCTGTGACTCCAGTGAGCTTTCCTCGTGGCTAATGTTTCAAACTTGGTTTGATAGTTCTGTTGCTGGAGGAGCTGAGCACATTCCTTACGGCTTTTCTAAGATGACTCTTCAAGATTGTGTCTGGTTTCCTGTAGACTTTTCCCCATATGCCTCTTCTCTTTGTTGATCTTGCTTTTTATCCATTTGCTGTAATAAGTCGTAGCCATGAAAACAACTAGATGTCAAGTCCTCTGATTTGTTCTAGCAAACTGGGAGTGGTCTTGGGAACCCCTGATATTGTAGGGGGTTGGCCAAAAAGTTTGTTTGGTTATTTCTGTAAGATGGCTCTAGTGGCCATCTTATTTGTCCCTAACTTCATTCTAAACAATTATGTTAGACTGTCCTGTGACAGCTGTCACATCAGCATGCAGTTAAAAAACATCAAAATTGGTGAATTTTTGTGTAGCCATTTTAACACTGAAACCAGAACAATATATGCAACATTTTTGGAGTATTGTGACTTATTATTTTAAGAAAGGTGAAAATGCAACTGAAATGTAGAAAAAAATTTGTGCCGTGTGTGGAGAAGGTGCTGTGATTAATTGAACATGTCAAAAGTCGTTTGTGAAGTTTCTTGATACTATTACATTTTGGCCGAATAATTCTTTGCTGTGGGGCTGTCTTCTGCATTGGAAGATGTTTAGCAGCACCCCTGGCCTCTACCCACTGGAAGCCCATAGCAGGAGATAGCTGACATACTCAAAATACCCAAATCAATACCGTTATTGGTGAAAATGAAAAATGGTGTCTTTTATAGAAAAAAACTAAACATACTTTTTGGCCAACCCAATGGTTTCTTAGAAACCAGTTTTGTCAATTACACCGTCCAACTTCTATACCTGTTCTCTGCTCCTGGACCACCTCCTACCCCATCACCTACTGAGTAACTTTTCAGTGGCTGGCATGGATGACATCCCTTTGAGGGATGAGCCCTGGCTCACTCTTACTGTTCCCCAAATAGAAATGTCTCTGAAAGAGTAAGGTATATTACTTTGATTCACTTATGGCATTAATCAATCTACTTCATAATGCTTCCTGTTCTCTCTCTTATCTGATTTTAAGCTGTTAGAACATGTAGGCTTATTTTTTTTTGTGCTACCCTTAGCTCCCTGCACTCTGCGTGACTCATGTCTTTGATTTAATGATTGTGTTTGTATCATAGTAAGTGATGTTTTGATAAGAGAATGTCTTTAAAGTAGATGTTGCTTCACAACTTGCATCTAATCTCAGGATCTATACAAAGACTTGGATTTAGAATATCTGAGGGGAAGTCTTAAAGTAAAATGCAGCTGTTGTTGAATTTTAAGCAATTAGTGTTCTGTAAATGATTAGTGGAGTCTAATAATTTTGATTAATTGACCTGAAATGCGTGAACTTTTGCCAGCTGCTTTCTGGATAGTTATAAAAGAGAACCAAAATTAATCAAGAGAACTGAATTATTTTCAACTATGTGTGAGTGTGTGTGTGTGTGTGTACAAAAATAATATAAACTAGTCTTAAGTTAGAAGAGTAATTCCTGGGGAAAAGAATAAAACAACTAATGCCAACCTCAATTTCTTCCCCACATGCCTTTATAAACCTTTCCTAAAGGCACATGTCATGGTTTTTTGTTTTAATTTTCTTTTTCTGTTTCTGTCTAAATTCCTTGTACAAGCTGCAATCGCCAACTAGGAGGCAACAGCTGAAAGCTAACAATGCACAGGGTAGGACAGAATTCAAAAATAAAGAAATTTGAAAGCCACTATTGCATTTTTAAGGGCTTATTTTTTTTCTTTTGACATAATAGAATTATCAAGGAAGTTTATAAGAAAAGAGAGATTAATATTCTGGAAATCATCTCTTGCCCATGTTAAAATTTTTTCAGTGTTTCTTGTTTATATGATTCTTTTCTCAATTGATATAAATTTACAACTTTGAGATTACTTTCACACTTCTGAATAATTATGGCAGATTCATCAATTTCTTTTCCTTCTTTAAAGCATAAAAAATGACAGCAAAGTGTTAATCAAGATATAAACCTAGACAATGGGAGAAAAGATACAGAGAATATGAAGGACTAAACTATGATAAAACAACAAAAGGAACTATATGGTGTATGTAGAGATACCAAGTACACTCAGTTGGAAGACCCTAAGAAAGGCTTTGAACTTGGACCAGTTAAACCTGTACGCAGTGGACATTATTGAATGTCAGTACATGGGGATGTTAGAAATTCAGGTCCCTTCCTTGCCTTTGAGTAACCAGGCAAAAACCAGCTTGAGTTCTCTTCCTTCTGGGACCCTCTGAAGCATGCTAGGAGTTTGTCATCTGTGTGGTAAAAAATTGAATAATACAGGCTCTAGACGTGGAAAACCAGGCTAAGAAAAGAATAAAAGTAAATCTACCCCTTGGTATAGTGAGTTAATATCTATAAACTGAACTTTGTTCTTTAGGCCCTTTGCTTTGTCTTGCTTCCCAATCACCTGAAGCCAGAGGCTCAGTGAATTAAGCACCAGTCCAAGAGCCAAAAGGTTGCTGGTTCGATTCCTGGTCAAGGAACATCCCTGGGTTGCAGGCCAGGTCCCCAGCTGGGGACATGTGAGAGGCAACTGATTGTTTCTCTCAAACATCAGTGTTTCTCTCTCTTTCTCCCTGCCTTCTCCTATTTCAAAAAATAAATCGAATCTATTTTTAAAAAAACCCTATACCTAAAATTAGGTGATTATTTCTCCAGAAAATCCAAATGGTTTGAAAGGGTAGCTCCTCAGAGTGGCATAGATAATCCCCCAAAGAAAAATGTGCCTCACCCAATGACCCTTTAGTGAGGCCTATCAAGGCTATACTCTCCTAAGGTGTCATCAATATTTATGGGCCCTTTCCTTAAATATAAGTAGAGAGCCAAAGGTCACAGATACTTGAGGAAGGTCTTCAATGTAAAAGAGAAAGCAAAACACAAACAAAAAGTGGAAAAAAGAGATAGCAAAATAAAAAATGGTGAAAGGAAAAATCACTAAAAGTAGTACGTTCATTGATTTCTCTAGGGACACATGTATAATCAAATGTAATTAAATATAAATTAAAATATCAAAATGTATCACAATATTTCAAAATACTACAAACTAAATAAGCAGTGGAAGAATAAGAAGACAAAGTCTTGCAGAAATAGAGAAAATATGGAGCTTGGGGGATAAATTCAAGAGATCCTATATCCATTTTAATACAAGTTCTAAAAATATTAAAATAAATTGTAGGTAAAGAAATGATCTAGAAAACATTTTAAAAAATCTGAAATTTATTCTGAAGTTCCTGTCAGGTGTGCACTCAATAAATACATTCAAAAGTCTGAAGGAAAAGGATCCTCAACTAGGAATATACTTGTATACCCACTTAATTTACCAAGGAGGGATAAGGTACACATTTTAGACATAACATCAAAATGATCTTCCATGTACCAGTTCATAGGAACTTAGTGGAGGATATTCATCAGAAAAAAAAAAATGAAGGAAAAAGAACACAAGGATCCCTCATTGGAAAACAGCCAGGCAGCGTGCCCAGTGATGGTGGCGGTGTAGCATCTGTCAAGAGTAGCAGAGCAGGTGGACCAGCCAGCTGAAACCAGTGCAGGGGTGGTGGCTAGGGAGAGTAACAGAAGTTTACCTTGTCACTTGATTATGTGGAAGATATTGACAGGTTTGGAAAATTTGCATAAGCATTTTGGGAAAAAATTGCATGTGTGTGCATGTGTGTATGTGTATCATAAGAATGTATATGTTAAGGAAGCAAACTAAAAATAGCAAAACATAAACTTGCACTAGAAAGCAAGAGTAATCATCATACATTATGTGGCTTAGGAGTGAGCAGTATTTACATAGACATGAAAACGTAAACTCTAACCACTGATTTAACCAAATATTGTAATAAGCCTAGATATGGTTCTGGAGGGAAGGGAAGTGTTAAAGACAGTAGTCTGAGAAACTGAATCCCTGCCTGCCAAAGCAGGAAGTCATGG
>CM052548.1:9436223-9466167 GCA_028533065.1 Trachops cirrhosus | reverse complement strand
GGGTGTAATTCAGCAGCCACCGCACTCAATTACAATTTTTTGAAATTTCAAAAGTTACTCTTTAACTTATCGGAGACATAAAAGAGTGACTATTTGACAAAATAGTTTGCCTTAAGCATTGGGGCTGGTGCACAGAATTGTCTGGACTTGAACTAGACTGTTAGGGTGGGTCGGCCCAGATGCCCTTGTTGTACAGTCGCCCCCTCTGTCTTGCTATTCCATTCAAGCACTTTAAATACAAATTCATATTAATATAAATGTAATTATTAAAATCTTAATTACTATGAGAAACGCATTGTTCTAAAGTGAATTACTCTATTTCACTAATACTCCGGAGATCACCATATCCGGAGCTGACATGCTCTAAGGAGAAAAATCTAGACCAAATAGAAGATAGCTTTTTAAGTGATATTTATTGGGTTAATAGTATCCTAGTCCTTATCTACAAAGTGAAAAGTATTAAATATGCCCTCCTATAATTAGACTTTTTAAAATAAAACACTGGCATTTTAGTTAGTAAATTCTATATTTTTAGGCCTATTCTAGAGCTATAGGGCATTTTGGGATTTTTAAAAAAACTTAAGGTGGTCAAATTGTATGTAAAACATCTCACTGCCAATGTGTTGTATCATATACTGTGAGCAAATAGGAATTTCAATCTTCAGCACCACTGAAACAATTCAGTTATTTTATGTAATTTTCTCTTTTTGATATGACCATATCTACTTCTTGACTTTAGCTAAGTTTTAGTTTTGAAATTTCTTCTCTCTGTGGTTTTCTCATTCTCTGTATATTAAGATCAGAAGGAACTTAACCTCTGTGCTTATTAATGATCTACTAAGTCAATTACCTTTTCAAGACTGTAGCAAACTCAAGAGATATAGTCTGATGATAATGGATATAAATAATTATTAGAATAGACTTAACATTTTATATTAAAACATGGTTCCAATTATTCCTTTACTTAACGGCACAGACGACTTTAATTATCCTCCTTATTCAGGGCCTGGTCTAGTGAAGGGCACATAGTGGATTCTCAAAATTGCAGTGATTAATGAAAAGAAGCATGCAGAGAATTTTTCACGAAACTAGAAAGTCATAATGAGTGACTGTGTAAATGCATCCTGCTAGTCCACTTTCATAAATAAAATCTTCAGTAAACGAGAAGTCCTTAGAAAATACAGAGTGAATGAGGCCATGTCAAGGTGTCATGAGAAAGCAAAGGCTCTTGTGGTTCAATTGGTTGGGCGTCGTCCCACAAAGAGAAAGGTCCCCAGTTAGATTCCCGGGCGTGGCACAGGCCTGGGTTGTGGGTTTGGACCCCAGTTGGAGCATGCGCGTATGAGAGGCAACCACTTGATGTTTCTCTCTCACATTGATGTTTCTTTCCTCCTCTTTCTTCCTCCCTCCCTCCCTCTCTGAAAAGAAATAAACAATCTTGAAAAGAAAAGGCTCTTTACAGTGGGATGGTCAAGGACTGTAGATTATTTCTCTACTGAGTATGTTAAATATCCTCTTCAAACATCATTTTCCTTGAGGCTAAATATGATAATATCAGCACCTCTTTGTAAGACTTTCCTGAGACTAAGAGGTAAATTAGTTATGGTATTCAACAAATACATGGTAGCTGTTGTAGATGGGAATCTGGTTTGAATTATACACAATGTAACATTTTTGTTTCCTTGGAAGGAAGTTAACGCACGATAACAGTTATGGAGAAAAGCAATTTTTCCTTTTTCCATGCTTCTCCACAGCAGATTGTCTTTTCACTGGCAAAGAATAGTCCAAAGGTGAAATAATCATTTATATGGCTATTAAGTGTTTCTTCCAGTGCTCCCTATTCAATCTAGTCAACAAAAATGCTAATTAGTCCTAATTGTTTGGAGAACACCTGTCGGTCCATTAATAGATATGGAGATCCCTAAAGTATCCCTCAGAAAATAGGATATTTTAATTCCCCTTGAGGTGAATCTCTGTCATTAAGAGGTAAACAGGTTTAGAAGTAAACTAGCCTTAATCTACCATTTTTAACTATCTATAGAAAAATATAGATCCAGACACATAATCTTCCAGAGGTTGCTCAATCAGAAAAATAAATGCTAAGAAGAAATTCCCTAAGAATGTACTGTGGCACCAACCTTGCTCTTGATGGAATGAATGAAACTTCTTGATGATCATCAACTATTCTGGTAGAATCTAATGTGGTAGTAAATTTTGGTTTACTTTTGGTAATTGTATTAATTGTAGAAAGAAAATGAAATGATTTTTCATTCAGTCTGACCTGTTTCAGTGGTTATATTAGCCATATTTTCCAAAAACATGTCTGAGTGTGTATGAGTATGTAGTAGTACTAATTAAATTCTACACATTAAATCAAATTCAAATAATTTGATTTTAACTTAGAGACAGGCAACCAGTAATCTCGCATGATAATTTTTGTTGCTCATTGGTGCAACTAAAGCTAACTGGGGTCAGCAATATTTTCCTGTGCCTGGCAGGGAACTATCTCCAATCAGTAATGGAAATTTATGGGTGCTGCGCAACCATCTTATGCTCCCCTCAACACAACTTCTTGTTTAAAGTGCTGTGATCTGCATTTCTAAATGAAGGCCTTAATATCGCGAAGGAATTATCAAATTTGTAGAAATTTATCTTGGGTTTCTAGACTGAAATATTGCAAAAAAGACTTGAAGTATAAAAATATTTCAGGTAGAAGTTTTCCATGGTTAGCAGATTTAATCTAAACTGTCCTATTAAACATAACATAGTATTTTTAGACTGTTCCTTTTCTAATCGAAACACAATATATTGAATCTGTAATGGAAGTAGTTATCAAAACTTGCACATTTTTTCAACCATTCAGGCCAGAGTACTGAAGCTGTTTTCAAGAGAATCTTCAACTTGACCCTAAGAAATTCTTAGGATTTATGAATGGTGCTCTTTCAGAAATTGCTGTAACTCAATCGAGTATTTCTATCATATCTAAATGTCAGCCACTCTTTGTAGTGGCCATGTAATCTTTTAGGTTGTCTATCTTTACATGATTGCTTTACTGCTACTGTGGCTACAAAATATGCTTGCACTTGGTCATCATCTCATTTCAGGGTAATGGAAGGACAATGTCTATGTTACCACATCAGATGGGGATTTTAAGTGGTATATCTGCCTTCTAGCAACCAACGTAATTATAAAATCAGATGAAGAGGAGGACATAAAAGTCATTGCTTTCACCAAGTACCTTATTCTACTATAGAAAACAAAATGTGTAGCTATTAGAAAGCCATTGCTATTTTAATGGTTTTCAGCATTTCAGACTTAAAGTGCAATCGGAGCATTGGTGTGTTGAGATACGACATTGCAAACACTTGTTCATCTGGGGCTGAGATCGGATAATTGGAAGATTTGGTAGAAAAATCTAGTATAAATTTTTAAATTGGATCAAATGTACAAAAATAATATTAATGATTTGGGGCCATAAAATCAGTTAGAAATATATTAAAAAATCCATGAAAATCAAGGAGCAAAGTCATGGAGATACAGGAAAATTGTGAGAAATGCAAAGTCAGAATGGTCATCAATAAATCAACAAGTGCTGGCAAGGATGAGGAGAAAGGGGGACCTTAGAGCACTGTTGGTGGGAATGCAGACTGGTGCAGCCACTGTGGTAAACTGTGTGGAGATACATCAAAAGAATAAAAATGGAACTCCCTTTTGACCCAGCAATCCCACTTCTGGGACCATACCCAAAGAAACCCAAAACACTAATTAAGAAAACATATGTATGCAGCCCTATGTTCATTGCAGTGTTACAGCAGCCAAGATATGGAAGCAGCCCAAGTGTCCATCAGTACATGAGTGGATAAAACAATTATGGGACATTTACACAATGGAATACTACTCAGCTATAAAAAAAAAAGAATAAAAAATTGCCTTTTGCAATAGTATGGATGGACCAGGAGAACATTATGCTAAGGTGAAATAAGCCAGTCAGAGAAAGACAAATACTGCATATTTTCACTCGTAGGTGGAATCTAATGAACAAACTGACCTAACAAACAAAATAGAGACAGACCCACAGATGGAGAGCGGGCTGACAGCTATGTGGGCAGTTATGGGGTACAGGAGTCAAGGAAAAAGGACTCCTGGACATGGACAGCACGGTGGCAATTGTAGAGGGAAGGGGACAGAAGGGGGATAAATAGTAATGGAAAAAATACAATTAAAAAAAGAAATAGAAAAAATACAAAATTCGATAAGAAAATATTTTAAAGAATACTTTTATACTAAGACTATCATTTCATAACCATGACATAAATGATATAAATTGTATATAATAATTTTTTCCTTCTGTTTATGAAACGCAGTATCATAAAATGGGTATTATATGTGCCAATGGGAACATATCAGAGGAGCGTATATATATTGGATAGTAATGAAATTGTGGAACTGACGCTAAATTTAACTCACTTTGAGTTAATGTTTCAACATTAGTGTTTTGACTAATTACTTAATGTTATGTGAATATGAATATGTAAGCTATTTCATGGGCTTTTAAAACTTATTTCTCCTACTTATATTCTTAAAATTACTCTTTTAATATTCTTTGAGGATTGGATACTTTTTATTAAGTTTCAGCTAAGTGTATGTAATTACAATTAAATTAATTATGAACTTGCATCATGTTGATTCAAGTTTCACTCAGTGATATCAAGAGTTTAAGGATGAAATGAGTACAGAGTTCCTGCTGGTAAAGCCAGATTAACCAGGACGCTCAGCAAGTCTGTGTCCCTCGCATGCACATGGTTTTTCTTTTTGAATGCTTCTTTTACTATCTCTGCCTCCATGCTATCTCACATTATTGACCTTGTACTGTCTTTGTAAGTATCATCTTATGTATCTTATATAAACATTAATAATTAGTAATGAATAATCAATGTCTTTCTTTAGTGTATGTAATATTCTGGTATATTTTCTGCTCTGAATGCTTAGGGTAGTGTTCATAGAAATATTTTGTACCTAATACCTTGGGAGTTAACCTGGAGGAACTAATCATGTTCTGAACACTTGCAACATGAACTTGGAAGGAGCTCAGATGGCATTGCAGCGCACTTTAGTTTTTGTCTTGTCTTCCCGTTAATGCTTGGATGCAAGTGAAGGGCTTTGTTTGTTCAACTTCACTGTAGTGGAGTTAATTTTTTATTCTTGCTTATTTTCCTTTTCTAAAAGATCTTATTTATTCTTAGAGGGGAAGGAAGGAAGAAAGAGAGGGAAAGAAACATCAATGTGTGGTTGTCTCTTACATGCCCCTACTAGGGTCCTGGCCTGCAACCCACACATGTGCTCTGACTGGGAACTGAACCAGGGACTTTTTGGTTCACAAGCCAGCACTCAATCTACTGAGCCACACCAGCCAGGGCTGGAATTTCTTAAAAATCATCCTATTATTGTCTCTTCTCAGTATGTGTGCATTTAGTACACTTATACTTCTTTCATTGTATTTTAAAACACTGCATATTTTTAAAATGTATTAAGATATGGTTTATATATATACAGATTATCTATTAAAAATGAAAAAACTCCATTTTTTTATTGGTATAGTCACAAAGTTGTGTAGCTCTTACCATAACCAATTTTGTCATTACTCGGAAAGGAAAATACATACCCATTCTCAATGTCTCCCCAGCCCTAGGCAACCACTAATCCACTTTTTTTGTCTCTCTATATTGGCTACTCTGGACATTTCTGTACCTGGATTTGTACAATATGTAGTCTTTGTGACTGACACCTTTTACTAAGCAAGATGTTTTCAAGGTTTGTCTATGTGGTAGCATGTCAAATGCCTGCGTATTTAGAAGAGATAGTCACAGGTTCAGCTATCATTACTTCATTATTATGGTTGAATAATCTCATGCATGGATATATCACCTTTTTCATAAGTCAATAGATCTCTGTCTCCTATGAATATTTACACTTGCTAGATGGATATGTTTTTATTTCTCTGGGATATATACTTAAGAGTCAAATTTTTACATCATATAATAAATCTGTTTAATCTTTACAGGTACTCACGTACTTTTCTTCCAAAGCAGCTGTATTATTTACATTTCTATTAACAATGCACGGAGACTCTGATTTCTTCACTTCACACAAATCTCTTCTGTCTCTTTGACTATAACCATCTTGGTAAGTGTGCAGTGTTATCTCATCATGGATTTTGATTTGCATCTCTATGATAGCCAATCTGAACACCTTTTCATGTGCTGTTGGTTCTTTGGAGAAATCTCTCCTAAGATTTTTTGTCCATTTTAAACTGTTATCCATGTTTTTATTATTGAGTTATAAGACTTCGTATGCATTCTAAATAAAAGTCTATTTTCAGATGCAAGATTAGTGGAAATTTTCTCCCATTGTGTAGTTTCTCTTCAGTTCCTTCATGATGGTCATTGAAACACAAGTGTTTCTAATTTTGATATCCTATTCTGTATTTTCTTTTGTTTGTATTTTCAGTATCACACTAAAGAAACAAGATGCATTTTTTTTCTAAATAGAGGTCAGGGAAGGTTAGGTTAGAGGAGTGTGCATTGGATCCCTCAGTGTGGGGGGCAGATGGGGGTTGTTGGTAGGCTTAATTAACTCTCATAGAGCTGACTTAAGGTTTATAGTTTCTTGTTGTGACTTCAGGACCTGGTATTACTTTAAACTCATTGTCACTCATTGTCTAACAAAACGTTGGTGAGACAATTCATGTGACTATTCGTCTAAAGTAGGCACCAACCCTTCAAAGGTAAGGCTAGAATTATTCTGATTTCTAGAATGGTGAATTTTGGCCGAAGTACATTATGACATTAGACCTGAATTAAGAAATATTTAGAGGAATAGCTCAATGAAATGTCATGTTAGCCCGTCACCAATTCAAATAAAACCATGATATTTAAATGTGATGAACTAAAGTCGGTATTCTACATTCTATGAGAACCCAGTGTGCTCCCTAAGATTTCAGCACATTCCCGGAGATTTACAATATTGTGCTCCACTCTAACTCCCAGATCTTTTCCTTTCAGCTTGCATTTCACCTCATTAGTTAGGGTCTTACAAAAACTCAGAACACTGTAATTCATCTTTTTGTGAGTATTTCCAGCTTTTGGACTCCTAAACTACTAACACAATGCTAACACAATGCATTTACACATGTATCATTTTCTTGTAAAGCTGGAATATTATTGTAATCATCATTGAACATTGAAAAAACAACTTAAAATTGCATATCGTTATGCTGACTACCTGAATACACCAGTTCAGGCTGTCTCGCAGCTGTTTCTTGGATACTTGTGTCCCTGAAAACACAATAAAACCTCTGAGCTGCTCCCAACTAATAATCTTTGAAGTTACCATCCTCCTTTTATTTATTTATTTTTTTGAATGTCACTGTCCAGATTAATCATGGCTGACCCTTGTTTCCCCAAGGTGTCTGCTAAAGAGAGGCCACCTAGTCACCCAAGTGCCGTAGCCTTCTTCCCCTACCTGACCTGTTTTTATTTGTAATATTCATTCCCACTTCACTTATTTATTGGTCCTAAGCACCACTCTCTCCAGGATAAGCTCACAGCCTCCTGAACTTTGTTCTACTGCATGTTTTATTTCTAACACCCAGGATGGTGTCCCATCTGTGGTAGAGAGTAGGTCAGAGTGGTGATGGAATGAATGAATGAAAGTGTGAACATATCTACCCCTCCATTTCTTTATCCATAAAGTGAAAATACCTTCTTATTTAATTCACATGCATATTTTCAAAGTCAATGATACATGTGATATGTATGTGCTTTGGTTAACTATAAAGTTTACTATAATGTCACCTATCTAATATAATATTGCACACATATGACAGAAAAGACATTTAACTGTTTGTTTGCTATCAAAATGATTTGCTGGTACCACAATCAAATCTACAAAGCTTACAAAGCTGATGGATCCTATCCTCACTGAAGTCGTTTTGGGTGTATGAAGTTAGGGTCATTTTTCAGTCTTATATTTTTTTCATTAATTTCACCATCTTTGTGTGGAATATACATCTTTTTGTTTAGGTTCTAGTTTTTCAGTGATGGTTTTAACTGGTAATTTGTTTCTGAACATTCTTACAAAAAATGGGTGCTATATTATATATTTTCTTAGTACAAAAGTAAGAAGTAGACCCCATTTATAAGAAAAATGTGGTAAATTAGTCCTGAAAAGGTGTGTATCACCCATGGTCACTCCACTGATTTTAGAAATGTGATGGGTGGAAAGAGGTGGTAATAGAAATGCCTTGTCTTTTTAAGTCATAAGCACTGTTTTGTGCTATCCATTGATCATCCCAAAGTAATTTTCCCAACTTGGGAAAATTATATTTCAGAAGCATCATTTATTTCAAACTTGACGCCTTTGTTATCTCCATTGGCTTCCTGGTTCAAGTGCTCTGACACGCTTTGTTCTCTATAACAACATCAGTAATAAGGATGCATTCTATTCTAAGTAGACCAGGGGTCTACTTAGGCCAGTGGAAGATTGTTTGAGTACGTGGTGGTAGGAGGGAGAATCCTAGTTGCTGTCGTTGTCTGTTCCTTGTTGGGAACTCAGGTGTAAAGAGAGATCACTGTCATTTGCTACCAACCCCATCCCTCCTGTTGCCCAACCACCCTGCCAGCGTTACTGCTGCACGGTGGACTTGGAGAGAGGTGGAGAAACTCGCTTGCCTATTACTTTCTGGAAAAACACCTAAAGCTTGTGCTGGAGTTGAAAGCTCAGCTCTTCTATGGGAAAAAAAATCTACTTAACTATAATATTCAGAGGTGAACCTATAAACAGTATAGAGTTCAGTTTTCAAATTCTGGTCTCTGGCTATGAAAACGTCTTTCTTTAAAATATATCTTTTTTGTTAGAGTTTATTGTGTTGAGACACCATGTAATGTTTTCAGTTTTTTAACAGTGGTTTCAGCATTGATTTTTAAATTAGTTCATCTTAATTGTAAGATTTGGTACAGTAACTCCAGTCTTTTTCATTAACCACTTAGGCAAAAATCTCCCAATGTCTATGACAAAATCCATATTCAGTGATGCTGATGTGATGTGCATATTTCTCCTTTAATTTCTTTTTGCCATGCTGGATCATGATTCTCCTAAAAGGATACTGGTTGCCCAATATGGGGTTATTAAAAGCCAGCAGGGTACTCAGACTCATGAATGACACCCTGCAAAACTAAACAATTAAAACATATCATCTAACTCATATGCTGCAACTTGCTTTGTCTTTGTCCTAAAACCCAATAATTCTGAAGAGATAATAAGTGAAGACCACTCTTTCCCATAGTTGTTGTTAATAATTAACATGATGAATATTTGCAACTTACAAAACACTTGCAGGAATGTGTATATGTGTGTGTGTGTGTACCCTGTTTGTTCCTCATCAGAACCCCTTGAAGAAAGTGGTATTTTATGTATATTATATTATAAAGAAACTAAGACAGAAAAAATATATTATCCAAAGATGAGTACCCGCTTAATAGTTGAACTATAATTTATACTTATTATCACCACACATTACATTTAGTGACACTAATATATAATTATTCTTCTTTAATATTGTTTATACTATTAACATTGTCTTTTTACACACTAAGCAGTTGTCAGTTATGACGTTTCAACAGTAAATAGGAACACTTTAATAGCATTCAGTGCAACACAGTCTATGAAACATTATACATCACTCCTTACGTGTGTAATAGGATACACGTAATGCTTAGGACACAATCATAAATACTTAAGATGAAGGAAGTCATGTAAGTTAAATAAGCTGGTGAGTGGTTATTCACAAAATACACTGCTGTTTGTATTCAGAAAGTCATTTTTGTTTTATCATTACATGTAATTGTAACAGAATTCCAGCCTCATATTTATGAAGACCTCTTAACATGATCTGAATATTTTTTATTTATAAACAATCTAGTTCTTTAACAAATAAGAATTTGAAGCTGTAGTCATCCATATGTGATTTTTCCCCCTCGGTTAACTAATATGTGCATTACTCTCCTTTGGATGCTATGAGGATGCAGATATATAATACTACTCTTAACATATTTATGGTCCAAATAGACAAACAGGACACATAAAGATGTTGAATAACATTTGAAGAGAAAAGGTGGATTTTCAGGATGTTGGGACTCAGATACTCGGCATGTTGCCAGGCGAAGTCCTGTCTCCTCGGCAACCTGAGCACGTCCACAGGTATATGATACGGACGTGAGGGGACCTATGGGTGGAGAATGTAGAAGGCCTTGACAGGTTGGTGGGACGTGGAATAGGGGAGTGACCACAGAAAAATATTAGATTGGACATTACATTTTTAGACCCATAGACTGAGGAGTTTGGGAGGGTCGGCGGGGAGTATTTGGGAAAGCAGGGTGGTATACCAGCAAGTTCAGCTTAGTGTCTTGAAAATCAGCCAGCAGAAAATGTGTGAAAATTCAGACACGTGAACGAAATCTGGTGGTAAATATCGAGAACCTCACCACAGCCGCCGAAGCTCGGGGCTTTGGAATCATCACAGGCTGCTTCCTAGTACTGCGGTCATCACATTTTAACAGTGTGACCTTGAACAAGTTGCTTACCTCCCAGTCTCAATTTTCCCATCTGAAAAATGGTAAGAACACTACCCACTGCATAGAGTTGTGGCAGGATTGAATGAGAAAATGTACATAAATAGTTCCATAGAAACTCCTAATAAAAGTAAACTATCATTTCTATATTCACCAGCAGGCTTGGAGAGAAGAACTTAGGGTTCTATTTGCAAAGGGCATGAAGCAAGGTTTGAACACAGGGTGATGAGATGGGGATCCTGTTTGGAAAATGCCTGCTTCACTGCTGCCGAAGAGGTTTTTGCCACTCAAAAGAGCTGAATGCTGCCTAACCCAGCCTGTGGCCTATTGGAAAGCTATGGCCGAGTTCTAAAGTTCAACTTTCGTGAGCTAAATTGTGGTCAATGCAATGCTTGCTTTAAACAGTGTTGCAAAGCAGCAAAGGGGTATAAGTAACAGATTATCTGTGTTCAGTAACTCTCACTCAATTTCTTGTGTGTGGATTTTCTCCCTGTTTGGTTATGTAGGTAGACATCAGAGCTGGCTAAGATTCTCTGGGTGTACTGATTCTGATATTTCCCTGCTCCTCTTCTTTTCCTGCAGACTAGTATTGAGGCACTGGCCAGAAGGAGCCTGTCTTGAGACATGGTGAATACATTATAAAAAATTAGGAGCGCGAGTAATGATATGACAAAGGCAATCTTTTAGAACATTCAGAGTTCTGACAGAATGTAGAAGCGATGGTGTGTAGAGTGCAGAGCTGAATAAGCCTTTCAGGAATCTGTGTTGGTTATTTTAATTAGTTCTGTTTTGTCAACACCTTATTTGACCTGAATAAAATATTATCTAAGAGCTATAGAAATTAAATACATGCATAGTGGAAACTTTGCATAGTGGAAAGGTTATCCATTTATCTCCCTTAGGTTGTAATATAATGACTTTCCTGGCAGCTGTCATACATGATAAATAAGGTTGAGTTAACAAAATCATATTTTATGTAACTGCATACTTTAAACAAGAGATCAATAACAGACTTACAAATATGTAGTAATAAAGGTCAGTGGATAACGAATACTTCTGCATTCATTTGTATGAATTTGTCCTATATTTTTCTTTTGGCAAGTGGTAATCAGATTACGAATTGAAGAGTAGCCTCATAAATACTTAATTTATAGGAATTCACTGATGTATGCTCAGCCAAAGGAACTGAGAGTTGAAATAATTTTAAGGTTTTCTTTGCGTGTGTGTTTACATTGTGTAGAGAAACTGTCTGACTTTTTATGTGTACATCTACGTATTTGTGTTGATAGGTAAGGTTTTAGATGGGTTTTCTTCGCTCACAATGCAGGCAACTACCATATGCCCACTTAAATGTTAATCTTCAAACAAATGAAGACAAGTTTGAAGGAAATGCCTATTAGTGAAATTTAAAATTGTGCTCACAGCTGACAGCTGTTGTTAAATGTGCGTGTAGATCCTGAAGAGGACAGTGCCCTTCATCACGTGTCTGAAGCAGAGTTCACACACACCTCACCCCCCCCCTTAGGGAGGCTGTGTGTTTGACAACCCTGACTCGGGACAAGCCCTCATTGAAAGGCTCATCCGAACAGCTTGCATGCGTCTCATTGCTTTCCTTGTCTCTCCTTCAAAATGATCCCCTTGACTCGTGAAAGCAACGATAGTTTATTGTTTGTTAAAAACCAGAGATGAAATATGTAAAATCTATTGAGATAATGCATGCGAAAATGATTTTTTTTTTGGCTGACTGATGTAATTGGATTTTTGGACTTTTTCAGATCCTGCTAAGTGAGGATGTAATGTCAACTAATAAAAATAAAGCCTGGATAGCTTTATGGTGGCATATGGCAGGGCATTTTCATTGTCTGAAAAAATGTTTATATAGCATATATGAAAATACAGTAAATCAGTTCTCAAAAATGAGTTTTGGATTAGAAACCCAAGTGAAAATAATTTAAATCCATAAAATGGCAATTCTTTCTAAGTATAAAAGCTATATTTAGGATTCTCCTAAGTCCTCACTTGTTTTGTGGTTCATGTGCTGTACACTTAAATATTCTGGTAATGCCATATAGCATGAATTAAATTGCAGTCCCTCATAAAGCTGTGAAAAAAACCTGGCAAACAGGAAGTGATGCTGGGAAGGCAGTTCAGGGTCGTATTAATGAACTGACGATAGGCAGTTCAGGGTCGTATTAATGAACTGACGATACTAAAGTCAATAGGCTGGATGTATGGAACAGCAGGGAGTTTTAAGTGGCTTTCAGAGCCGATGAGATTACAGAGGCTGGTGCTGTCCATGTGTGAGGGTGAGGTTTGCTGCTGGAAAAGTAACGTGTGAGAAAGGTGGCCCGTGTTCGCCTCCACGCTTGGCTCGCGGCATTCCTCTGGGTCAGCGCTTTTCCTCTTCTGCCTGCTGTTTCTTCTGCTCCTTCAGGACATAGCTAAAGTTTTTCTTCCTCTTTCCCAATGCTGATATTGATTCATCCCTGCTTCCTATATGCTGTCCTAGCTGTTTCAATGAAGATCTATCATAGCTTGTGTTCGGGGGTAGTTACTATAACGCACAATGATGTCCCTTCAGAAGGGTCCATAAGTATTAATGATATTGTGCTTGTACTCTTGGATTTGGGTATATTAAGCATTTTTGAAGTAGAAACATTTGTAATATACCTATAAATGTAGTATTGTAGATATTAGAAATATTTAGATATTGTTTAGCTGAATTCATAGATTGTATAATCTATAAACGCAAATGGAATTATGAAGATTACAGGCAGGTATATTGAGTTCCTGCATCTTTAACACAAATTAATCAATTATTTTTTTTTTCCTTTTAACCATGGAACATATTCAGTCACTAAATGATTTACTTAGTTTATGAGGTCTTTCCGGAAAAATCCAGCCATTCATTGTTAATATAACGAGAATGGTTTGTGTGATATAACCTGGCAGCCAAGGAGAGTGGACTGGAATGCGAGTGTGTGAACAATGACAACTTCACTGTACTAGTCAGTGGGGGCAGTAGATGCTGTTGAGTGAGCATGTGCACTGTGTAGCTGTTGCATTCAACATGACTGAGTGAGTACAGCAATGAATCTGCATCAAATTTTGCATTAAACTTGAACATTCACCTGTGGAAACTACTCAGATGATTCAGAAGGCCATAGCAATAAGCAAGTGGTGATGGATGGCTTCATGACAACCATATGCCCACTCAGGTATCCCGTCTCATGCATAGTTTTTTGGTGAAACATCGAATTACCCAGGTGACTCAGCCCCCCTACAGCCTAGTTTTGGCACCCTGTGACTTCTGACTTTTCCCCAAACTGAAATCACTTTGGAAAGGGTAGAGATTTCAGACCTGTCGGTGAGATGCAGGAGAATATGACAGGCATCTGATGGTGATGGAGGTCCCAAGGTGCCTACTTTGAAGGGGACTGAGGCATCACTGTCCTATGTGCAATGTTTCTTGTATATTTCATCTTCTTCAATAAATATCTATTTTCATATTATGTGGCTGGATACCTTCTGGACAGAACTCATATAATTTTAAAATGTATTATCCTAATTATGCCAGTGACCATGTACATTTATGTGGCAAATATGAAAGCTGGGGAACATATAACCATGGTTGTGAACTTTAAATAACTTCATTTATAATCAATAATTACACACCAATACTCATCTTTATTTTTCCAACAAGCAAAGAATTACTAGTAATTCCAGTTCACATATTAAGTGCTTAAGAAGTCATAAAAGAAAAAAAAAAACTAGAAAAAGACTAGTAAATCAGAACTGAGTTTGAGTATATGTGATTTGTTTTCATCATCAATTTTTAAGGCTGTTAAACTGGCCTTAAGATTTCTCCATTTTTCTCCATTTTTTTCAGTCAAATGGTATAATAACTTTACAAGTCTTCAGGAATCACTTTGTAAAATACAAGTTCAGACATAAGCTGAATTCTTTATCAATTAGGATTAGGTTTATGTGCATACAACAGAAAACCCCAAATAACAAGTTTAAAGAAGACTGAAATTTATTTCTCACGTAAAAAAAAACTGGAGGATAAACAATTGAGGACCATTTTGTTGTCTCCTGGTCACGAGAAGTAAATTTCTTCAGTTTTTCTGTTCTCCCATTCTTAGTATATGGCCAATCGTCAGGGTGCAAAGCCACCTGCAGGAACTTTGGCAAGGTAATACCACATCCACGTTCGGAGTAGAGGAAGGGTAAAGGAAAGGTCACTCCTCCCGGCACAAGTTAAGTTTTCTTTAAGCAGTCTTTCACCTCTCACACAACACCCCAGCTCATATCTAACTGGCCTGAACACAGACATACAGTCAAGCTCCGCTGTATGGACAGCCGCTCACTGTAGCCTCTGAACTTGCTATTATCAAGGAATAGAAGGTCACGAGTGGCAACCGGCAATGTCTACCATTGAGCCTTATCATTATAGATCATTAAATTACCGCTTTTTCCAGGGGACAGTTTAGCTTGGCCAAGTTTGAAGGGATGAACCTTCTTTATCTTTTGTTTATGATCTGTCATGATAACTTTGTTGAACCTTCAAAGAGATATGAAATGGGCTGTACTATAATCAGCTAATTAAACTCAGCAAACAAGGGCTGTAGGGAAAAGGACATAAGCGAAGTCAGAAGAGGCTATTCATAATTTAATTGTATCTAATTTCTATCCATTTGTGTATATATGTGTAGAAGTCTGCATAATGTTTGTATTGCATAAATCAAAGTTTTAAAACCAACTAGGATATTTAAGAAACTAAAAAGTGCATTAGAGGATACTTTAAGGAAGTGGAAAAACCAGAGAAGGCAAAGTAAAGAAGTATAGCATAGCTGCATTCAGTGATTTTAAGAGCTTTCTGGTAGAAAGGATTTGAATTGTCCCATGTGGCCCAAAGTGTAGAATGAGAACCATTGGATAGACGTCGCTAACCCATTCACTCACTCACTGACTGAGCACCTACTGGGTGTCCGAGCCAGTGTTTTGTGTACCATACATACAACTGTGATTAAGTCAGACCAGGTCCCAGCTCTTGTGTGTTAGTAAAAGCAGACAGACACTGAACAAGTAAGTAAACAATTCAGACCATTCCATGGCATGGGAAAAAAGTAAGGTACGCCTATGGGAGAGAATACTTCATGGAGGAGAAGGTGAACTACGAATATCGAGTGGTCGAAGTCTGAGCCCAGAATGCGTTCTCGCTATCTTTTTCTTCATCCTGGTCCCTGTCGTCATCATCTGTCACAGGGCTACAGCAGTACTGAAAATCATGTTTTTTTTTAAATGACAGATTGTATCCCTTCTTGCCTTAAGATGCCCTAATGACTCCATTTTGAAGTTAGAATGAACTCAAAATTATTTAGCAAAACCCATAAGGCTGTTCTTAATGGGCTTCTGCAAAATTTTCTGACTTTACCTCATACTGAAATTTATTGGCTGCTCTATTCTGGGGCTGCAGGAGCCTTCCTTCTGTTTCTAGAATAGTTTGAGCTCCTGCTTCCATCAGAGGTACGTGTTTTTCTCTTTCCTCCTCCCGGCCAGGTGTGTTCCCGATCTGTCTGTGGCTGGCCCCCGAAGGAGTCATGTTCTCAAGCTCCTGGACTTTCAAGTGGAAGCGGGAGCAGTGATGGGGGTCATGGGAGGTCCTGAGGGGAGTGTTTTCAGAGATTTCTTGCAGTCCACATCTTCAGGGTGTCTTTTACCGGCCACTTTAGTCCTCTTGTCACTTAGTCACTCTGTCACATTCCCTTCATTCAGGTTTTAATAGTATACATCAGTGACTGAGATTACCTAATATTCCACATTCCTATACCTCTGTCTCTCTTGTGTTAAAATGCAAATTCTTTACGGCAAGGGAAAATAACTGACTTGGAAACAATTTAACAATTTGCCTGTTTCCTAGACTATTTCTTACATGTAATAGGCACTCGAATATTTTTTGATGAATGAAGTTATTTTTCTTCTAGGTGTCTAGAGTATGACTTAAATGTTTTGGGATACTAGAAATATTGTAATAAAGATCTCTTGTATCACCTGTAACTTTTAATATATTAACTTGGGTTTTGGAAAATTTAAGTCCTATAGAATATAAAATCTAATATGTATGATTTGATTTCTGTCTCCCTTTAATGGAACAGAAGTAAATAGCAGGATCTTTAGTCTGTTTTGGTTACTACTAAGTTTCCAGGGCCTGGAACAATGCAGTCATTTGGCAAGAGCTCAGATATTATTTAAAGGATACAACACTGTGAATATGTACACCTACGAATGAGAATTTATATACTGGTGTCCAAAATTGGAAGAGAGAGACTTGAAATATTTCCTGAGACTTTTATTTTTCCGACCTATCTGGAAACATGTTCTATTCCTTGTCAATGTCTTAGCCTCCTCTTTTGTGAGGTATCTTTATCTCCTTGATGTGAGTAATCAGACTGCATGATGCAGCTCCCTGATGGAAATACAGTTTTGTAATAAGAATCGAGCATTCTCCAAAAGCAGTTCATATTTGCATGGAATAGTTGCTTTGCAAAACCAAAGAAAGTCTATTATTATGGCCAGGTATATCTGGGCAGAAACCACCTTGTCTGCTTCGCAGCTGTCTTTCGACACTCACTGATTGGGTGGTAGACAATGTGTGCATGTAGATTTCCTTGATAGCACACTCAGAAATATCCAATGGTCTGTAGGAGTTTGCTCTTAACAGTTGACAGGAGCCAATTATGGGTACTTCTCCCCAGGTCTGAATTCAGCAAACTTGTTTTGGTAGCCTGAAATTAGTCATGGTGGGAATACTTCCACCATGAAATTTCCAAACACTACAAATCAAAACTTCTTTGGTCCCGTGAATCAGCCCACCACTGTGTATATCTGTGTAGCTGCTGGGCGTCGTGACAGCTGCCCTCACTCTCAGCCCTTCTGCACCTTTCCTGGAGTCCAGCAAAGAGCATGGGAAAGACTGGAGTTTAGAAACTCAACCCATTGACTTTGTTCCCACTGAGTACCATAGGAACCAGGTAAGCTTCTCTGGGTCTCATTTATAAAATGTACTGTTGGAAAGGGAGTGGAAATGAAGTAATATGTGTAACAGCCTAGCATGGTGTCTGGCATATACAGGACCACAAAAGGAATGTTTCCTTTCTAAATGATGTGGTACTAGGTGATGCAGAATAAAGCCAGACTTTCACAAAGCTCTTCTGTAAGAGTACGTCTATCAAAATGTACTTAACGACAGCCTCTTAAGTAGCCATTCATAGTCCCAATGAGCTGTATTTATTCTGACTCATTTTTAAATCACATGTGAATCAAAGGAAGCTGAGTCTCATCCAGTGCACAGCATTTTCCAATAATGCAGAGCAAGGGTAAATGTCGTTAGAAGCAAAAGAACATCAAACACTCTAATGTAATTATCCCAAACTGAGTTTATGCATTCAAAAGTTAAGATAATCTCTCCAATGTGGCCATATCCTTTAATGTTCCATATTATCTGGAGAGATAAGTTATCTAAGAAAGAGTGGAATCTAAGTAAGTTGGAACGTTAAGCAACCATTGCTTCCAGGTAGCACTCAAGTCTGGACAAGCATTAGTGACACGGCTTGGCTCTCTGAAAACAGGGCTGGTGATTTTTTTTTTGAAGGAGAATAGAAAGAAAATAAGTTCTGTGTTTTATGTTAAATGTCATCATGTTAACTGTTATTTGTAAGGCGAGGAGACTAATATCTGGATAAGCTATAGATATTTCCAGTTAACTGAAAGTAGTCATTATGTTACAATAAATGCCAATGTATGTGAGAAGGAAGGTCCCTGGGTGGTTACAATGAGACTTTTATTACATATCTACCAAAGTATTAAAGATGGATTTCATAGTATTAATATAAAACTACATAAAGCATTCAGTCTAATTTTTCCTGCTTGTTTAACTTAATATCTATACTAATTTTGGGACTGCAAAATGATAGGTTTGGTCTAGATATTAGAATGTAATGGATAAAAAATGCACATATAGTCATATATTTACATCTATAGTTTTATAAAGACCTGGGCATTTATATTTCTATCATTTGTTAGATAAAAAATTACTATTCTACAAAAATAGTTTTTTTCAGAATTATATTATCGCTGCTAGAGGTCACCATAAAGTTATACAGTCTACATAAGGTTTATTAAAAGATGGAAAGTAGAATTTGGTAATGCACAGTTAATAGTGATTAAAAAGTTTTAGCGAAACATTGCTTTCAATACGCTGAGTTGATATTTGATATTAAAAAAAAAGTTTACAAATGTCATCTTACTGGAGCCTAATTTTTTCAGTCAATTAACCTCAAATACTGCAGACATGAGCAAGACACATTCCTTTAGCTGAAGGGTCTAAACTATACGGTGGGCATACAGATACATACATAGAAGCTAAAGGAGAGAAGCACGTTGTGACATGGGGAATGCAAGAGTGTGAGAGCGCTGTGGAAGATTAGAGAGGCAAGTGATTTTCTCTTGGCAGAGGAAAGCTATATTGTATTTTACTTGGGCATTTTATGATTGGGAGTAGTTGATTACTTTCTAAAAAAGGGAGAATTTTCTCAGTATAAGAGATGTAGTCAAGGCATATGGATTGAGAAAATCAGGCAAGATTGTATTGTAGCTATTTATTGGGAATGAAATGCACAGAGTAACAAGGAGAATAGTGGAAAATAAGTCTTGAGGGGTTAACGGCTAGAAAATTTTGGACTCCATAAATTACTACTGGCAATGAAAAGCCACTGAAGGCTTCAGAAATTATATATAACATGAACGCTCTAAGAAAGGTTATTCTGCTGCTGACATACTGGAGTGAGTAAGGATGGTGGGCTTTATTTAAATGATATGTGGGTAGAAATAATGGGAATAAACAATAAAGAGAAAAGAGGCATTATAGAGGTGGAATACAAATAAATTAACAGCTGCTCATGCAGGAAAATGAAGAAGAAAAGAGAAGTCACCTGTGTTTAGTGGAGACCAAATTCACTGAAGCTAAGATAGTGTTCTGGATGAGCACATGCATGACGTCGCTAAGCAGATTTCTTCATATGTGCCGTAGAAGGAATGATGCATAAATTGTGAGATTAAATGAAAGGCTGTCCACGAAATTGATGCATTAATTATAATTTTCTAAGGAAATGGGTAATGTTATTATTACTTTTATAAAATTGCATGACAACCTGGCTGGAAAATGGTAATATTTTATTAACAGAACTGCAATAACCAAAAGAAAAAAAATGGGGATGTGAATGCACTTAATTTTAGAACAATCAAGATATTGTATCAGTTAGGGATGGGACCAACAGGAAAAAAAATAGGTTAGGTCAAGGAGTGTTTTCATTACAAAATGATTAATTCCAATGGTGTTTGTAGGGAGTAAGGGAACCCCAAAATGTACTGTACAAAGCCAGAGCAAGCAGCAGCCCAACTAATTCCACCTCTAAGCCTGAATGGACGAGAGGAGAAAGAGATGGAAGAAGAAATAGTTCTGCATAGCTAAGTGACCTTGAAAACAGTCCCAGACCAAGGCAGCGTCCTGGGGAGTGCACCAGGTGGGAGAAACTAGATGACACAATTGTCCCTGCCTCCGGCACCCCACGGGGATGCTTCGCTGGCAGAACTAACTGGAAACCAAAGCGTGTGGAGCCAGCTCAGGTAATCCATACACAGCAGCCTCTTGGGACACGGAGCAGGATGGAGGACAAACCTGCACAGAGAAGATACCCAGCACGGGTGCCAATCATTGAATAAATGAATAGGAATATGAGTCTTTACAGAGTTTAAGAATCTGTGTTAGTGGCACTGACAACTGAATAGCCAGACTCTATCCCCCAGTTAATACCCCAGGCAGACTCCCAAAATGATGGAAGTTTCTTTGAAGAACTTGTAGGTAATGGTAGGCATTCTACATTTAATGAGGTTTATGTAGATTCACATTAAAGTAATTTTGAAACTACAATAGTTTCTCACGCTCACTCCTGTGGCCAGAGAGGGAACAACTTGTGCTGGACTAACGGGAAAGAAAAGATTCTGATGTATTTCACTCTGGGGTACCTGCTGAGGAAAAGAACATACTGGTAAAACAGCTGTGAAAGCAGGCAAAAAAAACTTCCACACTTAATTAGAAAGGTGCATAAAAGGCCTCAGCATACTTTCTAATGAACAGTAAACGAGAAAGCTGTGATTCTTAATTTAGAAGCCATGGTCATTTGAACCGGTGATTGCATGGCATCTAAATCTACAAAACAAACAAACAAGCAAAATATAAGCAAAGACACTGAAATTGAGAACAGACTGATAGTGACCAGAGGGGAGAAGGGAGGGAATTTCAGGGGGAAAGGGGAAGGGTTTGCAGGAACAAGTATAAAGGACACCTGGACAAAAACAAGGGGGGTGGGGGGTGGGCTGGGCTGGGGGTAAAAGGCAGAAAACTGTACTTGAACAACAATTAAAATAAAATTAAAAAAATATAAAAACAATAAAAAATTCAGATTCTTTTAGATCGTACATGGGGATAACTTTGTTTCCTATTGAAAAATAAAATAAATGTTTTTATATGTCCTGTACCCTTCAATATTTAAAAATAAGGACATACGAACTTAAAACATTATGCTAGCCAGGCCCCATCCCAAGGAACAAAAAACAGTTGCTCGGGCAGATGTTTCCTTTGTGCAGTCACTACTGGTCTGGATTTCTCTGTTAGACCCCTTGGTCGGTTTTGAAATATTAGCATAGAGATAAATTTCAGCATAACACAGCTGGGCCCTTGGCTTGCAGTCATTTGGAACTCTCACAATATTTGGCTTCTTTCAGTGTTGCCATTATTTCCCTTACTCATTCATCTTTGAATGTCGTCTCCAGTTCTATTCCAAGGGTTTTTCACAGCTCTGCGAATCTCAAAAAATATGAGTACACAGCGTTTAGAAAGAAGGGGGAAATTCTATATAATTTTCTTTGCGTACATTTATGCAAAGGGACCCCTTCAAAATCCTTTAGGATGAAAGCCACTAAGACTTAATGTTCTGAATTAATGATTCTCTAAGGCAGGTCAAACAACACTGATGAAACTAATGCATATTTTACTTTTCCTAAGATGCTGTAATTCCCATATGTATAGTTCCTTATATATTCTTGCAAAAGCTTAATCTATTTGTAGAATCTGTTGATTTGGAATATACATAGGTAGAAATATAGTTATGTTTTTTTGTAATACAGATTCTGGAAATTGGTAGTCACTCAAGGATGGTATGTTTTATTGAATGTCATGTGCCCATATATATGTGAGCATATAACATATTATATGAGCATAATAATGTTATTGTATGTAACATATTATCTCAGATATTCATGAGGTCTCTGCAGGGTAGACACATTTTATATATTTAACAGAAAAGAAGAAAGTGAAAATCAACTAGATTAAGTTATATATCCAAATCCCACAATAGTTTAATTACTTTTAAATCCAGAGTATCGTCGGGGTTATCTAGAGTTAGCAAAGTTCGAGGGAGAGTCTCGGGTACCTGCTGCAGCTGTGGGTGGAATGTAGGTCCGTTTACTTTAGGCATTATTTTTCTTTTTTTCACTCAGGATTTTCAAGCTGTGGGTTTACTATGCACTTTCAAAATTTAGCATGCATCTAATTTTAATCTATTTGTTTGTGAACACAGAAGAAATGCACTATTAGAACATGTACCTAGCTCATCGTGAATGCTTGCCAATTAAAATCTATCCTCTGATAGTTCCTGGGGCAACATTATAGTCTCCATCTTCTATTTTAAAAAGGACATAGTGCTGCATTAGTTTCCTTCATTTTGAAAATATAAAATCAAATTTGCCTTAAGTTTTTTTATTACTAATGTCTCATTTAAAAGTCGTATTAGAAGGGAAGTAGTTGCTGAATATCTTTGAGAAAGTCAGAATACACAGCAGTAAATAAAAGGGCTCAGCAGGGACCAGACATTTAACTTCATATAAGTACTTGAAAAGTATCAAAACAAAGCCAAAAATATTTGAAGTGAACCATCTGCCATGAAGTGTCTGGCAGTAGTCTTAAATCTTGACTAAATTGAAATTTGATTTTGTATCAAAGCAACGACGGTGCATCCTCAAACGCTGTGAATACACCCTATGACTTGTAAGGAAAAAGCGAGCTGCCTCGTACTTCGCATTTTATGCTATTTGGAGCTATTTTACTGTTACAGAAGCAGCTGTATGACTACCATAATCTCTGATTCTTAGGATATTATGAAAAATATTGAGAGATGTTGAATATTCTCACAACCTTTTAATTCAAATATCAAAAATATATGAAGTTCCTACTGTGTGCAGTTTCCAGACACACGTCAATGCCCAGTGCAATCACACAGCCATGGCTTGTGAACTAGCAGAAACCCCGAATGCAAGGTTGTCTTCCGTAAGAATCATTTGAGCTGTAGAGCACCTAAGCTGAGTGAACTTGTCTTTGAATAGTAATTACCCCAAAGTAATAAAAGGTTCTGTTTAAAAGGTATAATAAGATGTAATCTGTTGTGGGTTTGTTTTTATGTAAACATTTATTGTAGTTGCCTTATTAGGTCATGAATTGCATATCAAATCTTTGAATAAAAACATAGAAGAAATTGTTTTTATTCTTTCTGACAGAAGAAAGAACTGACACAAGTTAGTTTCTGATTTGTAAACGGCAAGGCTTCTTTTCCTAATAACTTTTTGGTGACAAAATACAATTTCATTTATTTATAGGAAGATTCTAATGCAAACCCACTTGAACAAAAATAGGGCTATATACCTTAACAGTGCCAGAACATGCTAATTCCAGTGTTGGTTAGCTTAAATCTATCACGCACTGTCTAACCTAAAACTTGACTGAAAACCCAGTTCCTCTGTGGGCTCATGAACATCACAACTACAATATTTGCTATAATTAGTATTGTTTGGGGGTAGCCTTTGGGTAGGTAGCCTGTGCATGCCTTATCAACACTGATGCATTCCAATAATTATTAAACTTGTTGAGGCATATGTATAATTGTTTTTTGATCAGTACATTAATATCAATAAAAAGTTAAAATAGAGAATCTGAAGTGTTTTTTTTTCAGTTATAACTGATATAAATGTAACACATTTGGGATTTTTATCAAATAAATTGAACTGGGATTTAAATATAATTAATATTCTGGATTGAATCTTACACCCGGTTAATGGTTATGAGTAAGCTCTACAACAGACTTCACACTAAACGTACACATACACACATAAAGTCAATTCTGATCAAGCCTGTGGCTTTGCGACTAATACCGAGATGCTGTTTTCTCTGCCCTGGAGTTGGTGAAGATGTGAGAGCCTGGTGAGAAGGAACAGCGAGGTCTGCATTTTCACATGCCACTCAAGGGGGCAACAAATCTATGGTCCTGTTTAAAGGTAGTTTGTCATTCTTGCTCAGCGACTGTGTTTGCGGAGTACATCTTGGATATGCAGAACGCGTGACATTTCTATCTAAATCTGAATTCAATTTGATTTCAATCTCCCATTTCTCTCTTTTGGAAGGACCCACTTATTATGCCGCTTGAGGTTGCCTCACTTCGCGCTTACACATTATTATCTTGAGAGTAAACAGTTCATCATATTTGGTTTTCGTCTCCCTTCCACTTTGCATTCAAGTAGAAGTTTCATGCAATATTCTGAACAAGCAGAATGAAAGGGATATAATCAAAAAGATTTTTCTTTTTGTCTTCCCTGCCTATTTAAAGTGTATTTTGTGGAGGAACTTTCTCCCCTAGTCTTGGTTGAAAACTTGAACCACCCTGTTTTATACTTACACGAGGATAACAAAACTCTGTCCATGGAGCTAAATGGAAAAGAGACTCAATTCATTACTTAAGATAATCTACCCTATTTTGTACCTTTCTTCCCTGGCTTATATTTTGATGCCAGTTTCTCATCTTACTAACTATTGATACCTGCTGCAAGATGAAAGCAAGAGAGCAAAGGGGATATGGGAGACTGAATGTTCTTACCTGACTTATTCTGACATGGCTGGACCTGGCAAGTGCATAGAGTTTGAATTTTTCCTCTATAAGAGTCCCTTATGGTCTCATATGATTTTATCAGTTTTGTGGACCTCTCTTGGCTTGAGCAAAACATTCCTCTCCAGTTTGGTGACTCACTGAAACTCAGAAACCCACCTGTAGCTTCCATTTTCTCGGGTTTCATCACTTTTCTAAGTGGTCCATTTGGGGAGGATCCCAGCTGATCCTCAGGCGGCTCTCTCCCTAGTGTGACCCAAAGCTTTTGGATTAAAGTAGATCATGCAGTTCTTGATTCAACAAACTTTGGAAAACAGGCCAAACCCATTGCAACAGCAGCTCCCTTCTAGGATGCAGCCAGAGCAGTTAAAACTGTGTGTTCCTCTCCCTCCTGATTTCCATACATGAGTCAGTCCTGTCTCCCTGCTGAGACTGGGGTTCACATCAAGTTCTTTGGAAAATCCAGTTGAAGTCTGTCTGACTGAAATTGGAAGAAAGAAATCGCTCTTGGCCAGTCTTCTACCTTGGGAGTAGGGAAGATGCTAAAAACACAACGGCTCGCCCCAGAAACTCCTTTCAGAGCCTCTCCCAATCTCTGTAACAATTCAACGTGGATGAGTTTCCTAAATCACTGCTAAGCCCCTTCTTGGAAACTGCGCAGTGTGGCTTATCTAACTGTCTTTTGGAAGGTAGCCTCTATTGTCTTTATTCCTCCGTTGAAGATGAGACAGGAAGAATCCGACTCTAAGATCTGTGACACTCATGCTCTAGCATGGCAGCAGAGAGAAAGAACGCTGCTCTGGGTGCGTTCTCCGCAGGTCCTGCTCATCCCAGCCAGCCTGTGGGTGGCAGACTCCACGCAGGTCTGTGCTCCCTGACTTACATTGCGCTCTTCACTTCCACTACATCCTAAACCAAGGCCTCTGCCACTTCGCTGTCCCTCTTGTCATTTCTGCAGCTCCCTCCTGCACTTTCAAAATTTTCAAAATATCTACGTGAGCCATGAGAAATCAGTGCAATGGGTTTGGCTACTGCAGTAAACCGTGATTGAGTTATTTTTTATTTATTGTTGTTTAAGTACAGTGGTCTCCATTTTCTTTTTTCCTCTTCCTGTCTGTTTTTAACACTAGTGTATTTTCTTGGTAGAAAATCTAGTATACAACATCACTCTTCATTCCTATCTTATTGCTTGATTTAATTAGCATGAGAATTCAAAACTAAGCAGCTCTTTCATTAAGCCCTTATTATATGAAAGGTTAAAGAGACTTATCTAAGAAAAAGATGATCAAAAATATGAACAGTAAAATGACAACAAACTCACAGCTATCAACAACCGAACCTTAAAAAAAAAATAAACTAAGCAAACAACTAGAACAGGAACAGAATCACAGAAATGGAGATCACATGGAGGGTTATCAGTGGGGAAGTGGGAGGAGGAGAATGGAGGAAAAGGAAGGTACAGGGAATAAGAAGCATAAATGGTAGGTACAAAATAGACAGGGGAGGTTAAGAATGGTATAGGAAATGGAGAAGCCAAACAACTTATATGTATGACCCATGGACATGAACTAAAGGGGGAGAATGCTGGTGGGATACGTGGTGCAGAGTGGACGGGGATAAAGGAGAGAAAATAAACAGGACAACTGTAATAGCATAATCAATAAAATATACTTTAAAATATAAAATACAAAAAAATCAATTAAAACTCTGAAAAGTGAAAAAAATTAGATGTTTAAATTGAAAACTAAATGTTTAATCCTTAGGACCTTAAATTTTAGTGGTTTTAGTAATTGAAATGACAGGAATTACTGGGAATTACACATCATATAAATTTTCCAAAACTAAGATCTCAATTCTTATGTAATAATGTTTGTGTACCAAAATGACCATTAGTATATGACATCAACATTATAAGCACTTTTATACCTAAGATTAAAAATCATTACATAAATTATATTGAAATGATATGAAAACAATTCTGGTGCATGATTAAATAAAAAATAAAGTGACTAATAAACATGATTATCTCTTTCTCAAAGCCTCACAGTTTAGTTTTTATTCTTCTTTAGTCTTTTATTATTTTCCAATCTTTCGAACAGAAGTTTATATCTGAGATGAGAATCCAAAATGACTTAGAATTATGTAATCTTTCCCATCAGTATCTTACGTACTGCATAGGCAATTAGAAAACTTAAAAGTGCCTCCACTGTAATAAGGAATTTCATACTGCATAGTAATTATTGGCATTGGTTAGTCATTGGTATAGTGAATGGGTCATTGTCTCTAAAAAGAAAATGTATTTTCATGTAAGTAGGACCAAAAAAAAATCTCTGTACATTACTCATCTAAATGGGAAGGATGTAGAACTGATGATTTCTGCCAGCATAAAAAGAGATAATGTTTAATTACCACTAATTATGCTGGTGAGCAGAAGGAGGTGCAGCTCAACGGGAAAACTTCCCTATGCTCTTATGAAAAAGACATTAATTCATGACACATTTTATTTAATAATAAAGTGCTTTATATAAATATTGAAAAGAAATCTTCATTTGTTAAGTTTTAGTAAAAGTTTGGGCAATGAAAGGAAGCTGATATTTAACTTTCACCTCTTTGGAGGAGTCCGTTCCCCAGAATTCATGAAAAATGACTCATTAGATAAAGAGGTGAAATAAATTGCTCAGGGTTACTCAGAATGATTATCATATGTTCCTTTGAAAAATAGAACTTGGCTACTTATTTGATTTAGCAAGTGAAATAACATTATTTGAACATAAAATGGCATACTGTGGCTTACCATTGGTGAATATTAATGACTAATATTTTTATGTATAAACTCACAGTGTGGAAGGAAGCTTTGGAACTTTACACACCCTATTCACACAAGTCGAAGTGATTTCCAGAGAGAGAGAAACCTCAAACTTTTCTCGTACAGCATCTTTCAGTTTATTTAAGTTGTTCGAATATTGGCTGTTTTCCTAAAGGTGTTTAACTTAAAGTGACCAATTTTAAATAACTGAGAATTGAGGGGGAAAAAGTATGGGAGGGAAATATTTTAAATGAATGAATTGATGTTTTAATAATGAAATGATTGCTAATACTATTACAAGGAAACCACTATTAATGTATGGATTTTTTGAGAAATGGTTCTAATACTTCAAAAATAGACTTACCAAAAATATTACAATCAAAACTGAAAACTTAACTGAAAACAGAAAACTTATGCATTGGTAAAGGAAGATCAAAGGAGTAAGGCAAATCAAAGACAGATACTTCCTTTTTTACCCCTTTTGTAGGCCATTGTAAAGCTAGTATTAATGATTCAGATGGAGAATTTGGAAAGAAAATAATAATGGTTAAGATGGAAAACTTTTCTAAGCCATTAAATGCAATTATAAGACTACATTAAAGTGAAGAACAGAATGTGATAGAATATTTCATAAAATATATGATAAAATGATGCATGTATCTCAAGTACGGTGAAGTATGTGTGTAGTACCCACCCTCATGTGAAACTCATTTGTTTTACTATTGTAAATGGTATGAGCTAGGTATCCTAATGAAAAACACTTAATGGGGCTTTACTGTATATTCAGTATTTGTAATTATGTATTTTATTTTCCAAACTTAACAGCTTTAATGCAAAAAAAAAAAAAAAGGAAGAAAAGAAAAACACTTGCCCTCCCTGGAGAGAAAGAGAAACTGAACTTTGGCCCTTGTCCATTCAGCGCTTCCCTCTCTACAGGTTCTTGGGCTGTTGTGTGCTTGGAGTTGCTTTATAACATCTGATTTATATTTGGTTTTCAGTATTTCACAAGTGCATTGTAACTAGAGCTGGAGCCGGGATCTTATTAGCGGAGATGCGATACCGTGAAATGTCAACACGGGGGCATTTGTGTATTACTCATATTGCTTGAGTAGATAGTACATTTTGTGACAACATGGTCTATTTGAATAATGTGACATTTGGGAGAAGACTTAAAATTGATTTTATTCAATTGATATTAATGTTGGGTTAAGACCCGGTATAATAAAGAAAATAGATGTGTCATTCTTTGTCTTTCAGAGTAAAGGAGTTTGGGCCAGGAAGCCGACAAAGTTTGAAAGGAGTTTTATATTTAGCATGAGTTGTAGGCCATGTATTTTCAGATTATACCTAATATGTTTATTTGAAACTGTTTACTGGAACGGAATCATTGACAAATACTAATCAAATACAGCCTAGGCAGTAGCAAACTGTTGCTTTAGACAAAAGCATCCTAATGCAAAGGAGCTGGAATTCATGATCTTACAAATGATAATAATGTATATTGTTTTATTCAAATACATTTCACACAGTACATAATTTCAAGCTAACAGAAAAATGTAAATATGCTTCCTGCAAAGATTTGAGGGACAAAATGGGTATAAAATTGAGAATTATTTCCATCATCTCTTTTTTAAGTGTTTCATTAGTATGCCCTCCTGAGTAACTAAGCCCAGAATAAAGCTATTCTTGTCTTCTTACCCCAGTGTTTTTCTCTGCCCTACCACTTCCATGCTGTTTACCTGTCAGCGTGGACCCAACAACATGTGATAGCCTATCATAAAGGTGTCGTATCTGGATTCCAATTTCTCTATCAGAGAGAATAGCCATTTTAACTTATAGAAGAGTTCAAAGTCTCCCTCCATTGTACAGAAAAATGAGACAAAAAATAATATAAGAGAAGTAAAAGAGAATCAGAGGAAACAAGACTATGATGTAAGTCATGTGGAGATAAAAGTTATCCGCTGGGTATTTAAAAAAATATTTGCAGCCGTGGCCAGGTGACTCAGCTAGTTGGACATTGTCCTGTGCACCAGAAGGATGCGGGTTGATCCCTGGTGGGCGCACGTGTGGGAGAAACTGACTGATATTTTTCACTCACATCAATGTCTGTCTGTCTCTCTCTCTCAACCCCACCCCTTCCTCTCTCTCTCTCAAATCAATAAACATATCCTTGAGTGAGGATTTAAAAGATTTATATATAAAGTAGAAATACTTGCGATTTTCCGCACAAAGGATGCGTCCCCGAGCTTTACCAGGACCCCTCACACCCACAGTGCAGCCCTGCTTTCCGTTCAGCTGAGAAAGGCCAACATAACATCACAGGACATGCTTGCTTTCCTTCCGCCTCTCCAACACAGCGCTTCTGTAATGTTTTTCTTACCTTGTTTTCTATTTGAGAAAAGAAACAGATTTTGCTTTCCATGGATTATTCCCTTCTTAAATCCTTTTTTTTTTTTTTT
>CM052548.1:9408995-9435723 GCA_028533065.1 Trachops cirrhosus | reverse complement strand
TTTTGTCTTTGGCAGTGAACCAATTTATCTATATATCTTATTTGTAATTCTTCAGAAAGCATATAAATTGAATGCTTTTTATAGTTTTTATGACTCCTTTAATAGAGAGCCAATGTTTTCACATGATGTTTTCACAGATCTATTTGTTCTTCAGTGGATATTGAGTATTTATCTATTTTCTGTTCACTTCTTAATTTTAGTTTAGTTTTAAAACATTTCCATATGTTCTGATAGCACAACTGCACACACAGACAGAGACCAGGGTCAGAAAGACACCCAATCCTGAAGAATGCTAGGGATGATTATTTTGAAACAATTATGTTTTGATGGAAGATTTGACCACTGGAGCTGTATTTTAATAGGTTGCTGAATATTTTGCTAGTGGTGTTTTGTTAACATCATGCTTATCCTAGGAATCAGCCGTTCTTTATGCACTGCCTTGAGATAAATAGCAAAGTGAGTTGAAGCTAAGGACTGTTTTAAGTCTTTATTGTGGTTAGGGGAGATATGCTTCTAACAATAAAACCAAGAAATATGAAGGACTTCTTTATAAGATACATGTTTATTCAATCATTTTTTATTCACCCAGTGCTTTCAGATTTAGACATGCCCATGAGTAGTCATGTGAACAGGAGAGAGTCTTGTTCTCTCCCTTTTCAGTGTAGATATTAGCACTGCATGGGGAATATAGTCAATAATATCGTCATACCTCTGTACAGGGCCAGGTGGGCACTTGTAATATAGGGGGGTAGCCACTCTGTAAAGTATGTGATTGTCTAACCACTGTACATCTGAAACTGATACAGAATAATATCTGATGTAAAGTATAATTGAAAAATTTAAAAAGCCACACTTTATCAACAGGTAGATCTAAATAACAAAGGAATGCAAGAAACTTCTGATATTTGAACTGTAGATTTTTATATTGTTGTGGACAGGATAAATTAGACTAAATAAGTAACTGGTTCCTCCTCAATTTAAAATCATAATTATAACTGAGAATCTATAATTTGGAGACAGAAAAAAGCTATCACAATTTCCTCGTTTAAGTTTACAAATGCCTTTGAAAGAATTTTCCAAACATAGCAAATGCCAGCAATCATAAAGCAGAGTAACCCTACGCATGTACTAACTAGCAGGATCTGTACGTAACCTCTGTTCTGTCACAGCACGAAATTTCTAATGACTCTCAGTTTGTGTTTTAAACCTTAGAAAGTTTTATTTCCAGACGCCTCGGTCTTACGCATTTGTGTTCTTTTAGATTATCTCTGAGTGTGGTCAGTATGTCAGCTGCACTCTAATAGGAGTCTCGGTCTAAGGCAAGATTCTCAGAAACAAACTAAAAATTTCTCTGGGATGCATCATGAGAAACAATGCCCTCTCTGAGCTATTGTTCTGCTAAATAAAACCGGGCATTATTTTGCTACTATCTATTTCAAAATTACATTTAAGATGAATGTTTCCAGTAACTTACATTTTACAGAATTCTCTCCTTTTTACTGTTACTAATCACTCTTATAAAATAATCACATTATTTTCCTCATTGATTTGTCTAGGCCCCTTTTACACACGTCATGCGATCATACAGGAGGGAGCGTATTTCACTGACTTGTATACCCTTTCTTGATTACTATGCTTTTGTAGAAAGTCTGAAATCAGGAAGTAGGGTCTACCAACTTCGGTCTTTTGAGTTCTTTTTTTCTCCTCCCAAGATTGTGGTATATAGTTAGGTTCTTTGAGTTTCCACGTAACTTTTAAAATTACTTCAGTTTCTACAAAAAAGGGAGGTTAGGAGGATATGGGTTGTATTGACTCTTTAGACTGACTTTGGGAGGGTTGACATCTTAACAACCTTGAGTCACACATTTCATGAACATGGTATAACTCTTCCTGAATCCGTGGATGGGCATGTGAGAGCAACCTGGGGTTTCCTACTGGGTATCAACAGTCCCTTTCTGCTTCCTTCTCTCCACGACCCTATCCCTGCTCTGTGGTTCCCTGGTGCTTATTCCTTTGTTCATTTGTGAAACCTGGAATTTTAGCTTCCACGTTGTATGTCACAATTCTCACAAACAGGCCCAACGTGGGGCAAAGCAATGAGAGAAGACAACCTGCAGGGCTGCTTCAGCCACCACACCATCGTCGCTGCCTCAGCCGGGGTGGAGGTCACTAGTGGAGGTCACTTGTTGTGGGGCAGGGCCAGCTGAACACTCCACCCTGGGGGAGCGGTCTCAGCCACACCAGTGCACGTGGTGGGGGGTCAGGGGGCTACTACACTGCTGGTGCTCAGCTGGTGTAAGAGGGGAGCATCCAAAGACACTCTGTAAGGACTGCTGTTGCTGTTGTGACAGCCGGTGGCATCCAGGGGAAGGACAAAGAGGGAAGAGCTGCTGCTTCACCGCTGACACTCACCTTAACAGCAGGCACATTCCCAAAAGTCCACCCTGCAGGGACCCACCCAGATTCTCAGCTAGAAGGAGTGATGTTCCCTTGGGACTTTTTCTGACCGTACTCATTTAGAATTCCAGGAATCGGGCTTACCGAGAGCCCCAGCTGGGTTATATAGGAGGCAAAATCCGCCAAACCGGGAAACAGTCATCCCTCAGGTCTGCCTGCTTTGATCCACCCTTCAGAATCTTCTGATAGGTGCTTTATATGTTTACCCAAGTCTTACACAGGAGGCCAAGTGCTACAGGTGAACAAACAGGGTCCTCCCTGCGTGGTCATCACTCAAGTCCTGAGTCTCCCAGATGAGTATTCCCTTTCGGTGCTCTATCGTGCATCCACTTCTACCATTATTGCACCGTATTTTAGTTGCTTTGGTTTCTTGCCATTTTGTTTGAAATAAACAAAAGGATACAAAGGAATTAGAAATTTCCCAAATATTGCAATGTTCATTTTGAAATACATGAATGGGCCAGGAGCCAGTCTGCCTGTGGCCTGCTGGTAGTGTGTGGGTTCTTGACTTTGAGTAGGAAAAATTTCACAACATGATCCAGGTGATGTCGAGAGAATGTTTATTAAAGCTGAGGGCAGTAAAACAAAAAAAGGGTCTAATGTAGAAGAAGCAACAGGAGAGAGCCTAGGAGGGCAGCTTTGACTCTCTAAGAAATAGACGTCCTAGTACGAGAACTGAGCTCGCTGGGAAGTCAGAGAAACGGGGGCCTTGGGGACAGGTTCAGGGATTAGCCTGGGGTGGGCTGCCACTGCCCGCTGCTGCCCTGGTTGCGAGTCTCATGGGACCCCCAGAGTTTAGGAGATGAAGGCCTATGGGGGAAGAAGTAGTGGAAGGGAAAGGAGCGGACATGATCCTGGGAGAGTGAACTCTTAATAGACTATTCACTAGCTTTTCAGGTGTGTCCTTTGGTGTGTTGATTCATCAAAATGTGTGTATAGAGGGATCAGGGTTATGCTTTCTGGTTCGTTTTATTTTTAAGAATATTACTGAAGAGGGACTGGGACTGAGGCCAGTCTGCCCCAGACGGTCTGGAATGTGTAAACCGTTTGCTCTTATGTGTCCTTGATTAGGGAGGACAAAACCTTGTGATTCATTAGCTGCCTGTAAATTGCTCAAATCGTTTGGCCTTGTTTAATTATTTTTTCTCAGTTTTTCTTATTTCACTTGTCAAGAAATTCCCCTAGCTTCTCGCTATCCTGCCTCACAAACACTCCAGCCCTTTAATTCTCCCCCATGTTGACCTCCAGAGATTACCACTACTATTTGTTTCATATGAGTCTCTTTCTCTAATTTATGTTCATGGGACAAATTAAGATAGGAACAGATATGTAACAAAGTAGAATGATATCATATACACTTTTTTTACCCCCTTTCAGAAAAAGATCTGCTAAAATGATCTACTGAAGACCCACTGCTTCTGATTTATACGTGGAATCTGAAACAAACAACAAAAATAGAAACACTCAGAGATATATATTTAGAGAATAGATTGGTGGTTGCCAGAGGCAGATGATAAGGGATGGGAAACATGGATGAAAACATCAAAAGGTAAAAAACTCCCAGTTATAAAAGACGTCACTCATGGGGATGTAGTGTGCCACCCAGCTACTGTACCTAATAATACTGTATTCCTTATTTGACAGTTGCTTAGAGAGTTCATCTTAAAAGTTCTCATCACATGAAAAAAATGTAACTGATTATGGTGATGGATATTAACTAAATTCATCATGGTGATCATTTTATAATACATGCAAATATCAAATTATCATGTTGAACACATATAGTGTCATATGCCAATTAAAAAAATACCTCTTTGGTAACTGCTCTTAATGTCAGTACGTATACACATCAATCTCACTTTGAAAATAGCAACACTGTATTTCCCGGTAGGGACGCGTATGCTAAAAATTATTTGATCTGTTCTATACGATGGACATTTAGATTGGATCCTTTCTTTTTTCTATTGTACACAAACAACCTTGTTCATTCATTTATCTTTATCAATTCATGATAGTAAGTTTGTTGCTGCATTTCTTGATGTAAAACTCCAAAGTGATTTTGTTGGATTCATTCACACTTGTCTCGCAGCGTCAGCACGCTGGGGCACCCCTGTGACCCTCTGCGATGTGTCTGAGCAACAGCTGCTTAACTTTCACTCCAGAGCAAAATGTGTGGTAGTGAGTGCCTGCTTTGTTTTTTAAAGATTTTATTTATTTTTAGAGGGGAAGGGAGGAAGAAAGAGAAGAAGAGAAACATCAATGTGTAGTTGTCTCCCGCACACCCCAGTCATGTGCCCTGACTGGGAATCAAACTGGAGACCCTTAAGTTCGCAGGCTAGCGCTCAATCCACTGAGCCACACCAGCCAGGGCTGAGTACCTGTTTTTATGTCCCGTAACTAGCTTTTAAAAGTTGAAACTTTATTACTTGTGTTGCCAAGCATTTTTAGTATGTTTAACAGACATTTGTATACAGTTTTGCAAATTGCCAGTTTGTAGTATTCATTTATCTATTTGGTTGTATATCCTGTTCATGTTGCTATGTGAGAATTCTAGATTTAGGAAAGAAGTTATCATGTGATCTGTTTATAGTCTTCACATATATTTTCCCAGCCCATATTTTATCACTGGACATCACGTATGGCTCTTCTCAGTGTTTTTGTAATGAAGTGTACCAATTACTCTTCTAAGGATGCTACATCACTTGATTGGCCTTTCACCATTTCTACCTAAAGAATGTAAAAGTTATTCTAATTTTTTAAATGTTTATTAATATTGGGATCCCTTATTCATTGGATTTTTTATATAAATGCTAGTTTGTAGAAATAATTTATTTTTTAAAATCATATAGTAAATTGCTAGGTCCCATTTGTTTATTTTATTCTTTCCTCTTTGAATTGAAACACTTCTATTGTACAAATCTGGCTTTATTTCTGCACACTATTCTGTTGCAATTTACTATTTGCCAACCATGTCCATGTCAAATTGTTTTAATTACAGTAGCTTTATTTGTTTACTCATCTGTTTCCAGATTAAATTCTTATTTGATTTAGATTTAAATTTTTATGAGATTTAAATTCTTACAAAGAGAGGCTACTCTCTCATTTCTTTGGTCTTTTTCATAGTGCTGACACGTGGATATTATATCTCAATTATTATCTGATTTTATAGACTTGAAGCATTATTGCTCTATGAATCTTGTTCTGTTTCATGTTGGCTAAATACTTCAAACATGTTTATTGAAGGTGTGCTATAGGCAATAATCTGTATTACCGACTATAGAGATGGCAAAAAGTAATCTGTAAAAAACTTTCATGCTAGCACAGTAAGCATAAGTCCACGCAAATAAGAGTAAATAAGTGCAATATAATAATACTATATGAAGAGTGATTTGAAGGAAGCATAATGTGTCAAAAGGAGAAAGAATGGTGAAGTTGTCTGAGTTACTAAAAAAAGTATGTGTGTGTGTATACACACATGTACATATATAAAGTTTATATTGTCATTTTGACTGACTAGCTACTTAAGGGAATGTAAAATGAAAAAACTGTACATAAATCCTCTGAAGAATTCCTTTGACTGGAATCCTAATCCCTGCAGAGGTTATGAGTCCTTTTGTTTCATGAGACACAGAAATCCACCCAAGTTATGGCAGAATATTGGGTTTGGTTTGGTTTTTTTCCTGTGTTCTTGCTTTCCAAGTGAGCTCATGGCTTGGATGGATGAGTCTAGTATTGTCCTGTTCTCTGCATTTCTCACTTATGTTTCTAATTAGTGTGTTCCTACCAAAACCTAGTTTATCATGAGTGCCCTGTACTTGCATCCTGTGGATGATTCTACTGGCCATTTGGAGACCTTGCTCCTCTCCTGACCCCACGGCAAACCCGCATGGTAGCAGCAGTCCACGCAACGGTGAACGGCTTGACGTGAGGAAGGAGACAGCTCTGCTGAGTCCTCAGTCTCACATTCAGCAGTAGGAAACCGAGGGACCATGATGCAACAGTGATGAAACCTGCTGACTGTGGCGACAGAAGTATGCTGTGCATGCCGTGTAAGGTGCAATTTAGGACTTGATGAGGTGCAGTGGATCTTCACATTGTATGTCTAGGAAGGCTGCACATTTATCAACTACTTCTCATTAGGGGCTAACAATTCAAATTCTACATAATAGGAAGATGTGAAGATGTCTTTGGTATTATGCATTGGTTTGTCTTAACAGGGAAGCCTCACATGAAAGTTCTGAACTCAGTTCTTTCATTTAAATGCTGTTCTAAGCAAACAACTAGAACAGGAACAGAACCACAGAAATGGAGATCACATGGAGGGTTAGCAACAGGGAGTGGGAGGAGGAGAGAGGGGGAAAAGGTACAGAAAAAAGTAGCATAGATGGTAGGTAGAAAATAGACAGGGGGAGGGTAAGAATAGTATGGGAAATGTAGAAGCTAAAAGAACTTATGACACATGGACATGAACTAAAGGAGGGGAATGTAGGTGGGAGGGGGTGTGCAGAGTGGAGGAGAATGAAGGAGGGAAAATGGGACAACTATAATGGCATAATCAATAAAATATATTAACAAAAAAATAAAAAATAAATGCTGTTCTGAGCAGATTACCAAACTATACTCCTTTTAAAAATGTATTTTTTTCTGAAACATTAACATTTTCAGAGCTAACTTAGCCCTGGACCTATACTGTGCTTGTATATAATTCATAATTGTTTTCTGTGCTTGTTCATGAAAGATCTGTTTTAACCCCATGGGCTCGTGTGGAGTTTGTGTGCGTCGGTGCTGCGATCCGCCCGAGACCTTGGAAGTGGCCCCACCATGTGATGCACGCTGCAGTTTCCGGTGCACCCACAGAAGCGGTTTAGACCCACTCTCGGGAGCCCCCGTGATGCGAGACGAATGTGTGCCCTTAGCTTTGAACAACATCAAAGTGTCGTTGCTAGGGGGTGTGCATTTACTGTGCTTTGCCAAAGGTGACATTTGGAGGGGAAATGAAACCTGTCGTATGGGCAAGTTGGCCTCCCCATTTGAACTAAGTTTAGAATAAAAGCAGCCTGTCACTTCCAGCAAAAATATTTTCCTAGGAATCGTGATAGATGGACAATCTGGTTCTTAACACTACTCTTTTATGACTCGTACCTTACTTGTTAACTCCCTGGCCCATATGTTCTCCATGAATCAAAGAGAGCAATTTTAAATAGTCTGTAGCTTGGTGGTATACATTGTGTTTATAAAGTTAGCTGCCAAAGCCACATTTTTGAACAAGAGAAAGAACCTGATAGATAAAGACAGAATGCTTCAGGAGTATCAGGGAACAAGTTATATGTGATATAAGAGAACATTCTAAGTTGTCATCTTCTAAAAGCTTTTAGTGAGAATGTAAGGCCTAGTGATATTGCCGAGATGAGAAAATCAGGGTGGGGTTGTGAAGGAAGGAACACAGGAGAGCATAGAGAGACAGGAGGCAGAGAACTAGGCATAAATGATGATAATGAGCAAGTCCACCAAGTCTTATTTTATATATATGACTGCCAAGTAGTTAAAGATATAAATGACATGACATAGAAAACATAGTTGTTTCTTCTCTCTTCCTCCTCTTCTTTAGTACAGGCACATAAAGTCTGGGTAATGATCCTTTGGTAGTAATATAATGGCTAAGTATACTAAAAATATGATGGATGAGATGATACATACCTAAAGTCTCAAGTTAGCAACACTGAGCCTAATGACATGGCGGGAGAAAATCGTCTGATTGTATAGGGGCTCCCTGCATCCTCTCTGTTCCGGTCGCCCCCTTTACTCACTGATCAGCCAGTGAAGGCAGAGATGGGGTACGTGAGTCTTGCATCTCTAAATACCCGAGTCACTCCACTAATTAGTGAGTTTTAAACCGAGGGTTGACATTTTAATAAAGGACTTTCTGTGTAAAATGCAGTTGACTAGCTGATCCTAATATACCCTTCCCATGTACTTTACCAAAATGTTTGAGATTCCAAGGGAAAAAAAGAAGAGGGATAGGGACACAGGAAGGAAAGGAAGGGAACTGTGCAAGCCATAGAGCACAAAGGCTGAAAACCCCAGTCCACTGTCCATTTCCGAGAGGAGCACATCCTAGCCGTGAGGCACCAGCGGCCACATTGCATACGCTGCCTGCAACTATCTAATGCTGTTTGATGCATGAAATAGAACTGCTACACATGTCTGAAATACAATAGAAAGACACTAGCCTCCCAGCTGCCGAGATTCCCACTACCTTGTCAGAGGACCAGGCTGGGGCAGAAGAAGTTACCGTCCCTGCACAACCGAGGCTCACTGGAGGAATGGCAGTGGGGCGACTGGGACGTGCCCTTGGTCTGATGCCATCCCCTTCTTCAAGGAGGGAATTAGTCTGGGCCTGGGACCTGCCTGAGCACTGATGCAAGCCAAGGGCGGGTGCCAGTGTTGTGTAGTTCCCTCCTTGTTGGGGATGAAAAAAGTAAGGATAACCAACTCTGTGGGCTTAGAGAATGATGTATTGCCGAGTGAGTTGGCAGGGAGAGTAAAATCTGTGAGACTCAGAGGGAAACATGTCTATCAGTGATTTCCTACAGAGCCCAGAGAACATTTTAGAAGCAATTTGACATTCTTGAAACTATTCTGGAGACAGCATGGCCTCAAACTGAGAAGAACAGAAAGCCAGACAGATGGTGGCCAAAATACAGATGTGAAACAGAAGATACGATCTTGTTTAGTGGAGTATTCCCAATGCCCAGGAGCATTGTGGATATCCTGTAACTATCTGATGAATTAATCAATGAATGATGATTTTACACTAAAGGTGGGACTGGTCAGCCTGAGTCCACCTCTGATCCCCAATATTCATTAGCTATGGGGCCTGTAGCAAATGACCTCTTTGTGCATCAGTCTCCTCGTTTGTAAAACTGGGATTCTAACAACATCTTCTAAGTACGATACAAGGTTTTTATAGGGGCAAGGCATATAAGGTGTTTACCCCACTGCCTAGTACAGATATGTGCAGAATAAATGTTAGCAACCATCATTATATCAAAACAACCATAACAAAAGAATAAAAATAACTGATTTATGTAATTCGTATTTATTTGAATTCAGGTATCAGAATAAATATGATTTGATGTTCTAATCAAAATAATATAAGGAGTTTAACCTGCTTGGGCTCTGGTAAAATGTTTAATTATGTGGATTTAGGGAAACAAAGCTACAACAGAATGTGGCAAAAAAAAAGTTTCCATGGAAGATGCGATGATTTGGGAGAGAAGTTCAAACTTCTCCTCTGTGAATTTCAACGCCAGGAGAAAACGGGCCAATCAATCCAAGGCTTCAGGGAAATGATTGTGGCCCAAGTATTTAATCCCTCCCTAGGCAGATAGGCAGTCATGAGTGAAAGTAAGAGGAAGGTGTTCTGTGATATGCAGTCCAGTGAGAAAAATTTCCCGCTACTCACAAACAGGCCAAATGACTACTGCGTGACCAGTCAGTGGATTGCCGAGCGTAGTCTGGTGGGCCTCCTGGGCTTGCCTGATCATACAAGAGATCATACATGAGATCATACAGGAGAGCATGCAGGAGATCATACAGGAGAGCATGCAGGAGATCATACAGGAGATCATACAGGAGAGCATGCAGGAGATCATGCAGGAGAGCATGCAGGAGATCATACAGGAGAGCATGCAAGAGAGCATGCAGGAGATCATACAGGAGAGCATGCAGGAGAGCATGCAGGAGATCATGCAGGAGAGCACGCAGGAGAGCACGCAGGAGAGCATACAGGAGAGCATGTGTAACTGATTTCTTCTATCACTCTGTGGGAGTAGTGATCAAACTGTAGAAAACTGAGAGCAAAGCAAATGATTCCTGTTCTCAAAAATGAGTTTTTTTAGTCGAGAATATAAATCTCTAATTCAAATTCTCATTTGATCCAACTTGAATATCTTACTGGTTCTCCAATGAAATGAGCTTTTGGCACGTTATTTCCACATCGATTAATCTGAGGCCACATTTTAATTTTATTTTTGTAGTCAAGTCACATTTGATATGTTTTGAAAATTATACTTTCTCAAAGCAATTCAAAATATTTTGAAGCGCAGGCTGCTTCTATATAGTATTTCTGCAAGATTTCATGATATTTTATCACCCTTTGAATTTTATTGTAAGCATGACTTTTATCTAAGCACAAGTCACATAGCTTTTCATGCTCTGGTCTGGGCTTAATTCTTTATCGCCCTCTCTGACTACTCCTTGGCTTGCTTCCAGCATCCCAAATAGTTAATGTGATAATACTTGCTCTCACCTCTGTGTATTTTCACGTGCCAGCACCATCCGCCCAACCAGACCAACACCATCTACCCTTCCCATGATGCACAGGAACATCCCTTCCTTCCTGAGTAACTCATACTCATCCTTCAAGTCTCAGCTCCTATGTCTCCGGCAGCCTTTCTGTATTCCTCAGACTCTGGCTTGGTCCAAATTTCTGCTCCTACAGTTCAGACAGCCACCTTTCTCCCCACAGCATTCCCCGTGCTGTATTACATATGTGCGCTCCTCCCCCGTGGGTGATATCTGCTCCCTGAAAAATACCACCTATTCATGGTTTTGTTCATTGAGGGATCCCTAGGTTTATCAGTTACCTATTGGTACATAACCAATTACCACACATTTAGCGGCTTAAAACACACACACATTTATTGCCTCAGTTTCTGTGAGCACAAGTTAGGTGAGTTCTCAAAGTCTCTCGCAAGGTCACAATTAAGGTGACAGTCAGGGCTGGAGGAGACTCATTAAAGCCTGAAATGGGGAGGGATTGGCTTCCAAGCTCAGAGAATTGCTGACAGAGTTCAGTTCTGAATGTGTTATTGCCTGGGGGCCACCCTCAGATTTTTGCCACGTGAGGCGAGTCTGTCCAAGATGACTCGCCGCATCAGATGCTTCAAACCGAGAAGACAACAGTTTGTTAGCAAGATGGACGCTACATGCAAGTGGCATCTCGTCACCCTTGCCATATTCTTTCAGTGAGAAGCGAGTCACAGGTCCATCCACACGCAAGGGGAGAAATCACGCATCTTAGAGCATGTCCAGCACAGCAGGGCCTGGCCCTGAGCTTTCACGAAGCATATACTGAAATAACAGCTGTCAGATGGATGAGTCACTCGATGAAGGGGAAATTGAGAGAGAGACTGCCTTATGGAAATAGGCAGAAGATAATAGTTTGTTTCCGTAGAGTCATGATTTTTCCTCTGACTCTATTATTTTACTTTCTTCCTCTTTATTATTTTTTAGTTTTCAAAATATCTCTGAACACATGAGCAATTTAGCTAAAATGTAGGGACATAAAAAAACAATTAAAATAAAAATAAATACATTTCAAAAAATTATAAATAATTTTGTTTACATTACACATACATCCTATATTTTTCTGCAATTGTGACTCTGCATTGCAAATATAACCCAGAGCAAAGTGTACGTTACCCAGTTGTTGCAGAATCTCCTATTGACATGATTTTGTTGTAGATTTTCTTCAGCCTCTTGATTTATGACTTTAATGATTCACACAAATTATTTTATGTAGTGAAATTGATTTCATTGAATTTTATAACAGGAAACAATTTTGTCTCCCAATAAAAATTTAATGAAATAAGATAATATCATCCTTGCAAATTTTGTCTAAACAGAAAGACAGCATTGGGGAGTACTTCTGTAATAAAAGAGAACAGTATTAAATTCTATTTCCCTCCCTGTTTCACCTATAAGACATCTGGACATTTTTCATCCATGATTTTGGAGTCTTCTAAAATGCAGATAAATGGCCAAACTAAGCTGAAGAGGTAGTTTCATAAATATAGTTAACGATCCTTGCCATATACACAGTCCCTAATATTATATAGAACAGTGTTCCTAAAGTATGCATTCACTGTTTTCAAGGATAATTAAGCTCTTTTCAAAAGCGTATTGTAAATGGGTTAATGCCTACAAAGGTTAAAAACATCACATTCTGAAATACCGTGACCTGACATTAATGACCCAATAGCAGGTTGACATTTGCAGTTCTTCTGGGTGGGCTACCAGCCCACCATATGCAAAGATCAGTTTCTGCATTTAGCTGCTTACCACAAAGGAAAAATAATATATAAGTAGTAATAGTACAAGGGAGGCTAATAATAGGTATCAGCCTAGCATAGCTTTTGTCAGTCCGTTTAGAAAACGAGCCGGAAATGGCTGTCAACTTGATTGGGAGCGGGAAAGGAAGAATGGACCCATATGGGAGGCACTGCTGAGCTTCCAGTGTGCATGTGAAGGTCCTTTGCAAGGTTACCTGCACTGATGCAACACAAAGCTGAAATTTGCATGTCAAAGCTTTGTTCTGTTTGTAACAGACTGCCACACAAATCACTGGCCCTGGGGTTTAAGTTTCACAGATGTCTAAGCTCATTTAAAAATTAAAGTGCAATAATTTGTGATCCACAGCGTACCTAATCACTCTGATTTTAAAGAATGGTTTGTTTTTGCCATTCTACTTTGGCCTTACCATTGGAAATTCTAATTTTTTTATAGACTTTCTCAGTTTTTCTTTTGAAAGTTAATGTATTCTTTGACAAGAAAATTCATTTATTGAACCACTGTATTATTACTCAATATAAAAAATTAAAAATATATATTCATACTTAGAATCACAACAAAAATAACTCAGCATAAAGCTGGCCATTAAATTTTTCTGGGCCCCTGGGAAAATAAAAACATGTGACTCATGGGTGCTAGTTCTCGGTCTTTGTTGTTGATTGTTGTTTCAACCACCTTCGGTCAGGTTGGCCTAAATTCCTTTAGTCTTTTCCATAAAATAAAAGACACACTTCATTTTCACCAATAGCTTTGATTGATCTGGATATTTTGAGTATGTCAGCTGTCTCCCGCTCTTGGCCTCTAGTGGGTAGCGGCCAGGGGTGCTGCTAAACAACTTCCAATGCATAAGATAGCCCTGCAGCAAAGAATTATTTGGCCGAAATGTCGACAGTACCAAGAAACTTCACAAAGCACTTTTGATGCATTCGATCAGTCACAGTGCCTTCTCCTTACACTGCACAAATCTTTTTTGCATTTCCACTGTGTTTTTACCTTTCTTGAAATAATCAAGCATAATATGCCAAAAATGTTATACATCTTCTTCCATCTGCAATATCGAAATGGTGCACAAAAATTCACCAATTTTGATGTTTTTTTAAATGCATGCTGACATGATAGTTGTCACAATACAGTGTAAGAAAATTGTTTCAAATTAATGACAGCTAAGTGCTACTGGAGCCATCAGATATAACAGTCAGATACAACAATTTATAATTGTAGGCCTGAAAAAAAAACTGCACTGTATATAAGTTTAAACCACTGGAAGTTTATATAAGTTTGTAAGTACTAGAGCCCTCATATGGAAACATCTAATGAATGTTTTGGCCAACCCAAGAGTTTTCAGAACTCATTACGAAGATGTTTGTATTGTATTTTGCTCTTTGAGCTATGTCTTGAGTATTAACGGCTTTATATTACTAGAAAATACCCTGATGCTACTGTTATGGATGGGGAGAGAGAGAGACCCAAGTCAGGAGGCCTTCTCTTCCCACCTCGGTTCTTGTCTCGCTCACAAGACATGAATTCAAGAGAGAGACAAATGTGTCCCGTGGAAATGAGATGGCAAGTTTATCAGGAAGCACACAGGACCACGAAGCTGCAAGCAGGCACCCAGCGTGTCTAAATGCCCCACATAGAGAGGAAATAAAGATGTTAGGAAGCTAGTGAGTGTGTTCTATACACATAAACCCAGGCTTCAAGTGGGTACTCAGCTAATCTAAGTACTCCGACTATTGAGGTTTGGGGTTATATCTGTTGGCTGGTTTCTAAATCCCCCCTTCTTCCCCACTTTGGGAATAACGTACAGCTACAAAGGCTTTCTTTCTCACTTAGTAAAGGCTCTTTTTCTTAGTGGAATTGTTACAGAGGCCCCCTTTCCCTGCACAGACACCCCTCTTCCTCCTGTGCAAGGCCCACTCGTGATGTTCAGAACACCCAGCGATCTTAGTAACATTGCTACATAAGCCCCTTTCTCAGCACAGTCTCAAGAACTCTACCCTCTTTCTACGCTATTTGGCCCTAATGCTTGGGGTACCCAGCAATCTTATCAAACCGACCCTCAGGACTGCTGAGTTAATAGGTGAGACATGTTTTCCTTTTGCTTCTAGCCCCCTGTATTAAGTTCTTTGTTATTAGACAGTAATGGCGAGGGCCCTGCTTTTATTTCTACTCTGGCCATTCATTCCTAGCTGCTACCTAACATTACTGGCTATATCAGCTCTCAGTTTTTGAGTTCAGCAAAGAAAGAGTTCAGAGCCAAGATCTCTAGGTCAAGCAGAAGTTAATTTAGAGTAGAAAGTGAAAGTGCACTCGAAGACAGGATTTGATTGGGCTGCTCAGAAAGCTGCCTTGGCCTCTTAAAAACAAAGTCATAGAGGCAGAATAAGTGATTCCTGCATGGACTCAGGAAACAAGATGCAGAAGTAAAAGGAGGGCCCTTGGAGACAGGTTCAGCGGGTGAGCCCAGAAGGAGCTGCCCACTACTCCCTTAGTCTCATGGGGACCCTTAGAGCTTAAGAGAAAGCAGGCAAAGATACACACTTGAAGAAAGAAGGCGTGGGTGGCCTTTTTAGAGAGAGAGAGTGCACACTGGATCCTTTGTCTTAAGGGTTTTTATCTGTTTTCTAAAAGCAGGGGCTTTTAGGGGAGGTCTCAGGAGAATTTCAATAGAATATTCCTCAGCTCTCCAGAGTGTCCTTTAATATGCTGATTCATCAAAGTTAACATATAGGGTCAAGGTCCTGGTCTCTACTGACTGACTGGCGCTAGGGTAGGGGGTCACTGTCATTGCATCTGGACCCGAGGTCAGCTATAGTGTCACTTTGTCTGGTTTTGCTGCTTTTGCTGTCCTGGAGCTGAAACACAGCTGAGGTCTAGGCGTTACTTCTAGTTTGACCAAAACTTATGTGGTTAACAGACCCAAGGCTTTGTTCCTAAGATTACTTGATAGTGATGAGACTCTCACTGTTTCAATGGCTTAATGCTTAAGGGGGCATGAGCCGGGGGCGGGGCGGGGGCGGGGGAGGCAGGGAGGAAGTTGAACTGCTGGGTGAGCTCAGTTTGAATCTGCTATCTGTCTCAGTTTCCCCATTTCACTTGCCAAGGAGATTTTCTAGCATATCACTGTCCTGCCTCGCTAAGATGCAATGATCCAATAGACTTACAATAATTCACTCTAAGTTATATTTGTTAACTATGCCATAAATTAACATCTTAGTAGAACTGAAGGCATTATGTGATAAAAATTTAGTATGAAGTTCCAAGAAAAGAATGATAAATTATGAAGCAAGTAGAAGTTTACTCATCCCAACTAGATATACATTTATAGGATTACGTTAGTGAAAAATATGGAACTACAAAGAGTAAATATTACTTTTAGTCATTTTTTTCACTTTACGCCAAGAGCCAAAGCAACGCTCTTGTGTTTCCAACACGTGGCTAATCCCACTTATGCCTGGTTGAGTCAATGTTTCTGATTTTGCCCTTTTTTACTCCTTATTAAACAAGACAGAAGTGGCTTTTGTTTCATATTTTTCCCAGCTCCACAGATTTTTATCAAGAGAGTTGAGAATGGACATGCACCGTGGATCTGGAAACCCTGAGCAGCTTGGGCGCCCTTGAGCAAGGGGCAAGAAGGCAAAGTCAGTGACTGCACTGAGGTTTCATGGGGAGACATACAGAAATTAAGTTTAAATTGTGTCACAGACCAAAGCAATGATGAATTGATTAGAATTATTTTATAAAAACAAAATAGTATTCCTATTTGTTGCATACTATAACTATGGGTTATTTTCAAGGTTGGTGGAAAATTAGGATGGCATGTGGCCAGTAAAAGGGCAAGGTTATCCATCACTTACTATTTTGCCCAAATGCTGAGAACACCTCCCCAAGTTCCAGAACACATGTAAATTAATGATAGATTCCCTCCTGTTGCTAATGAGATTACATTAAGAGTACATTAAAGAGTACATTAAACACTTTCAGAGTACATTAAAATTAAATGTTCGGATTTATTTTTTTCCTTTTTCCCATTTATTGTTATTGTGAAATGAAATGGTCAAGAATTTTTATGTTCAAAAACTGGTTGTTCAAAATTTTGATCACAAAAAATGACATTGTGGACATTCTGTCTCTATTTTTCTATGATGTGTAAAAAAGTATTAAATCCATAGGTACTCCCTGAACATCTGTTATATAAAGTATAGACATTTTTGCAGAATAAAATATGACTGTTGGTTTGATGTTATTTAGCATTAGAAAAAGTCATACATTCTTATTTTAGTATGGTGTGTAAATACTATTTCATTAAAACTAAGAACATACAGAATAAACAGATGAAGGTCACATAAAAATGTTGAAAAATTTTTACTTAGGAAAGCAAGTGGAATTTCAGGCTGCACCTATTGGGAGGTAGCCAAAGATCCTGTGCTCTCCAAACAAATTCACAAAGGCAAACAGTACACTCTTGATTTTTAAAATATAATTTTTGTGTGTGTGGATTGAGATTTTCTATATAAAGAATCATGTAATCTGCAAAACAGATGGTTTACTATTTTTTTTCCGATTTAGGTGCCTTTTTTTCTTGTTCAATTATTCTAATAGGAAATCTAGTACAATGTTGAGTACTAGTGGTGAAAGCGGGAATCTTTGTCTAGTTCCTGATTTTATACGCAAAGCTTTGTCCTTCACCATGGAATATGCTGTTTTTATCGTGAAAGATTTGAATTTTGTTGATTGCCTTATCTGTATGTATTGAGATGATGATGATGATGATGATTGTTTTGTTCTATAAATATGATGTCACTATTTTGTAGTGATCTCAGACTATCAGTAATACTTGTTGTGACTGGACGAGCCTGTGAGATTTTTGTTATGATTTCAAGATATCCTTCTGTAATAACCATCAGGAAACTTCAAAAGGTATAGGTTTACTGCTTATAAGACCTGTAAATTACACAGGACACCTGAAGACACACAGCAAGATCATGGGTGTAGAGAAAAGGTTCGCTTGTGCCTGGGATTTTGCTCAGTTATTGAAATCGACTGAGATCTAAAACAAGGAAACTTCAGTGTTGGGAGGCAGGTTTTGACAGTTTGACTATAATATTTTAGCCTTTATCTAGTCATGTGGCTGTCGCTGTTTCTATTCCAAATAGCAACTGTGGAATGACTGCTTCAGCAATCAAAACTTAGGCACTTGCATTATTTAAAAAAAAATATGTCAGGGCTTACAAATCCTGCTTGGCCATAGTGTATTATCCATTTACTGTGCTTTTTGGATTTGATTTTCTAGTATTTTATTGATCATCTTTTTTGTTGTTGTTTTAATATCCATAAGAAATATTGGTATGTAGTTTTCTAGTCCAGCTACCTGGTCTGCTACCTTTGTCTGGCTTTGGTATCAGTGTAATTCTGGCCTTTTACAATATTTTAGGGTTTTTTTGCTTTGTATGGTTTTGGAAGAGTTTGACTAGTTGGTTTAATTTAAAAATCTAGTAAAATTTGTGAAGCAATTTTGCCCTGGGCTTCTTTTGTTGGTAGGTTTTGGATTACTGATTCAATTATTTCCTTATTACAGATCTATTGACATTGTCTTTTTTTAATGGAGCTAGTAGTGAAGATTTGTGTGATTCTAAGAATCCCCCCATTTTGTCTAGATAGTCTAATTGTCAATAAAATTGTTTCTAGTATTGTCTTATAATTCTTATTTTTGTAAGCTTGGCACTACCTTTTATTTCTTGGTATTACCTTTTATTTCTGATTTTAGTTAATTGTGTCTTCTCTCTTTTTTCTTAGTCTAAGGTTTATTTTTTTTTATTTTTCCAAGGAACTAACATTGGTTTTGTATATAGTATATTTTTCCATTCTCTTTCATATATCTCTATTAAAATTTGATTTGCTAATTTCTGCTCCCTCTGGGTTTAATTTTCTTTTATTTTTCTAGATTCTAGGGTGTAAAGAGTAAAGTTAGATTGTTGATTTTAGGTCATCTTTTTTAATATCGTTTAAAGCCAAAAATTTCCCCATGAGCACTGCTTTTGCGGCATCCAGTAAATTTGGGGATATGGTATTCCTATTTTCATTACTCTCAGAATCTCAAGGTATTTTCTAATTTTCCTAGTGCCTTCTTCTTTGACCTTTTATGCGATGAGGTATGTTCTCTGCCCTGCCCTGCCCCAAATTCTGATGTCGAGTCCTAATTCTCAGTACCTTAGAATGTTACTGTATTTGGAAGTAGGATCTTTGGAGAGGTAACTAAGATAAAATGAGGTCTTTGGGATGGTTTCTAATCCAACGTGACTGGTGTCCTTATAAGAAGAGATTAGGACACTCACAGACACAGAGGGAACAACCTTGGAAGACAAAAGATGGCCACCACAAGACAAAGAAAGAGGCTCTCAGAAGAAACCAATCCAATTGTCATCTAGATCTTGGACTTCTGTCCCCCAGAAATGTAAGAAAATACATTTGTTGTTTAAGATGCCCATTCTGAGATACTTTGTTATGGTAGTCCTCATAAACTAATACAGACCTAATATCTATTTAATTTCCACACATATGTGATTTTTCCCATTTTCTATCAGTTACTGCTTTAGTTCATCATGGTCGGAGAAGATACTTTGTATCATTCCAGTCCTTTTAAAATTTATTGAGTGTTCTTTGCCTAAAGTATGGTCTATCCTGTAGAATGGTCCCTGTACACTCGAGAAGAATGTGTGTTCTGTTGTTGTATAGATGTTCTGTATGTGTCAGGAAGGTTTGGTTTGTGGTATTTTTTCCAAGTTATTTCCTTGTTGCTCTCTCCATTATTGAAAATGGAGTATTGAAGTCTTTCATTATTGTAGAACTCATTGTTTCTTTTTACTTGATGAGTGCATGTCTTACATAGACTAAGGCTCTGTTATTTGTTGCGTGTTTACAATATTTGACTTCTTGATGAATCAGCAGCTTAAATGTAACACCCCACTGCCTTCTGGCCTTCATAGTTTCTGATAAGAAATTGGCTGTTAATATTACTAAAGGTTCCGTGTACACAGTGAGTCACCTCTTTCTTGCTGCTTTCATGATTTCCTTTTTGTATTTGGCTTTTGACAGTTTGATTATATTTTTTCATATGGATTTCTCTGAGTGTGTCCTGCTTGTAGTATATTGAACTTTCTTGATAGGTTAACTGTGTCTTTCCTCAAATATCTTCCCTCAAAGCAGTGCCTCCCTTTTTCTCCTAGTGCTCACAGAAAAACAACAGTGAAATAGATTCTTCTGGATATTTGTTTTTCAGAAAGCTCACGAGGTGTCAAAGATTTGTTAAAAGGATTCTCAAAGCTACCTATCAATTATCCACTCTAAAAAAATATTTTGTGTTTTATAACCCTGAGCCTTGTTTCTTTTAAATTGTTACAGGGGGAAATTCAGCATGATCTGGAAGATATATTTTTTTTAAAAAGTATACACATACACTTTTATACACACATATTGAATGCCATGGAATTATGTGAAATACTTCTTAAAGTGGAAATTCAGGAATATTGTCTATAGTCCTATGAAGTGTGAAAAGCATTATACAAATTTTATAATTTTGAAGTGCTTGAGGAAAACTTCCATAAAGTCAAGTCTACATACATGTAGTAAGTGAAAACAGATTGTGCAACATGTTTGGCCATTGCTTGAAAAGTGTCAGCAGTATGCCCTTGGTGAACAATCTAAACCTGTATTTTAACCTGAAGTTCTTTGAGAAAATGGATTTGACTTTCATTATTTTTGACTTACAGCATTTGACTTACATTATATTTGACGTATAGCACTTTTCCATGAACACAAATCATGATTAATGTGAGAAATCCCTTTACTTTGCATACTTGCTGATTAAAACACATTTTAGCAATCTTTTTTTTTGAAATATAAATTAAACAAACTGTGGATCTGAAATTGGAAATCTCTTAATTGATCCACAGAAACAATTTCATACAATTTTGTCTTCCAGTGTTTTAAATCAAGTTACAGGATTGTAGAGTATTTTTAATGAAAATACAAGCTTGAAATGTAAGTGATATGCATCATTCCACCTCTTAAAATGCCCTACAGTACCTTTTCTTTGTCCCACAAGTTATGACTAAGACCTTTCTGAATATCTGTTTGAATGGTCGTAGTTTGAAACTTCAAAACTTCCCACATGATGAACTGTGGGTCATCTTAGTCAGTTTCTGGAGTAAAGAAACTCTCCTGACAGCAGATGATATACTTGGGAACAAGCCTTTGGGAGTTCATTAGACATTCAGAGAAAGGTGGAACACTGGAGTGATTATCCAGAATTCCAAAAGAAGAGTGACTATGAATAATGACTGCAATTAATGTTCAGATTTATAAATGTCAGTTTCCAATACAAACAGTTCCTTTTAAATGAAAGCACTGAAATCTTTTGAGAAGAATCTTACCAATTATAGTATACAGTTCTAAGAAAAGTACTTTCCATATAGATGGTTTAAAAACAATACAATACTAAATAAGCATAAATTTATACCAAGTACAGAGTTTTTCATTTTTCTTTTTTAGATCTGTAATTATAAATTGTCATACCCACACTGGAAAAAAGTGAAAATACTGTTCTAATGGGTTAGCCAAAAAGTTTGTTTTTTTCCATAAGATGACTCTAGTAGCCCTTAGTTGTCTCTCACTTCATTCAAAACAATTTTGTTTGATTGTATTGTGACAGCTGTCATTCCAGGTCATATTTAAAAAAAAACTTATCAAAACTGGTGAATTTTTGTGTAGCCATTTTAATATTGAAAATGGAAGAAAACAAGCAACATTTTTGGCATATTATGCTTTGTTATTTCAAGAAAGGTAAAAATGCAACTAAAATAAAAAAAAACAATTTGTGCCATGTATGGAGATGGGGCTGTGACTGGTTGAATGTGTCAGGAGTCGTTGGTGAAGTTTTGTGCTGCACGGTCAGGTAGACCAGTTGAAGTTGACAGCAATCAAATGGAGACATTGATTGAGAACAATCAATGTTATACCATGAGAGAGAGAGACGATATAATCAAAATATCCAAATCAAAAAACGTTATTAGTGAAAATAAAAAATGTGTCTCTTATTTTATGGAAAAAACTAAATGGACTTTTTGGCCAACCCAGTAGTTTAAAAATTCAAGTAATCATTTGTGTTTTTATGTTTTTATCTTATGTATCTAAAATTATGTGCACATCTACCCTGGCTGGTGTGGCTCAGTGGATTGAGTGGCGGCCTGAGAAGCAAAAGTTCACTGGTTTGATTCCCAGTCAGGGCTCAAGTCTGGGTTGTGGGCCAGGTCCCTAGGAGGGGGCATGTGAGAAGTAACCGCACATCGATCTTTCTCTTCCTCTCTTTCTCCCCCCTTCCCCTTTCTCTAAAAATAAATAAATACAATCTTTAAATAAAAGGTATGATTAAAAAATAAAATTATGTACATATCTTAATTTACTAAGAAATCATTAGTAATGATTGTTTTAAAGTGGATTTTATTGAAGAATATGGGTGTTTAAATATTGCATAAATAGTAGAAATTTTTAAGCTTTAGCGTATGGTTATGTTGTATCATTTGTACGATATGCAAATTAGGTAGTCAGCCAGAGGCTTGTGAGAAAAACAGGTTTGTGAAATTGACCTTCCGTTGGCAGTACTCCTCACCTGATTCACCCACAGTGGACCCAGATTTTATAGTGTGATAACATATTTGTAACAATACCTGACAGTTTTTTTAAGGTCAAAATGTTTCTGAAAACAATTGATTAATCCTTCACAAAGAAATGAAACCACACTCAAATGCATTTGCAAGCACAGAGAGCAGAAACATCCTATTCTCTCCCAAAGACAGGTTTTTGTAGAGGCACACCTCCCACCTGCTGAGCACTGCAGGGCAAAGGGTATTACCCCAGAATGTTGTTTTGAAGGACACAAGACAGTGGTGGGGGAAAGTAGACCACACACAAAGAACAGTGTTGCTCCTGAAGATCTACGTCCAAAACAGCCTTCAGCAATGTATGATTGTCTTACACTCTTCTAGAGAGTCCGGATTCTCTGTTTCACCTCCCTGTTGGGTGCCTAACATAGTGATTCTCAAACTTAACTGTAATGGAATCAACTGGAGGATGTGCTATGGCAGATGGGATTTGCTGAGCTAAGCATTAGCAAAGGTAATATGATCCTACTACGAAGACCTTGATCCTCTTCACTCAAAATGTTAAAAGATGCATTCTTGGCCGGTGGGATTGCCATTACCATTCCGATAGCGATAAAGAGGAAAAGTCTGCTATTCCCCTTCTGAAGCAGCAGACTGACCTCATAGAGCCGAGTATAAGAAAAGGGAGAGAGAGTGCACTAAAAACATGCCACTTAATGGAATCACCCTGTCTGGGAATAAAACCTTCCTTTCATTCTTTCTCTAGAGCAGGGGTGTCCAACCTGTGGCCTTTGGGCCGCATGCAGGCCAGGATGGCTGTGAACGTGGCCCAACACAAAAGCATGAATGTACTTAAAACATTATGAGCTTTTTTTGTGTGGTTACGTGTCGTAGTGTATTTCATGTGTGGCCCAAGATGACTCTTCTTCTTGTATGGTGCAGGGATGCCAATAGGTTGAAAACCCCTGCCTAGAGGGAATATTGAAACTCAGGATAAAATGAATTATTCTCTGATACCAAGATGAGTATTTATTGCTCGTAACTTTAGTTTTCTCAAAGTCGTAGATCATATAATCATCTTCTAGACAGAAGGCAAGAGTGGGCCGAAGTCCTGGCAAACTGGGTACTTTGGAATCCCTATTATTGAAAATGGGAGTCTGACCTGTACTATATTGTACATGTAAAAATATTTCTGAGACTCTGGTTAAATGTGTAGGTTTTATCAGTGAGCAGGCAAGCTCTAAAACATATTAAAAAATATAGTAAGAAAGTTGTCTAAACATTAGAGAACTTGGTTTCTTATAAAATAGTGATTTTTTACTTACTAGTTTTTTGACTCAGTATATATTGCTTCATCTATACATAAGTTTGTATTCACTTCTAAAGTCAGCATAATGCATGTACTAGTCGATCAAGTTATTTTAAGGATTCTGTCTAAAATGGCCACACCTCTAAAGGGTTTTGTAAAGAGTTACTATAAGTCTAAGATCATGTTACTATTATTAATAATGAAATTTTAATTTAAATTTATTCATTTTAACTGAATCTTAAGACAGTAGAATTTATATTGTGCAGTAGTGGAACAGATCTATTTTGTGTGTGTGTATATACACACACGTGAATTTATATATAAGTGTATGTGTAGTAGAGTTTTATATTTATATAATTATGTAGATATAAATATGTAATTATGTTTGTATTTAGATGTTACAGTATATATCCACAGATAGATATATAGATAGATAGATAGATATGTAGATATACAAAGGAGTACTCCCCCTAAAATGGCATTATCTTCTGGCAGGCAGGCCCCTTGTAGGACAGGCTTCCCCCACTAGCTGAGTATTCTGGGAGCCCATCTGTATCAGTGTACCAACTGGCATTGTTGTGAGAGGCTGCATTCAGCTTCAGTGGATTTTTATTTTGAAACTCTTTCAGTGTGTTTGCCCATTTCATGGCAGGTGATTTGTGAGTGCCCTTGCCCACACCCTGCTGAGTGTTCAGCAGTTTTTGACCAAAATGGCATGACCCCCATGCCACATCCTCCCTATTCACCTGATCTCACCCAGAGCACCTTTTTTTTTTATTTTCTAGAAGAAAAAAGTACTCAAAAAGAAACATTTTGCAGATGTGGAAGAGGTGAAACAATAAATGGCAGGAGCACTAAAAGGCATCAAAAACAATGAGTTCAAAAACTGTTTTGAGCAGTGGCAAAAACATCTTGATAGGTGCATTGTATCAAATGGAGAGTACTTTGAAGGTGATTGGAGTTCAAACATTAAGAGTAAACACACAATTTTTATAAGTAAATTCTAGGTTTTTTTGGGTCCCTCCTCATATATGAATACATATGAATTTTAGCCCCTGGGAAATAGTATTCTATATATTTTTGGGTTCCCCTCTCATATATGAATACATATAAATTTTAGTACCTGGGAAATAGTATTCTATATAGTAGTATTCCATTTAAAATATTTAAAGTTGATAATTATTTTTTGCTCTTTAATTAATGTTGCATTTAATATTTGTGTTTTCCATGTCGTTTTTTTTTTTGAGGATGGGTAAAATAATGCCCATAGAGACCAGAATGAGGTACTACAATTGTTGATATAGATTTTTAAAGTTCATCTATGCACATAAATTAAATGATCTCAGTTTAATTATGAAAGTGGAAATTGTGAAATTGAATGGTGCCCTTGGATATGACCCAAATGCAATTATAGTAGTTTGCTTTAAAGGAAAGAAGGTGGCAAACTAAAAATCAAAAGAATCCTATTTTAAACTGAGTATTGTGTTTATTTTTATTCTAACTTTTGTATTAGTAAGTTCTCTGTTGGACTAGCTACTTCTTTAGAAATGATCACATTTAGTACATGAGAAAAAATCTATTGTTTTATCTTGAGTATAATAACAACTGCCACTTTTGTTGGAGGATAGGGATAGTTAATGAGTCCGTTATCCTGTTAGCATTTTATGATAATATTTGGCCAACTGCATATACATGCTATATAACATCATCTGGGCTGTTACATCTTTATTTGTTTTTAAATTTAAAGCATCCTGAGTCACTGGAGAATTGCAGCGACTTTCAAACCTGTGCACTGTCCCCTGAAGATCTCAGCTTTTCTCTTTCAGTTTTTCCTCTTGCAGTAAAACCCTATCCCCTTTATTCTGAAGAAGTGAAGGGAAAGACCATCTTTATTCCTATCCCTGTACCCATTCTTTTTTCTACTTTTTCCATTTTCAGAGTTGTCATTCCTGTTTTCCAAAATTACTTTCATTTGTGATCTAGAATACATTTTTGTCTTTTTCCTTGCAGGTAATTTCTCTTTTTTTCCCCTCTAGTGGTAGCATCCCCCCCGCTGCAAGTGGCCCGGTTCCTTTACCACAGTTTTGAAGCATGCAGCTACCAGACCAGGTCACAGGGAGGGACGGGATGCAGCCATGCAGTCCAGAGCTGTGGGGGCTGGGGGCCAACAGTGGTCGGGACCACATTTGGTTCTCCTTGTCAAGGAAGGCAGAAACACCAAGCCAGAGTCTCAGTGACAGGACAGAGGACAATTCAACATCACACTTGTGAGAGAAATTAAGTTACTGTAACCAATAAGCTTCAATGTACATAACTTAAAAGCGACTGCAGAATATCTAGTTCTGAAATAGTTCAAATGTGACGCATGGGAATGAGCAGATGTTAGAAATCCAAATGGAGAGGTTGTACTTGGGGAATACTGTAATTTATATTAAGAATTACATGAATCTAATTGGCCAGATAGACTTGCCATCAGAGAAAATTAACAAGGGAAGTGGGTGGGGACCAAGTCTTAGGTCCCTGGTGATAAGCCAGATGGCAGCTGTCAAGGATTCTGTACTGACCAGACAACATTGTCCAAACACAAACCAAGAGCAGCTGGTCAGCCAGAGCTTGAAGTCATACCAGGGCCATTATGCACAAAGAATCAGAACCCAGGAAACAAGTGATTAGGAAGTGATAGATACCCACCTTGTGCTTGATACAGGATCGTATTCCTTTATTCAATGAATCGTGGTTTACTTTGTGGTACACCCTGTGATGGATGGTTCCTGTGGTCACGCCCGTGAGTGAGAGCAGATTCCTCAGTCTCACTTACACAGACTAGGGGGCTGAGCACCTAAATAGATAACATGACAACAGTGAGAAATTGCTAATAGGAGACTCTACATGTTAAGGTAGCTTCTATATTTGATGGACCTCTATCAGCTTCTTCATATGTTCCAATCTATTATTTACTCTTGCGGCATGGTGAATGTATGTCAGTTAAGAGTAACTTTTCTGGCCCCATGATGTCGGTAGTCATCGAACTTATATCTTAAATGATTCATTTCTGTTCCAGATACCAACCTGTTAAACATTTAATGCAAAGGTTTGACATGACCATTTACTTTCAACTCTGAGAATATTTTCCCATCTTTGTGGCAATTCTCATTTTTGTGTATTGTGT
>CM052548.1:9390292-9408495 GCA_028533065.1 Trachops cirrhosus | reverse complement strand
CCATTTCCTCTACTATTCTTATCCTCCCCCTGTCTATTTTCTACCTACCGTCCATGCTACTTATTCTTCGTACCTTTCCCCCTCTCTCCTCCTCCCACTTCCCTGTTGCTAACCCTCCATTTGATCTCAATTTTTTTAAGTGACCACTTTTTTATTGTATTTTTTCCATTACCACTTATCCCCCTTGTGCCCACCCTTGCAATCACTACACTGTTGTCCATGACCATGAGTCCTTTTTCCTTTTTGCTCCATCCCTCCACCCCTTTTACCCCACCCCGACCCCAGCTTGATCTAAACAGAAAGCATATAGTGAATGTTGGCCTCAGACAGCCTTATCCTTGGCAAAAAAATCTTTTTTAAAAAATCTCACCTTCAACCTGTTGCATTAGTACTCTGCACTTGAGCTCAATTGTTCAGAGTCTCTGGGACCAATTTAGAGGAGTGTAACCTAGTTTTCTTTTTTGGACAAAGATTTTATGGTAGAGAGCAAGAGCCAAAGTCAATGAAAGAAGAATCACCGGATATTGAAAGTGGTCTGCTATTTATCCGCTCTGCCTTCTTTTAAAATTTAACTTTCATAGAAAGGTGAAACTTTGCATATATCCTCATGCCCTAAGACAATTCCTATGAAGAGATACCTGTTGAAAAGTAAAAGTAGTTTAAGATATATTTTATCTTTTTAAAAAAACATCTATTTTTATGCTTATACTCAGAATATTGTACTTCTCTCTTCATTCTAAAGTTTGCTTCTCTTTTCTGAGCCTTAGACATTCCGATCTTAGCCCAGGAAATATTTGTTTCATTAGGTTCAAACTTTTGTAAAAAAAAAAAAAAATAGCAAACCTCCCGTGAAAAATTATCCAGGGAGGCATGGGAATGAGAGCGGTGGAAACAGGAAACACAGAAAGGACCCCTGGGGTTGGGGGGTGAGGACATATGTAATAGCATTGGCAATAAAATAAAAATAAATAAGTAAAATAATATCTCCAAACCATGTATATTCATATTATGGATAGGAAAATAGGGCAGTACAGTTAAATAACTTGCCCCATTTTCTCTCTTTCTAGGGATGAATATTTCACCAAGTATATGTTTTCAATGTGTGTGGACTCCATTTTAAATTGTCCAGCAGCAAGTGAGAACTGAGGATTTGCCTTAAATTATTAAATCTGTTTTTTTCAAACAAACATGCTATTCATATAGATCTTTACAAGGTAATCAACCAGTGGGTGGTCCAAAAACTGTAGTGAGGTGGCTGAATGCGTGATCTGCAGAATCAGAAAAACCTGTGTTCAGTGACTTGGGTTTCTAATGATTATGTTTTAAGACTAATACTGGAGGAAAATAATTGGACATTTCAAATATTTCCCCTTATCTTTACAGAGAATATTGTCAAACTCAGAGTTTTTCAGAATTAATTAATTAACATAAGGAAAGTGCCTGGCACTCAGAAGATGCAACAAATATTCTCATTATTATAATTGTGAAAGGGGGTAAGGCCATGCTTAGGGGTGGCACTTTGTTTTTGTTTTGGTATATTAACAGTTTTAAATGTATTGCCTATTCTTCACCATCCACTAGTTTACATGTATTAAACATTTCTCTGTGGAACTCAAAATGCACGAGCACACTGACTGTGTTCTCAAGGACTAGGTTCCTGTTGGGGATATAGAAAATCTCACATATCTATAATAAATAATAATTTTTGCACAGTGTATGCGGATGGTACAGGATATCTTAACAAATAGAGATTGAAGATCCTTATTTTAAGAACTCAATAAGATTTTCTGACAGGGCATGGCCGTTTGATATTTAGTTATCTTTTCTAATTCCCTGCATAGATGGTTTATTCAATTTCATAAAGATTTGGTAAAAGAGATTCAGTGGGAGCTACTGGTATTGACTTTGGGTAAGGTCTTTAAGTTTCTTTTTAATAATCCTCCCTATCCTTTTCTGCATTTCTTCTTTCTTAGCACAAAGCAAGTTATGTTTCAATTGATTTTCTGTCTGCTTAATAAATATTGATATATTGGATGCACTCAAGCGTGGCCATGTGTGATCCATCTTTAGAGGTGGAGTCATTCATTGCACAGGGAGGTTGCAATTTATTTCTAGCTCATTCAATCTCTCATCTTTTGAGTGGAATCATTATGCAAATATTGACCACAGCCATGACAAAAACAAACAAACAAAACGACTAGCTATTTAATAGCTGTTGAGAAAAAAGATAGCAGAATGGAGTGAATATAGACTTGATTGTGCACATTGCATTCATGTATTTTCTTTAGATAATACGAAAATGTAATTGCAGGTAAATGTGCAATTTTTGGAGTGTAAGAGGTGCCATACACTGCAACGATCGAGGAAATAAAATATGTATTCCTTTTACTGAAAATCTACAGGCACAAGATTAACTCAATCCTGAAATAGAACCTAATTATATGAGCTTTCAAGGCTTCTTTCAGACATCTAATAATTCATGACTTAATGTGTATATTTAATTAAATATTTGGATTGTTATTCCTATTGGTATAGGAATAGAATAATGTAAATGTGTTTACATATAGACATACCAGATTAAATTTGTTTATCACTACTACCAACTCAGGTCACTGGTTTGATTCTCTTTTATACATTGAGTTTATTGGTTAATAATTAAGAAATAAATGTCTTTTTAAAAATAAATATTTTAATATTACTTTAAAAAACCTAAGTAGCAATATGTTATCTCTTCATTTTCTTTTTAAAATTTTTCATATTTAAATGAAGCTGTATTATATATTAGGATGCTGAGCTCTTTGGAGCAAAATTGCCTAGTGGCTTAGTACTGTCTCTGTCGTCTTATTCGTCAATCCTGTATTTAATTACGTGCATCTATAGCACAGATGAAACATTTACTTTTGCCAAAAGTTTAGAATTGTGGCTCCGTCTTTCTAGAAAGCAGGGATATACATGGTTTTAATGGTTGTGTGGCCCTCATTCAGTGCAAGCTACATGAAATGGCCTTGATAAAATCCTTTGTGTGAAGTCCTGTGAAAGTAGACCAGTAGGAAATTCAAGCCTATACTTTACATGCAGATTTGCTATATCATAGAAAGGGATGCATTTTTCCCAATTGTTTTACAAAGTTATCTACCTTATCTCATTGTCTGTTTTTAAAATTTGAAGAATTTATTTTTCTATTTTCTTTGCCTTTTTCTAAGATTTTACCTTCTATTTTTCTACTATGTTCCAAATATGTAGAAAAACATTGAAAACCCAATAAACTTGCACTTTGTTTATGAGTAATAATCATGTTGAGGGAACCAAATGTGAATGGCTGTCTGCTAATTCATAGAGGTAGCGTTAATATTATTTTTTGAAGGAAGTTTCAAGGCATAAATGCTTTGATGATTATCCAAGTTGAATATACTATATCATTATTCCATAATATTTCTTGCATTTAGTAGCAATTTGCAGACTTAATGATAAAGTACTATGAAATTGAAAATGGAAAATTAAGAGAGATAAAAGATTCACAGAGGAAAGGGCCCTTTGATATTTTTTATGGAAAAAAGTAAACATAAATAGTTATAAATTCAAAAATATGTACAGAAATCCATGTAAGATAGTTACTGAGGCAATCCTAAATTATAGAATAGTCACACACTAATTTAAAAGGAAATGAAAAAGGCAATATTCACAATATTGGTAGAGCAGCTAGCATGCACTGGAATACTACTATCTGAGCCCCTGAGGATAGAGTAGTGAATAGGACATTTGTGGCCCCTTCCCTCATTGGACTTACCTTCTATTAGAATCAGGATTTAAAAAATACTTTAATTAATAATGATCAGTGCTATAAAGGGGAAAGTGAAGGAGATTTGATTTGGTCTCTGTGCTAGTGAATTGTTCCTTGAGGAAATAACCTCTGGATGAGCTCTGAGGGGTGGAAACAGTGTGGGGTGTGGGTGGATGGGTGAGAGGGAGGTGATCCAGGCTGAGGACGGAGCTTGTGTGAAGGCCCTCGGAAAGAAAGATCAGGGAGTACCCTGGGCCCCAGAAAACACCAAGGCGGCCAGAGCTAAGAAAACACGTGGGGGAGTGAAATAACTCAGGCGATACGGTGACACCCGATCATACATTGTGACCACCTGAAAGACCTTGGTCTTTATTCCAAGAGCCATGGGAAGCCATTAAAAGAATTTATCCCATCTAGTGGCAAGATCAGATTTACTTTTTAAAGGATTACTTGGATCTCTGCAAGACAGGATTAGGTTTAAAACATGTTCAGTTTGTAAAGAATATGAATTTAAAGCCATTGTCTTACTCCTTTTTCTTGGATACCTCCAGTCTCTTCTCATTTTCCCCTTTAAGAGAGATGTAAGATGTGTGTGATATATTATATCATGCAAATGAGTTGCAGGGGAATGTATCAAAATAAAGCAATTTCTGCACAACTAAGGTCCCATGTGTGTGACATAACAGTTTGGAAGCTAAAAGAACTCTTACCATTGGTTACCATAAGGAAATCATGTATGACTTGAGAAATTTACCGTCTCAGCAATGTACTATTACTTATAGCTGCCATGCTGTGCACTAGCTCCTCAGTACTTCCTCATCAAATAACTAAAAGTGTGTGCTGTCTGACCAACATTCCCCCATGTTCCCCACTCCTCACCCCAACACCCGTCCAACACTGTCCCGCTCTCTAGTTCTGTGAGTTTGACTCTAAAAAATTCCATATGCAAATGAAACACAGTATTTGTCTGTGTCTGGCTTATTTTACCTAACATGATGTCCTCCAGGTTCATCCATGTTTTTGCAAATGGCTGCGTTTTCTTCATTGTTATGGTTGAATAGTATTCCATTGCATTTCCGTACGTAAGTATAGTGTGTATACACGCAATATTTTCTTTCTTCGTGTGCCTTTGGACATTTGGGATGTTTTCCTGTTGTGGCTGTTGTGAGAAGTGGTGCAGTGGACATGGGAGTGGGGACATCTCTTGGAGAGATTGATTCCACCACCTCTGCATGCAAAGCTAGGAGTGAGATTGCTAGATCACATGATAGTCCTATTTTCACTTTTTTGAGGAACCTCCACATTGTTTTCTATAGAGGCTGCACATTCCCACCAACACTATAGAAGTTTCTTACCTTCATACCTTGCCAATACTTGTTATCAAGATATGGTCATTTTAATAATTTATGTAGTTGATATTTTGTACTGAATATTTATTTCTAGTAGTAGAAAAAATTCCATTAACTCTTCCTCTCATCTTTAAAAAAAACCCTTTGAAAGTTAATAATAAAACTGCCATTATTGAGATAATTTTATAGTGAATGGAACCTATTCTCAATATCAAATTAGAAAAAAAGTTCTTCTTTGACTAGAATATAAATTTGTATTCAATTACTGTTAATAGGTAACATTTCTGTTTAATGATTTTCATCTCAAAATAAATTTTTGAAATGTTTTTTAGCTCTTGGTTGAAATGTCCAAGTCCTAAATCATTTCTAAAATATATCTGTGATTCAAAAGTATATTAGTTATTCTAATTCAAATTGGTAACAAATTTCAAAATCATTAATTTCAAAATGCCCGTTTCTGAGGAAACATGCTCCATGTACTAACTCCAGAAGACTTCTTAATATTGAGCTAATGATGTGAATCATCTAGTTGTTCATATAAATAATAAGTTTTCTTAATAACAGCACTGTCACCCCTTTGTCCCTGAAATAGAAATCCTCATTGTTTTTGGCTAAAGAAACAAGAAAAAGAAAACCAGTATGGGAGAGGCAATAGAATTGCAACACAGCCGCTGACATACAGGAATATTTTTCCTAGCCAATGAGGTCATCGAAGTGGAAGCTCCTGCCAGTTCTCCACTCCCTGAAGAATAACACATCAATACCGGTCCCTGGAAGCATGCTGAGAAGAGTAATAGATTTCCGTCTTGATCCACCCAGTACACTTAAAAGTCACAGAGTCCCAAGTTTCACTCAAAGAGAAGGACCTTTCTGTATTTCAAATATTTACAAATAACTTGGGACAAAGCAACTCTGACAAAGCAAGTATACAAATAGTTAAAAACAAAATGAATTATGTGATATATCTAAAGTCTCTGGTTTTCAGAAGTTGAGGTTTTCTACTTTGCTCACAGAGCCTGAAGCTAAGGCTTCCCTTGCCAGGGACTAAAGAAGGCCTCACAGAGCCAGTTTCTGCCTGGCCTGGGCCATGTCACATGGAAGTCATAGAGGATGCTTCAGTGAAATGTCAGGTTGGACTTCAGCCCCCAATCCCTGGTCTGTTCTTATCCGCATGAGCTAACTGGGATGAAGGACTGCTCCCACCACAGGGTTATCTGTCTTCCTCATGGATAGAGGTCTAACCTGGAGCCACGCAGCACAAGCTCTGTTCAGGCTCCTTTTCTTTATCTCCTAACGCCTGGCCCTTGGTTCTATTTTGTCCTTTACAACAGTGCTCTTTCCATGCAAGAGGGAAGAAAAGGAGAGGTTTTCTGATATCTGGATACATCTGAACATCTCTTGGCTGGCCCCACCTTTAGGCCAATCTTTTTCTTCTTTTCTGAGGTCAAAAATGTTTTTAATCACACTCAGTGTTCATAGCAGCACAATTCATAATAGCCAAGTGCTGAAATCAACCTAACTACTCATCAGTGAATGAGTGGATCAAAAACTATGGTAGATTTACATAATGGAATATTATGTAGCAGAAAGAAAGAAGGAGCTCCTACCCTTTGTGACAGCATGGGTGGAATTGCAGAGCATTATGCTAAGTGGAACAAGCCAAGTGGTGAAAGGGAAACACCATATGATCTCACCTATAGGTGGAACCTAATCATCAGAACAAACAAGCAGGCAAAATAGACCAATCTTATCTTGAGTACTTCCATAAATTTGTAATAAAATAGTTCAGAACCTTAAGTCCTTAAAAGTTGCACATAAACTCTAAAATCTGAGTTTCAGGGATTTTTAAATAAAATTTTCTGAGGCAAATGAAGAAAATTATATCACATGACATATTGCAATACTTTCTAATATTTCATTTCACTGATAATTGCCCTCTCTAGAATTTTCCTGGAAGCAAGGGCAGTTGGACAATTGTGGGGTGTCTTGTATCTCTTTCTTCTCTCTCAGTTCCTATCCTCAAATTTTGTGCTGTACTGTGCAAATGAAAACCCAGACCTGCCCAAGTACTTCAGCAAAATAATGGGTTGGCCAAAAAGTCTGTTATGTTTTTTACATATGAGGGCTCTAGTAGTGCTTAGTTGTCTTTAACTGTATTCAAAATAATTTTGTTAGATTGTATTGAGACAGCTATCTTATCAGTCATTTTTTAAAAAAATATCAAAATTGGTGAATTTTGGGGCAGCCATTTTAATGTTAAAAATGGGAGAAGATGTGCAACATTTTTGGTGTATTATGCTTTGTTATTTCAAGAAAGGCAGTGGAAATGCAAAAGAGATTTGTGCAGTGTATGGAGAAGGCACTGTGACTGATCAAAATATGTCAGAAGTGGTTTGCAAAGTTTCTTGGTACTACTGACATTTTGGTCAAATAGTTCTTTGCTGTGGGGCTGTCTTATGCATTGGAAGAATTTTAGCAGCAGCCCTGGCCTCTACCCACCAGAAGCCAAAATACTCAAAATATTCAAATCAATAAAGTTATTGGTGAAAATGAAAAGTGTGTCTTTTATTTTATGGAAAAAAATATGGATGGCTTTTTGGCCAACCCAATAATTTTCTACCATTAGACAGACACACCACAGAATTAGAGTGACAGGGAAGTAGGTGATGACTATGTTGTTAAATAAAAGATGCTGTGTTAAATATAATATATTCATATAAGGCATTTATTGAATATAACTGAATTTTCAAATAACATTTCTTCATTCACTTATCTATTTTCTTTTCTTAGATACACATTTGTTGGGATTCTATGTTTATCACAGAGCAACAAACAGGAAAAGGGCAATTCCCATAGGGTAGTGAGCCCAATGAAATCTCTGTAGGAACACAGAAAGTCCTCAACCCACCCTCTATGGGAACTATGGAAAATAATGGTAAGCCAACACTTGGTAAATACATAAAATTTATCCTGATGAAGGCAAGACAGAAATTGAGGAAGTGTTCAGAAGTGTCCAAAGTGAAATTATGTTTGGAAAGATTGTAACAGGGAAAAAACAAACACGTGACAACAGAGGAATAAAATAATAATAATGTGATTCAAACACAGGAGGTTAGATAAAAGAGGCCTTGAATGAAGGAAGGAAGAGTTCATAAAATTTCTTGTATTTTATATTTTGGACTTTGGCTTTTATAAAAAAGGAATAGAACACTAATTTAGGTTTTATATTTAAGGGTGGCATTATCATATTTAGGAAAAGGGCATTTAATTCTGGGCATTAAATTTTGCAACATAAATAGGATATGTTGCAAAAGTGATGAATGGAAGCAGAGGTCCTTTTTGGAAGGTTCTGGAATAATCCAGCAACAAGACATTGGTTCCCTGGACTATAGACATAGACAATGGAGGGGAAAAATGTGAACAGACTTGTGAATTTTGGAGGGTATAAAACATTGGAAACACTTCTAAATAATCTAAATAATCTGTTTTCTGGTGTGGGCAATAGGATAAGGAGTGATTCTCCAGTTTCAATTTTGTAACTTCTTGGAAGCTCTCTTCATTGACCTTCACTCAACTACAGGTCTCCCCATTCAGTCTTTAAAAACATTCTGACTCATGCCCACAGCAACATGAGCATCTGAGTCGGAAGGGCCCCACTCATTCCCACCCACCTACCTCTTGAACATTATACTTTCCAAGGCTGGTTCATTGCTTTCATTCATGTTGGTGCTAAACTGATATTACTAAACTATATTACAATTCAGTTTAGTGTAATGTGAAAACTTAAGGACTGAAGAAAAGAGGCTTAAGAGACAATTTCCCATAAAAATTAAAACTCAAGTTTTAGAACAATTTGCTAAAGTTAAACTGCTAAAAGCATTTTATTGAGTGAGAAATGAATTGGAAAAACAATTAGAAACCATTTAAGAAGCACACCAATTCAGATTATTTTTAAGTGTTTTAATTTGTACTCTTAGTGGTTAAAATAGAAAAAAAATAAGTTGGTTATAAATAATATTTAAATAATTCCCAACTTTAAGTGATTTTTTTCAATTAGTTAACCGGAAGTCAGGTAATATTGGGTTAAAAGTTTTTTTATTGTGTTTAAAATCTTTCTGCTAGGCATTTACATTATCTCTCTTCTCACATCTTAATCTGTATACAATGCTGGCAAGGCAAAGATCAGTAAGAGATTTCAGAGGAAACCATGGAAAATAAAATGAGAATGGCAACTGTATAACCTTGATGAACACTGACCAACACCTTCTTCTCATCTAGTCAGTGGAAATTTATTTTTAAATATCTTCAGGCTAATTACATAGAAAGTAGACTATTGCTTTTCTTCTCAAAAAGCAGGAGGAAAGGTAATATTCAAGAAGCAGAATATATGGATAATTAAGCTTTTCTTAATGTAGGATTTCCTTTAACTTTGAGCATTAATTAGATTCATATTTTATACATCCATATGTTTCTTTCCTTTCAGTAAAATAATTCAAGACATGAAATGATAGCTACTTAAATGTTTTTATGTATATAGTTTTGCCAAGTAGCTTTCTGTAAAGAAAAGCATAATAAAACTAGAGACATGGAGATATGAGTTCTGAGTATCTATTAATTTAACTGAATGAACACCGATTCTCTTTAATAGACTCAAAGTAATATATTACTTCAAATACACAAGAAATTTAAAAAATGTTTTTCAGGAATAGAATTATATTTGATGAAGTAAATAAAAGATGCAGTTTCTGTAGAGCAATTGCATTTATTCAAATGAGAGTTTTGATAGGAATAATCTGAATGAGGAAAGGGTCCATAATCAAATTTTGATGTTGAACTTTATTCTGCACAGTTGTTTAATAATTTTTGGTTGAGTTTATCTCAATTTGTATATAGGATGTATTCCTGTTAATCATTCATAAATTATTCATATTTTAAATGCTAAATATGTTACCTTGTATTCTTTCTAACATAGGAATAAGTAAATTGCTATCCTTTTGGATGTGATATTTCTTGTTTATTCTATACTAAAAGTGAGCCATCAGAAATTCCACATCAAATTACAGCTCAAGAAATTATATTTATTAGCTCCCATGTTGCTAAATGTGAAACATGTCACAGTTCAGATTGCCCACAATTATTAACGTGCAGGCGTCCAGAGCCTTTGCCAGCCCCGAGGAGAGTATGTGGGAGGGGGGCCCACAGGGCAGGATCCTCGAGATAAAAGCCGTCACAGTAAAGGACAGTGTGCCTGGGACAGCAGCACAGGCTGGGCAGGGGCTGTGGGTAGCAAGGGAGGGTGCGTGTGATCAGTCTGGAATGTCTTTGGTGGAAGGGCGAAGGATGTGGGGTGAAGAGAAGGACCCCAGATAATGGGTGAGAGGGAAAGCGCTTCAGTAAATTCGTGGGAATTTCAGGTTACTGAAAAATAGAAGAAAAAAATAAGATTTTAATAAGATTTACTCTCCTACTGTATTTCTTTTTATCCTTATATACTTGGAAGAGGTGCCAGTTAATATTTTAGTTGGAACCTGCTGCTCTAAGAGTTAAAACAATGTGGAAGATACTGTAGGAATAAGATTTTAAAGTATTTCAAGTATAACAAATTTCAGTTCTGAGTAACGCACTTTATTGGAAAGAGTGTATTTCAGAAGTTAGCAATTACTGTGGATTTGATAGTCTCCTATCTGAAACTTACAAATGTAAGTGGAGAAAATCTTATTTTAATATTAATTCCTAATTTGCCTGATAGAAGCTATTTATATTTGTCAGTATAATCACACCTACCAGGAAGGACACAGATTTTATTTTGTTGATTTTTTTTGTATGTTCAAGGCTTCTTAAAATATGGAAATCCACTTAATTTAGCATATCATCTGTTTACTTTTATTGTTTGCTACTGATATGACTATGAACCAGATGTGTGGCCTTTAGGTGCCTCTAGTGGTGTGCTGGAAGATGTTTAATAATTAGCTTGCTTGAAACACACACACACTCATACACACAAATACATATACACTCTCACAGTCACACTCCAAATCCCGAGTTGCGGGGTTTGCCAGTTTATGTCCTGTAAATATTCCTGGCACTGCTGATTTCAGATCTCGAACATGCCATCACTGAATGTGGAGCAGAGAGGAGGTGGGCTGTACCACATCCTTTCATAATAATTCTACCATGACACTTAAATAATCTCAAAGCATAGATAATAGTAAAATGCATAAAAAGTTGTCGGTGTTAAGTATATTCTTTGATTTTAATATAAACTATATTTATATAATTTAATTTTTAATGCCTGCATTTGATCCTTATCACCCAAAATTCTTGACAATTGCCATGTCTCTTAAGTGAGTTATACTTTCGAGAATAGATACATTGTCCCCATTTAGTGCAGAATACATGATTCCATATTATCTTAAGAAGAATTAATCAGGGTTGTTATCCATTAGTTAATGTTATAAAGTTGGCTGATGCCCCTTGTTTTACTATAGATTTGCAGATATATATTTTATTGTAGAAATTATAACAAGGTACTCTAATGTTTCACGTGTTTCCACTAGTCTCTGAAGTCTTTGAAAGATGGGATAAGTAGGATTTTTATATTTTTGTTCTTGTTCTGTAAATGTTGTTCTATTCCATATTCCTGGGAACAAATGCAACAATTGGTACAGAAGATATTTACAACATTTGTCGTTTTGGTTGGCTGAATAAGTAAAAGACAGATATAGGAGCTAATTCAAGAAGAGCATATCTATTTAAGGACTCATTTTTAAATATAAACATAAGTTGAAAATTCTGTTTATTTTCTGTCTCAGCTGGTGGAGAGGGGGGTGGAAGCTGAAATGGCAGCATTACCTACATTCAAGTTACTTTTAGTAAGTTAAAAATGTTCAGTACAATGAAAATATCTGTTGTTTGAATAAATGTGGTGTTGAATGTTTATTAGAGTTGAGTATTTTCTTACTAATTCAGGATTGGCATTAACGAGTTAAATCTATGGCATTTTACATTGACTAAGGTAGAATACTCTTGTAAAAAATTAGGAATCTTCACTGTGACCTTTATTACAATTTGGGGCCCAAGTTTTTCCCCATGAGAATACATCTCAATAATTAAAAGAAGAATTAGTCAGAAAAATATGAATTTAGATGGAGATGCATTCTTTAGGGAGGTCTCCTATCCCTGTTCCCACGGTGAAAGTAAAGCACGCGGTTATCTGTACAGGTTGCCGGGCACATCAGCATATACTTAATATATTTCAAATAAATGTTGGATCCAGGAGCTAACATTTTCATGATTACTTCAGTAATAGTTAACTTTTTCATTTTCTTAAGGAAAAGAAGAAACTTAGGTGAAAATCTTTGGCATTTATTATTGTTTATTCAGTATTGGGCATTTCCATATATTTACAAATCATATTACTATGAAGTATAATACCACAACATTGTTATCACCACAATTTTTCAGAGAGAATTTTTGAAGAGTTTAAAAATTCTTGCACTATGTCACATTCTAATTTTAGTTCAACGGGCTATGAAAACTACTGCTTTAGAGCATCAAACAATATACATTAGTTATTTTTTATCACTGCCTATTGCAACTAATTCTGTTTACACATTAAGCCACTACACATTTTTTCTGTTTGAAATATCAACACATATCAATAAACAGGTTGTTTTAGGTAATTTACCTATTGTTGAGCCACACCATTTCCCATAGTGTAAATTAGAAAAATGGATGCAGCATGTAACTTATAAATTAACATTCAACTTAGTTCGGTTTTCTTATGCTTTGGCTCTAAAGTTTCTTCTGAGGTATGAAAGAAATGCTAGCTCTTGTTAGTATATGGAGTGTCGGGCATTTTTGTGTTGAGCAATCTAAGAAACTTAAAGTATTTATCATCTCAAATATTTTACTTGAGGGAATATTAAAATCAAAACAAAATATCAACCATAGTATTAAATAAAATATGATATAGGATGAAACAAATTTTATAAGACCTAGTTTACTCTTGTGAAGAAAAACATATTTCTATAATATATAGGATAATGACATGCAGGTGGTTTTTCTAGCTCTTCAACTTTTACCTTTCAATAAATCTATTTTATGTCATTTTGCTTGTAATTTTTGGCTTGGCTTTGTTTATTTAAAAGACCATATAAATATAGTCATTCTTTTAGTACACGATGTTCCTCATAAGTGTTTTATTACACTGACTAATGAGTTCCAGCTTGGCTTTTGCTGGATGCCTTATTTCTTAATGATCCTTGATAAGGGAAAATATACTTTTGTCTAAAATCTCTTTCTCACAAAGCTACAACCTTCTCATGAAAACATTAAGGCAAATGCCGAATCTGATTAACAAATAGAAAGACTGTAGACAGAAAATTAATTAAAGTCCCCAAAGCCTGAACTTCATGGAGTTGTTTTAAAGATTTGAAGGACAACATGATTTATAAAAAAAAAATAGACGGTTTTGAAGATTTTTTTAACGTGGATTTTTTAAAATCAATAATGATCCAAAGAAATATATAAGCCATGATTCTTCTTGAATCCTTGAGCCATTCACAATGAATCCATGGTGTCTTCTTACATTTGAACTTCGATTGGAGCTGTTCTGTTTGATAGTAGCATGTTACTTGTTTTTCTCTTTTGTACAGTGTAGAATAATATTACTAGAAATCACCTCGCTAAAAACAGACCTGTGGAAGGTACATGTGGAGTCAGTTATTCAGCCCATCTGTTAGCAAAGGACAATGTCTGGACAGCATGCCTATTTAAAACTCTTTATAGTTAATTATAGTGTTAGTTTAGGTTCTGTCATTTTTGTATCAATGAATTTTTAAGTAAACTACATTTAAATGTAAGATAAGTTGATTGTAAAGACTTTGAAATGCGTTAATTGAAAAAAAGTTTAAAGACTAGGGTCTAAAATTGAGTTAGTAATCAAAAATTACCAATGGGAAAAGAATAGCCAAGGAACAATTATAGTTTTATAATAGCAGTCATACTGATTTGGCCACTAAATTCCTTTATTATATTTTTATATATATATAAATATATATAATTCCTTTAATATATATTTATATTAAGTTGCAGTTCAACTTATGTGGTCATTATATTTATATCTTATCTTTCAGATATTTTATAATGGGTTGAAAACATTTGTTGTATTGCTCCTTCATTTTCTTTGAAATAGTTTTATGTGCCACAGCATTTTATATTAATAATCAACAGTAAACATAAATAACAGCTAAAATAGTCTTTGTGATTATAATTAATCTAATTTTTCTTTTTCAATGGTAATTACATCAGACAGTAATTAAATACATTTTTCCAGGTAACAAGTATTTATTTACTGTATAACACATCGGCTAATCTAAGGGATACAAAAATAATTGGTACATAGCCTCTGTTAACTCAGGTGAGGAAACTGAGGCACATAGAGGTTAAATAGCTTATACAGGGTTCCGTTTATATAAGTGGTGGAGCTTTAGATATGACCTAAAAGAGACATGAGTAACTACAGGGATGGTGAGTAGGATAAAGAGAAGCTCACAAATGGTGGAGAAGCACTAGATCTGGCCTAATTTAGGGCTTAAATAAAAATAAATAAATAAAGGAAAATTATATGGATCATCTGATGACAGTTGTATCACAAATAAAAAGAATAGATTTGTGGAGTCTGTAAAACAAAGCAGAGCTTTGAAATTAATTTCTATAGAAAGCAAAAGAAATGGCTGGAAAATTCTTGCCTTCTGAACAGAATGCAAGAATACCTACAAGCACATATATTGTTAATACAAATCTCACTAGCTAGATTGTGTTGTACCTTCACAATTCTCTATGGATTAAATTCAAGTCTGTGAACACAGTAGGTATTCAGTCAGTACTTGTGAATTTATTAAGATTATAATATATGTGTAATGGCTGATCTTGAAGTAGAAACGGGTTTCAGAGACTCAACCCTGGTTTGCCTCTTGCCTTGAATGAAATAAGGTTTCATGCTCAATTTATATCATGGACAAAATGGTTCAGAGATTCAATTTGCTCTCAATGAATTTGCTCACATCAGGCAATTATTTAATTTGTTGCCACAAGCATGCCCTAAACAGAAGGGAAGGCCCTAAACAGAAAAAGGGTGTGCCCTTCAGGAGGAAGCTTCCACAGTGCACCCTGGAGAACAGGGAGCCTGCTGAGGCCAAGGGTTGGGAGACACAGATTAAGGCATTGATGGATTACGGAGAAGCAGAGTTTTGATACTATTATAAGCTTCTTCCCAGGAAAAAAAGTAATAATTAAATTTTTATACTTCCTAAAATCTCTCCCCCTCTCTCTCTGTTAATCAGTTGAACATGCTCTGAAGGAAGCGATGTAATCAAACAAACAAATGCAAGAAACGAAACACCTCAGTCTCCCACATCCACTTTGTGAACTAGTGTTTCTGTGCCCCCAAGAAGAGTGCTTAGTACTCTTGATATTAGGTGCATTTTTTGTCAAATAGAGCACAAGGTATTGATCTGAACTGATTAGATGATGAAAAGATATTTAAAGGAGCTGGTATACATTAGCTATTCACTGATTATTTCTAAATTAACAAAATCATATTTTAAAACAGACTACACTGCTATATCCTCCAAAGAAAAAAATTCCCCAAACTTTTCAATTATGTATCAGGTATTAAATCTAATCATAAAAGTGCATTTTTAAAGGAGGTTTTAAGCTAATATGAAAGACTGAACATTTTTAAAACATCGAATGTTTCCATGCGCATGATTCCTGATCTTAAGAAGAGAGTTTTTAAAACCCGTAAATCAAATGAGCCCTTTGTTCTACAAATAGCCATGTTCTCTGAATATAATATGCCCTCAAAATACAATTTATCTCAGAGATAAATATAGTTGGTATGTCACAGTATTGGAAAACGGAAATCCATTAATTCATGTGATTTCAAGCTGATGGTGCTTGACTATATTTAAAAAGCAGCATTTTACAAAAAAAAATTACATAAAGGTGAGTACATTTTTAATAATGTCCATTGCCTGTTGTATTTTGTTTACTATAATGTTAAGAGGCGGTTTGCTTTCATGAGAACTAATATGGCAATCCATATTTGTCAAGAAATGTAAATAGCGTCATGTGTAACCTTTAGAGATTTCTGGAGTTACTAAACGAAGATCTGTGAGTAAGACAATGGGGGAAAGAGTATCACCTTTATGTAGACTTGACTTGGCAATATAATGCAGCAATAAACACACCTCAAAATATGTTTGCATATATATGATAGTAATGTAAAATTAAACAAAATAAGGAGATCCTGTGTTAATGATAACAAAAATAGTAAATTGGGCACATTGGTTATACATGTAAATCTAATATATTTAGCAGTATAGAATTCTGAAAACTTTTATTACTTGATGTTTTCAGTGCTAGATTCAAAATAAGTATAGTAGTTTCCCCAAAGAGCACATAGGGGTATGGATGATGGAGAGTAAAGCACATTATTTTATAAATAAATCTGCATTCTGGCTTATGATTAGATGAAAAAAAGTTTGCTTTAGGCCTATTTAAAACAAATTTCTATACCTGAATACTAATATTAAATCAGTAATAATATTAATTTAGTTAACTGCGTGGCAGTTCTAGATTAACCTTTGTTCTAGATTAACACAGGCTAGAGAGCAAGGTCCAAATGAAGAGACTTGAAAATAGAAATGTGACTTTTAAAACAATAATGAGAAGATGATCCCTTGTGGGTATCAGTTTCCTATTGTAGTGTGATCTCTAATCAACATTTTCTAAGTCAATGACAATACCATAAAATTATTCTGCAAATTACTATGTCCATGACTTTCAATCTTCTCAATATTTTTGCTGTAGAAATCTTAGAGATCTGCTGAACTTTGTCATAGACTCTGTATCACAAAAGGAGACAAACTTTGATCAAGAACAGTTTCTGAGTCATTCTCGAAATAGCTTATCTTTAGGCATCCGTAAAATACTTTATATCTCACAAGAAAAATCAGAAAAATATTATAGACTGAGAACACAGTTTTACAGTACAATTGGCAGAAGGAAAAATTAGGTTTACAAAATATGCTGTCATATTTGGCAGAGACAAAGGAAGATTCCAAATGGAAGTCCATCTGAAGATGTGATTTGTAAGATTTTTCCAAACCATCTGAAACCTTACTGCGTTATGTAGATGTTGCCATTCTGAATGAGGAATAAAGCTATTAGTAAGGAAAGAAATAGCTTTCTGATGTTTTTCAAGTGTTATATTGTTTGCATATTTATGGTAAAAAGTCATGCTTGCACGACAAAAGAAGTGGGTTACCATATTTTTTTTTTCTTTTCCCCTCCCTAAATCTTTTAAGAAACAGCTTGCTTGTATCTAGTCCGGAACTGAAAAGATTTTATAGCATTTTCCCTAAGTGAGACATATTTTTATAGAAACTTCAGCCAGAAAGTACCTGTTTATATATTTTGGTAGATTATTGATTTAGTTTTTTTTTAATATCTTATGAGTCTATTTGACTTCATGTTATATTCACAATATTGATAGACTATTTAAGTTCCCATGAAAAACAAATTAATGAACATTAATGGTTTGAAAAATAGTGTTTTCTGCAGCGGGTGAAGTGGAGGAAGATGGTATCTCCTATTTTTCCATTTCCTTCTGCTGGCCTAGTAGAGATATCCGTGGAGATGATAATTTCAGCAACCGCAGTGTGAGGTCCCTGTTCAGCACTTGGTTGCATCGAGGACAGGAATCATCTCCCCCTAACGTAATGGAAGGACCTGCCCTTACAAATTGGGCCTTTGAACATCTATAAACATTTTCTCAGGACCACATATTTACTATTAATATTTTCTACAATATAAATTGTAAACAGGGAACACCGCCATTAAAGGGATTCTTTTAGTCCGTTTGGGCTGCTATAGCAAAATGCCGTAAACTAGGGGGCTTGCAAACAACAGACACTGGTTTCTCACGGTTCTGGAAGGGAGAATCTGGCAGCGAGGGGCCGACTCCGAGGCTGCTGAGACCTGCTCTCTAGACTGCAGTCTTCTCA
>CM052548.1:9342635-9389792 GCA_028533065.1 Trachops cirrhosus | reverse complement strand
CTTGTGTTTTATAATTATTTGTTACATAAAATTTCCTGTACCATGATATGTTCAAAAATAAATGCTAAAATTGCTTTATAATACAAAAAACAAGTACCTAATTATAAATAAATAAATAATTGAATTAAAAAGTTAAAAGCTTTTTTTCCTGAAAGTTTGGACCAAAAACATGAGTGCACATTATATACGGGAGCTCACTATATGCGGCAAGATATGGTAATAGCTTGGTTTACCAAGGTGGCCCAAGTTCTGGCCCCAGGAAAGTTGCACAGAATCCTCAGACCCTAATTCCAATGATCTCACGATACTGGCTAAGAGAGGATGGTGGAGGTGGAGTACTATAATCAACTTTATACTACACCTTCCAAGACCTTTCACCTTCCTTCTTGATGAGATAATACTAACACTAGCTCTTAGAATATCTTAGAAATGAAACAGTTGCCTGCAGAGGATCATTTTTTTAATTGACTATTTTTTTTAAAATTCAGCTATTCATCAAACAAGCAGTTTACATGTATATTGTAATTCTATGTATATAATTTTTTTAAAAAGATGTGTGAAAATTACCAGAAATATATACAGATATTCTTAGCATTGTTTCCCTGGCCCAGTCAGAATAGCATCAGAAGTTGGGGGGTCTGCTAAAATGTTTGATTGCATTGACGATGTGTTTGTGTATTCCTTTTTATTTAGAACATGCCTCCTGGGAACAAGCTCACTCTGGCCGTGCTTGTGCAGAGCCATAGCAACTAATTCAGGTGTGAAGCGTGGTTGAGCCTCAGGGGAGGGTACCTTGCTGCTAAACTCCTTGCCCAGCAATGAGCCAACAATGAACTGAGGGATTCTTGAATGGTCTTGCTCCTGTTTTTTTCCCTTCTGCTTTACAAACAATAGATTATTTTTGTTTTCAAAGTTGACTGATTGTAAATAAAAACAGCAGGCAGTTCTTTCTGGTTTTTCACGCTTTAAGGTTATATAAGTTATAATTAACTTGTACTGCTCCCATCATTTTATATTCATCTCAGGCAATTTAACAAAAAAAAATAGAGATTTTTTTAAACATTCTGATAAGGAGATATTACTTGTTGAGTCTTCAATTGCTATATATTATCTCTGCTCATTCTTCAGTGAAGTCTGAGCGAGTAATTTCTTGAATGATCCAGTCTTTTCCTCTTTTTACCCCCTCCATCTTTTAATACACACAAGTACACCCTAAATTCAGCAAGGCAGAAAACGAAGTAGAAATGTATTTTAAAACATAATTGTTACAAACCACCTCCAGTTTAAATCTTGAAATGAATCGGGTCTGTGAGTTGAAGCTGTTTTCTCTCCACTGGTTCCTCTCTTTGTCTCGGGATCCTTTGTCACATAACGGGAAGCTGATGAATGGGAGAATTTGAAGTTCCACTGAAGGGGAGACTAAATGGAAAAATAAGGTTTTTTCAGTTTTTATGTTCATAGTAATGCTAATTGTAAAGCAAAATAGCAGTGACCGAGCTATCTGGTTGAAATGTAAGTGCGATAATACACTGGCTGTGTCGAAAACTGATAGGATTTCAAATTGCCTCTCTTCCATTTGCCTTCCTTTAGTCCAAGTGTAAATATTTATCTAGCTTGAGATAAAATAATTCCCAATATGGTTAATAAAATGCTAATTTTTGTCTGAATGCTGAGCTGAAATATATCTTCTACTTCATTTCACATTGCATATCAGCACAACCAAGCTTTCCCTCACCAAAGAAGCAGTCTTATCTAAGTTACTCTCTTCAGATCTTTGCCAGAGCAGTATAACTTTTACGAGACATGAGTGTTTTGCATTCTTATTCACATGCACCCAGAAAGGGATTCTTTATCATAATTTCAATTCTATAACAATGATAAGCAATATTGGAACACTAAATAAAATTTTAATTATTAAGTAAAGAAAGAAGTAATTCTGCTTTCAACAATACAAAAACAACTGGGTATATAAACTGTAATTAGAGGCATATATGTAAATTCCTTTTTCTAATATTAAAAGTCAGATAACATTTCTTGAAAAGTTTGTTGCTAACATTATCAGACTTCCTCACCCGAACCTGGTACCCATTCTCAACGTTCTCAATGATTCTTTTTCTTACATGACTTTGAAGTCCTTTAACTTTTTCAACAATATGTTTTCAGAAGTTTTGATTGAGTGAGTAATATTAAACCATACATTTTAGGTGAGGTAGGATGTATCTGAATGTTGCTTAAGCCTTTTGAAAGATAATACTTTTTTTTACAACCCTTAAGGCCATTTTATTTATACTTTGGCAATCATTAAATAAATAAGCAAACTTTAAATACAACCCAAATCAATTAGAATAGAATAAACAAGCTGGGGATATTGGTTTGATAGCTTCTGCATCATTTTTCTGTCTTCTGTTCTACACTTGCCCGTGGCTTTTAGCAGTGAGGAGTGAAGATGATTGGCATACAATTAATAGTGTTAATACCCTGAGCTTCGCAATCACAGGGATCTGTGCCCCCTCTCAGCTTTAAATGCATTTAACACTGGGATGGTCTGACACCATTCACTGATGCAACTGCTTCAGTCCTTAGCCTTCTCAATCATAAAATGAGAGCTATGGGAGTACTTCTTTGTTTTTCAAAGAGTGTATTTATTTTTAGAGAGAAGGGAAGCAAGAGTAAAAGAGATGGAAAGACACAATCTGTTGCTTCAACACACCCCCAATCCTATAACTGGGAACCTGGCCCACGACCCAGGCATGTGCCCTGATGGGGAATCGAACCAGTGACCTTTTGGCTTTTGGAACAACAACCAACATACCGAGTAAACAAGTATACCTTAGTCAGGGTACTATGGGAGTACTTCATAGGAATATTGTCAGCGCTAACAGCACAGTGTAAACTAAGCAATCCACATATTGTAACTATGGCAATTTAATTTGGAAGCAGATCAAAAATTTTGTTTTGGAAATTAGAAAAAACATTATTGTCAAGAAAATAGCTGTTTAAAATCATGCTCCTAAGGTGATTCTGAGCCCTGATATAGACTCAGCCTTAACAAAAAGGACAGGGCAACAGAGAAGATATTTTATTGCCCTAAAATACTTGTTAGATGAAAGTGCTTCCTTGTCACAAGTTAGAGCATTTCAATATTATTCCTACTGAAAGGGCAGATGCTAGAAGTCAATATATACAAGCACGCAAGAGGTTCTTTTTTCCATAGCGTCTTCTATTCCTAATATTTCTTCATGTTGACTTTCCTAGTGATAAAGATGATCCTTCAAGCAGAAGGTTTATTATGCTTGTAATGTGTCAAGGTTGGAGAATAATTTTCCAATTAGAAGTGTTTGCTTTATAGATTTCAAATGAAAAGGCCACATGTGTTTGAGTAACCATTAACATTCAACTGAAAATTTTCAAGGAGCCATTAGTGTTTTGTGTAATATTGATTCACCTTATTTCATGTCTCAAAATGTGAGACATATTCAGAGACTCACACTTTATAACATCAACTGGAAGTCTGCCATGTTTATTTCTACTTTCCACTTAGAGTGAACTGAAGGGTATTATAACTACCCAATTTGGCAATGTGCACTTGGAATTATTTTTAAGAATATTTGATTTCACATGCACAGGAAAATGTTAATTGGGTGTGTACAAATACTGGAGATTATATACTTGAATAACAGAATTTTCAAAGCTGAAATGTGCTAATTTAAAATTAATTTTTATAAAATCAGGTACTTCTGATCTGGACATTTTCAGAAGCCACTAAAGACAGTTAAAGGAGCCCTGTCTGGTGTGGCTCAGTTGGTTGGAGTGTCGTCCAGTAACTGAAAAGTTGCAGGATGGATACCCAGTTAGGGAACATACCTAGATTGTGGCCCCAGTTTAGGTGTGTATGGGAAGCAACCAATCCATGCTTCTCTCTCGCATTGATGTTTCTCTCTCTCCCTTCTTCTATCTCTAAAAAGCAATGAAAAAGTGTCCTCAAATGAGGATAAAAAAGAAGAGTTAAAGCAAGGTATTCTCATAATTATAACAATTTTATTTAAAACATATTTTCTAATCAATAATTTATAATTAGGTAGTTTATTTTATAGCTATGCTTTTACAGTGAATTAATTGTATTTATTGCTACATGTGCATATAAATATCTATGATTTTGTTTTAATTTGGCCATAAATGTGCAGAGTATTTGTACATAGGAACACAATACATGAAGGTGCATATATTAGTCAAATGTTTACTTTTTTGTCACCTTTACATGTTTTACCAAAATATAATCAGTATAAAAATTAAATGGCAAAAATTAGAGAAGTAATACTACCTTAGTATTTAATGTTAGAGGAGAGATGAGATTTTGGCTTAATAATTTTCACAATCCGAAATTACTTATTACCCATTTCCATAATAAAATTATATTCCATTTATAATTATGTTATTTGCATTCAGAGAAGCAGTAATAAGTAAGGATGCAAACAGGTAAAATTTGGGAGAGAAACCTTCCACTCAGCGACAATAATTATAACCCAAGCAAATGGTGAGTGTTAAGAGAGTAGATGAAACTCACACTTTTAGTATCTATATCCAGTTTTTGCAATCTGACTGAATCTAAAACTTCATTTTGAAACATTTCTCTAATATTTTAAACATTGTAATTTTAATTGATCTTTGTTTATTTACTGTTTGAAAGGTCTGGATTGGAAACTGTTAGAGTATGAAACTAAATCAGTCCCATGGTTGTGTTAACAATTAAAACAACATTTCTGTGGCTTCTGTAAAAACCTAAATATTTCACTTCTGTTCCTAACAGGTATTAAAAACTCATTATTTTGGCTTTAATGGCTAAAAATAATGAAAAAAGTGTTGTTATACTTCCTGCTATGCGGCATTTAGTATCATCTCATAGGTCACTGGGTTGTAAAACCTAAAAAAATCATCCATTGAACATCATTTTGTCATAAAGCACTACAGCAACAAAAGGGTTCCTTTTTTGCTTGTGTTTTTCAGAATTGTATTTGTTTTGTCTATTTTTTTTAGTTTTAAAACTTGACATTTCAATAATAGACAAATTTAAAGAAATAGCTATTAACAAAAAATAAAAATAATAATTCACTTATATTTTAAAAATACTGGATAAAAAGAAACATGTCCATATTCTCAAGTAAAGAGGAAATTTAATGGTAAAATATTCTGTTAAGACACCAAATTTCAAGCATCATTAATTTGCTGATTTTTTTCCCAGGATAAAGGACTTTCAAGGGCTTTATTCTGATGTTTTATAATAAATTTTAACTTAGCAAGCATTTATAGAGGAAATAAATTTAGGTTCCAGTTCTATTTTTACTGGGCCTCATCTCTAAAGACACATTGCTGAATTATATAATGGTACCAGCTTCTAAATTTTTGATAAGATTTATGAAAGGCATAGGTTTCTTTTTCTTTCTATAATTACAATTAAAAATAAAACATCTGGATTAAATTACAAGATTAAAAGGAAACTATTTGCTAATTTTACAGTAATGCAAGAAATATTTTAAGGACTTATTTTACAACAAAAATATTTTTTCAGTTTTCTTTAAAAATATTGTGATTATATATATATATATAATTAAGAGTTGAGTACTAATTAGTAAGTTCCATTTTGAATAAAAGTAAACTTTCATTGATTATGAACATCATAAAATTTTGCCAAAGCTAGTCTTTTGTCATTAAAATTATGTATTGTTAATTAAATATTAAACATTTTTTAAAAATCTTTTGTGTATAATCAATAAAAGGTTATAAATTTACCAGGTACCATTCATGAGGAGGAAGGTTTTACCCACAAAAATGTGAAATGCAAAGACACTAAAAGTTATAATATTTATGAAAGGAGAGATAAATTGGGGTAGATGTTTTCTTACAGAGAAATCATGGTTTTCTTATGCAGAACGTGCAACAACATGTTCATAAATTGTACTGCTAAGATCCTACAGTCTCCATCTTACCATCTAACGATTAGTTTGATATCTTGACTTCTCAATTCCCTGACATCTTCCTCCAATTATCTTTTCTTACCATGTTTTGGAACCTGCCATCGCCTCTAACTGTAGGTGACTCCATGGCCTGTTCTGTTGGTAGCTCTTTCTCCGCAGTCAGCCCTGCAGTTTGGGCCACGGTACCCACTGCCCCGAGCTCTCACCTTCTGTTTTCATAGTGCACGCCTTAGTGTGGTGTTCTCATCCATCTCTACTCAGTTACCACTTCCTGTCAATTGCTCCTCAAAGAACCATTGCTCCCCTGGAATGTTGCAGTGGCCTCTTCACTAGTGGGTTCCTTGCACCCACTGCTGGGGAATGTTGGTCACAGTGCTGCCCAGTGCTGCTTCAAACATGTGAATATTTTAACGTCGACCTCCTGCTGACAACATTTCCTTCTTTCTCATTGCTTCTTAGTTAATATTCTAAGTCCTAAATAAATCCAGAAGCTGTCACCACTTTCTATTACTCTAGCCTTAGTCAGACATGTAAACTTCACCTTCAGGGGGTTTATTCCCACCTGTAAGTTTTATTTTGTCCCATTGCTGTACACACATTTTCTTGCACTTCACTTTCCTATGTTACACCCTTATTTTGTGTATTTTCATCTAGAAAACAATATTTATATATTTAATATTTTAATGAAAAATTTTAAATAGATAACGCATGAAACAGTACATGGTGAGATGTGATGTTCAAAACAACCATTTATTTTTTGTTTCACTTATCCAAGGGCCAATGTTTTTTTTCTCTTGATAAAGCCATAGATCTGGTGGCGTCCTTCTTTCAGGCTATTAGCAGATACTGGGTGTTGCAACACCACTTAGACACTTACTACAAAGTGATACGTCATCGTCATTTAGATCAATATGTCTGTGCCCCCATCCCAGGAGCCAGGAAGGGCAGGAAATTGCTAATTAACTGTAGAGTTTAGAAGACGGAGTGAAGTGCAGTTACTCTGTTATGAGAAAGAGTACAGTGCCTTCAGTTCCATTTTATAGTTGTGCTAATATTCTTGTCTTTAAACTACTTTTTTTAACTTTCCTCTGAAACAGAACTGAAAGTATGGTTTTATTTTTCTTAAAGATACTTTATTTCATGAGTTCTCAAATTCTGCTTTTAACAAACTGGGCAAACTCAGCTCTTTTGATTGAGTCAGACGTGTTGAAACACAGTAATACGACTTTTTGGACTAATACTGATACCTTCTATTTTAAAAATAAACCCATCTTAACATAATTTTTATAAGATTAACATTTCAATAACTTCCTCCTAACACTGATTGCAATGCAATCAAATATCCACCATTTTATCAAATCACAGTTTGTAAAATCATAGTACAAGCGTGGATGAAATACTACTAAACACTCAACTGATGAATACTGTATAAAAGTCAAAACAAATGAAATGTAATGGTACACAAAATATGCATGTAACTTGAAAATATATTTAAGTGAAAAAGTATGTTCCTAAAGAGTTCATGCAGCATGAAATCGTTCTTACACAGTGAGAATCATCTCAAATTTAAGCAAATATACTTTTTTAAGGCCTGCATACAAACTGCATAGCATATAAAACAATAAAATGGAAAGGAAAGGACAACCAAGGGATTGCAATGATTATCAGCTTTTCTCAAACTATAAGGCAAGGGTTGAATTATGGCAGAACCACCTGATGGATTGCAAATTTTGGGGGTGGTAGATTTGTCGTGCAAAATTCATTATTAAAAATTGCTAAGTAAATTACTAAATATGCAGGGCCCAGCAGGAGTAAGGCTTGCTTGAGTTTGTTTGGTAGGATAATAATATAGTTTATAGTTTTAATGTGAACTTTTCACCTAAAATGTCATATGGTGTACTCGAGTATGATATTGTTATGTCACGGGATGACATGCTTGTGATTTTGTATAAAAAGGGGCACTATTTGTGCTGGTCTCTGTATACAGCAGGCTGTGCATAAATCAATGACGCATGTATATGATGCACAGAGGCTATGGTTATTCCAGTGCTTGCTTTTTGAGGTTCAAAAGTAAGTCATTGTTACAGTCTTAGTGTTATTGTTTTGTTGGGGTGTGGATAAACACTGATTTCATTAGTTGAGACTCCAAATATCTAGCACTAAATGATTCTCTATTCTAACCAAAACCTACTTATATATCAATGTATTTAGAAATTATTTGGAATTTATTTCTGTAGTGCATAAAGGGATTAGTAAAAGTATATGCACACCCCATGCACAACTGAGAATGTTTAGCGGTTCTGAATTGAAACATACAGATCTTGTTGGAATAATAATATTCCTTAGAACCCCTTTTATGCCTAATGTTCAAAAGAATGAAGTTTTTAAACATGTGTTTTTCTTTCCTATGCATTCTGTTAGTGACTTAGTACCACATTTTAACATTTATTTTATGTTCAACCTTGTCAAAACATAGGTCTCAATATGATGATTATGATGCCCTAAATTTGTGGCCTGTAAAGCTTTTGTGTTATAATTGGACAAGTAATTGCAATCATTTATTTTGTTGATGTAATTTTCCACTAAGGAATCATGTTATTACATATTTAATCATGGGTCCTCTGACTTGTCAATTTCTATTGATACAACCACAGCAATATAACTAATATATATGTCTTCTTTTTAAAAATAGCTCAAAGTATTTTATCATGATTTTTTGCTTCATTTTTCCCTTTATCAGTTGCTAGCAGATGGTTAAATAGAGATGGTTTAGATAACAATTCTGACTAAGCAATATTAGAAATGGGACAAGAACCCATTTTTCACAATTTCAGACTAACATTGTTACAAATTTATTCCTTAATTCATCAAATATTATGGAAAATTTATTTTGTACCAGACACTATTCTGGGCAGTGAGGCTGGTGATTCTTTCTAATGAGTGGGACAATAAACAAATAAGCAAGCAAATGTAAAACTAGGTACTGTTATGATTTAACTCTGTGATAGTGAATACATGGGTAGCTAACTATATTCTATGCGGTCAGACATTACATCTGAGGAGATACCCTTTAAACTGAGATCTGAGTCACAAGAAGAGTCAGCCATGTGGAAGTCAAGGGAAGGCCATTCCAGGCATAAGTAACAGCTGTGCAGAGATCTTAGACTGGAAATGATCGTGGGGTGCTGGAGAACATGTGTAAAAGAGAAAGTGGTTTTCACTCGGCAAGGAAGAAGGTAATAGAAGTGACTGATGAAGCTTTTTATTTCGATCAGTCACTTCTACTAGCCTTTTCCTTACAAATAGCCAATGGATATATGAAAAGATGCTCAACTTCACTAGGTACTGGGGAAAAGCAAATCAAAACTACAGTGATGCCACCTGACACCTGTTAGAATGGTCGTTATCAATAAGATAAGGGATAAGCGTTGGAGAGGTTGTGGAGAAAGAGGAACCATCATTCGCTGCTTGTGGGAATGCAAACTGGTACAGCCATTATGGAGAATAGTCTAGAAGTTCCTAAAAAAAATTAAGAATAGAGTTACCATATGACCCAGCAATCCCTCTCCTGGTTATCTACCCTCCAAATTTAAAAAGACTTGTTTGCAAAGGCATGTGCTCCCCATGTTCATTGTGACCTCATTCACAGTGGCCAAAACATGGACACAACTGTTGTCCCTCAACAGGGGACTGGATAAAGAAGCTGTGGTCCACGGATACAATAGAACACTACTCAGCCATAAGAAAAGGTGAAATACTTCCATTTGTGACAACATGGATGAACCATGAGAATATCATGCTATGTGAAATAAGTCAGGCAGAAAAGTTAAGAACTATATGATTTTATTCATATGTGGAATATAAAACCACATAAGTGAACGAACAAGAAAAATAAACAAAAACTCATACATATAGACAACAGCATGGTGGTTACCAGTGGGAAGATTGGGGGTGGATAGTGAAGGGCGTCTACCCTTTATATGGTCTGTACCTGGTGAACGAAGATGATTTGACCTCGGGTGGTGAGCACACAATGCAATATACAGATCATGTGCCAAAGAGTCATACACTTGAAACCCATGTGATCTAATACATTAACCAATAAACATCACCCCAATAAATTTCATAAAAAAGGAAATAAATAGGATAATTGAATGTTTTATACATGTCTTATATTCCCAAAGTAATTTATAGTTTTAATGTAATATCAGATGAAATCTCTAATTTGCATTCCAATTAATAATTTTAAAAACAAGGAATAGTTCACATAGTTCAACATGCACAACACACAGAGGGCATGGGATGAAGTCAGTCTCAATCTTCAGAGGTGGACCTTCAACCGCACGTCAGTCTTTTTTTTAAAGAAGATTCTCATGTGTTTAATGTATATAAGGGCAAGTCCTGAATCCAACAGCAATGTTCTGTGCCATGGTGGCGTTGAGAGGGAAGGGAAAGGACCAGAGAACCCACCCCCAAGCATGTACAAAAATTACTTGCACAGCAGCCCCCACCTGCAATGGCCCTCTCTGTGATCACCAGGGCTAGAGGGGGCACGGTATACAAACCAGAACTGTGGGGCTAACCAGAATGGGCCAAGTGCTGGTGGGGGTGAGTGGCACCAGTCAGGAGCGGGAAGACCTGCAAGGAGGCCTTGAGGCTGTTGGTGGCCGAGTACCTGCTCATCATCTTGCCCACCTCGGTGTGGGAGAGGGCTATTGGAGCTGGCTGGTCAGCTCCCGGGGGAGAGGCTCGGCAGCTTCTGGTTGATGTAAGTCAGGGCAGCCATCCATGGGCACAGGATGCATATGGTGTGGTCCCTGGAGAAGTAGATCTGCACACAACCATTACTGAGGTTCAGAATGACGACACTGTGGCATGAAACCAGGTACACAGCAGGGTAGATGGGCCAGCTCATTACCTTCCCATGGCATGATATTGGCCTTTAGCAAGTGTTCTCTCAGGTAGTTTCAGAAATAGTTAAGGAGGGTAATTTTTTTGATGGAGTTAGGATTGGAATTCACAGTGAGTGAGGACTCTGAGCTGTCATACTCTAAGTACTGTAGCTGTCACTGTCCAGGAGGATCAGGTGTGTGGAGTGCCCCCACTCTGTTTTCATAATAGTGATAGCTGAGTTGTACTTGTCTGAATAGTCCATCCACTTGCTGACCCAGAAGATGGGGATGGAGGCATGATCCTCAGCCTCCTCTGGCCTCACCAGCCCCTGCTCTGAGAGCTTGGAGGCATTGACGTTGTGCAGCGGCTGCAGCAGGACACCAAGGTGGCGGTGGACTTGTCGGGCTGCTTCAATATGGGGTTCTCTGTGCCTTTATAGAGGACTGAGAGAGGTTTCGGTTGCAGGGGTCCAGGCTGCTGGAGCAATGAAAATCCTGAGCAGAATGATGTAGCAGTTGATGGGGAAATGATTGGAGATGCAGCCGGAAGTAAAATATTTGTTGTTGAGCAAATGGTGGATGGTGGGGAGGGTCATGGCGTTGGTCTGAAGCATCTCCTCTCTGAGGGAGGTGGCCATGGGATGGGTGTGCTTCTCCCAGGGAAAGTTTTCTATAATTTTGTGAATCCTTCCAGTGACATTCCATAAAACATATTTAGCATATCAATTTAGATTTCCTTAGGCTCTAATATTTTTTAAAAAGGAACAAATGATGGAGTTGGGACTAAGTACCTTCCCTATATTTGAGTTACTTCTTTGAAAAGTAGATAACAGATTGAAGTAGGTGTTTTATAAACACTAGCTCAAATCTGGTTCTGTAGCATTTAATGTTCTTAAAATTGATAAAAGACACATGGACAAAAACTAGGGGGGAGTGGAAATGGGAGGGAGGTGAGAAGGGCTGGGGGGATGGGCTGGGACGGGAGTAAAAGAAAAATGTACTTGAACAACAATTAAAATAAAAATTAAAAAATGGATGTGCTATTCATTTATGATAATTAAATTAGTGTGTGTGTATGCATTTATTCTGTTTGAAGAGAAATTATTCACCTTAAAATTTAAAGAGCTCTTGGAGGTTTTGTGGTGTGTTTTAAATATAACTGGATTTTGAAGACTGAAACATCAAAATTCAGTATATAATGAAGAAAATAATTCAGTTTATTTTTATGATAAGTAAACTAGATAAATAAGCTAAAAATAGGAGTTCCATAACCTTATTATATTTTAAGTAATCTGAGGAAACCTTTTTTGATTCATTCATTCAAGATTATGGATAAAGATTTTGACAGACAGCTACCCAGTGGTGGAAAGAACTGTCATGTTCTTGACAGTATATAAACCCAGAGAAGGAAGGAATGGTTTCTTTGCTCCTGGAAGATGTGTTATGGGAGTGAAGTGGTGGGCTTAGTGGGTGCATTCAGACAATCAGCCACAACAAAGCATGTAAGGTATAAAATGTGGACAGCCAAAGGGTAGGATAATATTTTTGCCTTTTAAGTGTAGAGATACCCAGCTGGTATAGCTCAGTGTATCGAGCATGGGCCTGTGAGCCAAAGGGTCGCCAGTTCGATTCCCAGTTGGGGCACATGCCTGGGTTGCAGGCCAGGTCCCCAGTAGGGGGCGCGTGAGAGGCAACCACACATTGATGTTTCTCTCCCTCTCTCCCTTCCTCTCTGTCTAAAAATAAATAAATAAAATCTTTTTAGGGAAAAGAATAGAGAGAGTGCCTGGGGAGAAGGTGGGTACTGATAATTTATCAACACATTGGAAACAAGGTTCTGGCTCAAGAAAACCTCAACAGATTATAGAAATGGGTCTAATGATGCATTAGTTGTCAAGAAAAGTGATAGCTCTCAGAGTTGTGTTTGGCATTTGCATTCCTGACTTGGGAGATAGGATAAAGAGCTGATAATCTATATGGATAAACTTGTGTTCTGTGAATATAAACAGTCAGGTTTAAATTCAGTTTTTTGCTTTTTTTTTTTTTTGCTATAAAATTTAGGCACTTTCTAAATCTTGTATAGGCAGGTTTCTCAACTGTGCTATTGAGATAATAAAATAATAATTATACTAATACTAACTCTTTAAATTAGGGAAAGGGAATATGGAAAAATTAAAGAATCCTGTACTACTTCATCATCTCACTTCCCCAATAGAAGTTTTAAATTGTTTTGTAACTCAACTTGTTGTTATGGATGTATTTATAAGTTTGTATAAGCATTTGTGATTACTCTTTCTTTTTTATTTGACTGTAAGGACTTCCTCTTTTTAAATTATATACATTCCATAAATAGTGAAGCTGGCTCAGAGTGGGTATTGTTATACAAAAGGAAGTCAGAAGAAGCCCAGACAAATTTATGAAAGTGGTAAAAATGAAACAATGATCAAGAATTAAAAGATCATTTGGTTTTAAAATGTGACAAGAAAGTCTGTGACCAGCTTGTTCTCAGTGTATATCGAGGAATGCAAAGATGTTTGACCAACTAGGGCAAGGAGATTTAGTTCTGTTAAGAGAGAAACTGACCGAGACAATTTCAGTCACCAATTTTAGTTTTAAAAGAAGGTTATGTAATCTCCTATCACTAGCAGTTCTGCCTTTGCAAATTTAAGTACATATTTCACCCCAGCAGAGGGATGGGTTTTGATGGCCCTTTTATATCTCTCATTACCAGGAACCCAGTTTCAAGTCCTGTAAAATGTTGAGAACTCACAGGGAACATTTGACAGATTTGGAAATCTATTGCTCAATTCTTTCTCTTTGCATTAAAAAAAAGCTGTATGTTTTCTAAAAGCAGCAGATGTTAACATTAGTTTAAGGTCAATTGTCCTCTAATTCAAATTCTTCATTAAAATTTGGGGAGTGCTTCTACTTCTGTCCAAGATGGAGTAACAATGACCAGGTTTAGCTTCCTGGCTTAAACAACTAGAAAAGTAAATGATATATTCACAAACACTGGGGAAAAAAACAGAAGGGAAATAGACAAGGTAAGATCTTAAAGTGCCACAGTTCACTTTCCAGAGTCCAAGGCCATTGGCTAGAAAGGGAAACCTAAACAGAGCCTGTACACTCACTGAGGTGAGGAAGCAGAACCAAAATTCAGAGACTACAATTGCTAGAATTTTTGGAGCATATTCTAGAGGGGAGGAAGTTCAGTAGAGAGCACATGTTAAAAAGGGCATTCCCTCAGTACTTATTGCACGTCATGAGATATAACTACCCAAAGCAAAGGGAAAACTAATGGAATAGTTCCTGTTTCCATCATCACCTAGAATGAAAACCTTAGAATACATGGGTTTTAGAATTGTCAGAAAGTTATTGTCTTTAGGGAGTTGGCCCTAGACTAAAGCTCTTTTGTACTTGCTTTTATGAAAGCAAGTCTTGGAAGCATTTAACTAATTTCAAGTAACTTAAAATTGCATGCCAGACCAAAGGCGAACACGCTTTTAAAAGACACATCAAAATCCAGCAATAAACAATGTAAAATATACAGTGTCCAATACTCAGTCATAAATACCTATGTAAGCAAAGAAGCAGACAAATGTCATTTATATCCAAGAAATAATTGAGTAAATGAAATCAACTGAAAAACTATGATGGAACTTGTACTTACAATTATTCTCCACATGGTCAAAAAAGTAGTGGAAAACATGTGCGTGACTGGGAGAGAAATAGAAGATATTAAAAAAGAGGAGCTGAGAGGTATTTTAATAAGCTTATACGTTTGAAAATTGGAAATCTAACTTGTTAAAACCGTGCAATTCAGATGAACACATGGGTAATACTCTGCAAAGATACCCTACAGGGTTTAGTAGAATATAGATTCATTTATCTTTTGCTCTGCAGTGGGAAACACCATACATAGCATATCGTTAAGTAGTCAGTGTTTTGCTGGAAACACAAAACTGGCCTCCAGTTATTTCTATGACAGGTGTGGACTTGGTTTCCAAATAACATTTTTCTAATTTTCATAAGTTGTAGAGTACATCAGGTTTAGATTGTTGATACAGCTTGACTCTTGATATTCAACATTGATTTTGGAAATGCATTTTCATCTTTTGTATTTTGCTAATAAAGGAGTTAGCATTGATTCTAAATAGATTTGTAACAGTCTTCCTATAGAAGTAATGCCTACCTTTGTTTTTTCCCAATCAATTCTGTGAAAATTAAGGTGCAAGCAATTGAAAGATGTATCCTCAGAGTAGTAATGTTATAAAACAAAGTATGCTATATAAGTAAAATACATAAATATATTAAAACAGACAACAAACAAAGCTTTATTACTATTATAGTTATTCTAAAATAATATGTATATAGCAGCAAGATTATGTGTTCCGGTTCTGGTCCTGCTGGTTTACTCCTTTATTTTATCTCTATTATCAGAGAAATTTTCCACTTACATTGTTTTTCATTTTTTAAACTTTTATTAGTGATTCAGTACCTTGTAGAAATGAATGCTTCATAAATAACTTTCACTGACACAGGCAAATGTAATAGCAGGCAACAATAAAGTTAACATTATTGTGTCATTAAATTTTTTTTCTGAAATTCTTTGTATCATGAGTGTCCCTCTTTATAAGGGTAGTAATGATTTCATTTTTTAAAAAATGTAGTGTCTGAACAGATAGACTCATATTTGAGTGCTATGTCTGACGTTTCAATTCAAAGTTATGGTCACCAGCATTTACAGCTACTGCTGTTCTATTTTTTCCAGTGTTGTTCTATTAAATATGTGTCAGAGAGAAAGACAAAGGATTACTCCCCACCCATACTTAGTACATTCAGCGCTACACCTAAGAAAAACTGTTGCCTAGGCATCAGCAGAAATCTCATGTGTTGATCGAAACACTGATAGCGTTAGCGTTCAGACATTGACTTTAGCACTTCAAGACTAGTGCACATATCAAAGAAATAAATACAATTTCGCTACCTGAAAAGTGAGGTGGAAGATTTGGGGATTGACATATTGCAAAAATATTTAATTTGCAGTTTACTTGGTACACTTTCAGCATTATGATTGCCTAGATTTATTTTACTTTGAAGCGTAGTTCAAACTTCTCAAGAGTGAATCATCATTTTCCACCCATTTCAGACAAGACAGCTATATTAATATTCCATGTAATTTCTTGCCTCATGTCAAAGTCTACACCAGTAATGCACACAGGGAAGCAACCAAATACAAAATGGAAAAAAAGGAGAACCACATGAATCAGTGAACTCTCAAGTGGAGAGCTGGTGACATTACGATACTGCTTTTAAAACAACAGAGAGTGCTATTTTCATAGCCATGAGACTAACGGTAATGTATTCCATACTTTATATGACTTTTGAAAACAATTTTGTCAATATCACACACAAAGCACATGTAATTTTAATCACCAAGACACACTCTTCAAGTGTGATATTCTACAATGTCACCAAATCATTTACATACAACCTCTTATTGCCACAAAACTCCTCTAAAGAATTTGCATCCTCATATTATCAGTTTGTCCATATCTTCAACAGCTAAAGCATTTTGTTTTACCTTTTGTATGTTCAAGATCTTGTCACTTTTTACGTTTCTCATATCAGTGATATGTCTTAGGTTGGTAAGAGATAATCCCTACTCATCACAAAATGACATTAGTTGTTATGGCTATTTTCTGTTTTGAAATTAGTTTTCAATTTTTTATTTCATCTTTGAGATTCCCAAACTCTAGATTTAGATCTTTATGTAATTAAGCACACAGAGTGATTTGACATGAATAAGTGACAGGAAGGTTTTCTCTTTAATGTGCAAGCCAATTTTGTGAAAACCACAATTCCTCTAGGGTCTTTGCGACCTGGAATGAAATATAAAAAAGAGTCAAATGATGCATCTCCCCAGTGCTGGCAATGAGGGCAGTGCATAGGAAGAGAGTTTCCACCCTTCTGCATGAGTTGACAAGTCAGTTGTATTTGCAGAATGGTCAGCAGTATAGCATTCAAGTTTTTCACGGAAAGACCTTTTGTTATCACCAGTAAGCCAAAATTGATACCTCTTGCCTCAGAAGCAAAATGCTAACATTTAAATAAAATCCTAAGAGTAAAAAATTGGAAGTGTGACTTTAAAATGCTTGTCTAAATTATGAAATTAGTTAGAATAATGAGTTGCATAACTTATAAGTGAATTACAATTCCAACTGCTTTAAAATACTTGGTATTAATTTTATGTCTATTCGAAAGACTGGTGTCCAGTTCATTAAAGTTAACTAAAACCAGGTATATGCATTTTTGAATCAAAAAATCCCTTTCGTTTTCTAGGGAAAAGAGTCATTGTTGGCTTTCTGTTCATGTTTTCTATGTCTGAGGAGAAAAACTGTGCTTGAGTGTCATGGCCATTCATGAACTTGCTCCATTGTCTTCTTAACCGGCACACTGTCTTGCTGTTATTTGTATAGATAAAATTTGCAGTCATTCATAGACAGATTCATCAGGCCATATGTGCTGAAGATTTACTATTTTCAAGGTATGGGGATGGGCCCAAGGTGATATAATGACGCGCATAGTACAATCTCTGCCCTCACAAAGATTGTAATAAGTAAGAAGATAGGACAGTTAAATAATCTAGTGTAATAACTGCCATATAATCACTGCATCTTCAGAGCTGTTTCTGATTTTTATTGTTGCTGTATCCCACTGGTACCCAGCACAGTCTACGGAATCAAATGTGTGCTCAATAAGTAAAGCCTGAATAAATAAAACTGTGAATATGAGGACCACAAACTATTCCAGGAAAACTAGTTTCTGTGTCTTAAGCTATTCACTCAATGAACCTCAATAAAAATGAATTTAAAGCAGTGATAACACCAAATCTCACAGCATTTCATCGTGAAAGTCCTCGCCGTTCAATGCATAATCACTTAGCATTAATATTTCCTTTCCTTATCTTTTGCCTGTGTTGTATTATGTGTGGTAATTAGAATTGATTTTTATAGTATGATTTCACAAGATACAAAAACAAGTACCCTGCTAAAGGCTAGGAAAAGATGTATGGTAGGCTTTCAGATGCTCACTCTCCAATTCTATTAAACAATAAATGTTTAACAAGCCCATGGAGTACAGGGCTCATCTGTGCATCATCCTTTCAGTGTTTATAGACAGTTTTTTTAAAGACTGCTTTAGTGAGTACTCTCCTCAGGTACCGTCTCCACTGCTCCAGAATTGTCAAAACATCATTTCAACTTTAAGGCTTATGATTTTTTTCTTAGAACTTAATATTCTTGCTGTCACCTCTTGATTTAATATGTGAACATATTTATGTAATTACATCATGTCTGAATATGGACAATTTAGTTGAGTACTATAAATTATTTTGATGTTCACAAACTCAGAAATTCATAAAAGATGGATATGAAATAACTTGATAAAATGATAAGGAATGAGTGTAAAGCCAATGCTTCCTTGGGCGTGTTTGGGGACCCAGGAAGAAAGAATATTATTTGAACACTGTGGTCTCTAGTGATCATTTTGTTGCTTCTACATCTCACATCAAAAGTCCTCTTCCTCTATTTTTAAAAAGAGCTAACTGAACTAGGTATACTAAGTGAACATTTTCAGTTGCTAAGCTTGTACCAGCATTATGTTATACAGCAAAGAAATAGCTCCATCATTACAACACATAATTTATTTGGAAGTCTGTAGTTTATGTCTGACTATAATTATAACTCTGGAACACTTTGGAAGTAGAATATTTAACATTGTTTATTTTACAATGTAAATAGTAAAGGCGCATTCATTCTAAATCGAGAGCAGTTGTTTAAGTATATTCCCTTGCTCCTATTTGCAAAGTCAATAGATTTGGTGTGAATAATTCCTTAATATAACATCCCACATGCTTCACTAGCATAGGCGACTGCAGTCAGCTGGATCAGCACATGAATATGTGGAATACATCCTAGTTTCAGTGTGTTAAAGTAAAGTACATATATATTTAGAGGGAAAACAATGAAATATTCTAAAGTAAACCGGAAAAATGCGTAGTGCACTTTATTACATTAATGTACATTTCTTTTAATGTGTCAGAGATTCCCACGTAATTGATATCAGTGCCGGTCCATAAACTGTATGTCACGTGGTCTCTGTAGAAGGGAATGCTAGCATGGACCACTGAACCGCTGAAATCAGCAAATCGTGCAGACAGTTAGCAGCTGTCTCTATCCTCACTCCCTGTGTTGATTGTTAGTCCTTTTATGAGAAGTCCAGTGCAAACTCTTTGGTCTTTGAGTCCAAACTTCTTAGAAGCTTGATCTCTGTATTCTGTCATCTGGTAGATGCTTGATTCATGTCCTGTGGTTATAAATGTCTTTCTGTCTAACTTACAAGCATTCATATCCCCGATAATATTCTGTTATTGAACATAGCTCATGAAAAATATTCTTTTAAAGCACAGAATGAAGGTTCTGGAAGTAAATTCTATACATCACAAAGTCCATTCTAATGAAATATTCCATACAGAAAAAGAGTAATCAGCTCTAGCTAGTTCCATTTTACTCTAAGAGGGACAAGTGCCACCACAACTAACCAAGGTCATGATAATGTTCCTTCCTCCGATGAACAATGAAGGAAGGAGACTGGTTAGTTTCGTAGAACTGATAAATAATTCATAATAATATGATTGGTATAATATTGCTCAATGTAGTTATATAATGCCACTCAGAGTTTCTTGGAATTATTCAATAATTCCATTAATATTATAGCATGCTTCTTTGACCTTGGATTGCAGTTTCCTACAAATATATTAAGAACCCTGAGGTCACAAGTGATTTCATTTTATTAACCCTCTTACTAACTGTAGAATCAAACTTGGTCAATTTTTCCTGTAACAAAAAGAAACCATGGTACAGATTCAAACCTTAATTAAAATCACATTGCTATAATAAGCCAGGAGAAAGTTCAAAAATAGAATAACACTCTCCATAATAAGTTCTTATTCCTTATTACTGAGTATTCCACTGCTTACATTGAGTAAAATTTAATAAAATGGCCTCTGGTACCCTTGGTATGCAGGTAAAATAACTGGGAAAAGGGATGAAAGACTCTGATTTGTCATATCATTTGCTGGTTTCTGTGGTGTAGATGATTTTATAATGGCTGATTTTAAATTCTCAGCATGATGGAACTGAGCTCTTAAGAGATATGCTCAATTGACTCTCTCTCATGAGTGGATCCAGCAAGAGTCTCCTCCAGACAAAGAAATAAAAGAAAATAAAGAGATTGCTGATATTCTTGTTATCATTCTGATAGATTCTGCCCAATGGAATTCTCCTGGGGGTGTCCAACCTGTGGCCCACGGGCCGCATGCAGCCCAGGGTGGCTGTGAATACGGCCCAACACAAATCGTAAATTTGCTTAAAACATTATGAGATTTTTTTGTGATTACATGTTGCAATGTATTTAATTGTGGCCCAAGACAACTCTTCCTCTTCCGGTGTGGCCCAGAGATGCTGAAAGGTTGGACATCCCTGCTAGACCAACATTTCTCAAACTTGTATTTAATATGCAAAGAAATACTCCAAGAAATTTCTCATTTAAAATACAGCTTCTTATTCAGCAGTTTTGAGGTGAGGCCTAACATTCTGCACTTGTAGTGCATTCCTAGATGATGGCAAACCAAAACTCTCGGTTCCACGGACAACTCTTAGAGTAATCAGTGTATACAACATTGGTTCAAAGCTTCACCATGTGACAGTGTTAAAGCAAATTTCTCAGCCCCAGAGATTCTGATCCAGTATGAGTGGAGCAGGGTGGCCAGTTTGGTGAACAAGAATGTGCATTGCTGACTAGCTTCTAAATGATACTTGGAATGCTGGTCCAGGAACCACATCTTGAGAGCCATTGGTCTGGAGAAATCTCAGAACTCTGTTGAACTCTGTTGAACTCTATTGAACTGTGCTTTTTAACTTTCAGGATATGTAGAAAGAGAACAATTAGAGTTTCAAATCAATCAGTTGGTTCTTTCCTTCCTCCCATTGCCAGCATGGCATAACAATCCATAGGGTTTAACGCATGATGTCACTGGTCCTGGAAATTTAAATAAATGCTTCTTTGCTTTTGGGAATTTGCTACTTATAATGAGACACTAGCCAGAAACAAATGGCAGCAACATAAAAGATGTGTAAGAAAATTCATCAACCCTGAAGTGTGATTATGTGAGGATTAAATAAAAGGAGATGAGGGAAATGACTAAGACAGGCGATTCCCTTCATGAGGTGGGAAATACAGTTCATAATATCCCAGAGGGATTTTCACAATTTGCAGAAGAAATTTTCAGTGGGGATTGCTGTGTAGAACCGAGAGGTCACTATCAGCAATTTGAAGAATTTTTATCAGATATTGTCACATTAAAGTTCATAAATATGCCAAGGGCAGGCATATTGTTTCAGAAGGAAAAAAAAAACAGGTATATGAGACCTTGGTATTCTAGTTTAACTTAACTGGAGAGCTGTCTAACTGTTAATTATGTAACTATCAGATTTTTGTTCTTGGTAAATGAAGACATTACTAATGTAGAAATGAATGAATGTCACCCAAATCAGAAGAAACAGGTTATTCATTTCTAGCAAGGAAATCAGTCACCACTAGAGACTCAAAGGTAGGCCAAGAATGAGAATGGATGGAGATTGTTCAATAAATAATCTCCAAGGGGAAGCTGGAAGCAGGCTCACTAAAACAGGGCATGTGATTGGTTTAAATTAAACTACATGTTTGATTTGCATTGATTGGTCCTGAATTGGAAGTGGGGGAAAAATAGGAAAGTTAGTAGTGATTGGCCAATTCATCATTACGGGTTGATTGCTACAGAGATTTTTGGGTCTGGGTTCTTATGTCATGGATTGTCTACTTGTATGTTCAGCCTCGCAGTACCTGCTTTTGGTTAATCTCTTACTGGCAAGAGATTGACTAGTGCAGGGGCACTGGTGATACAGATCTTCTCCACTCAAGGATTGTTCACTTGTCTCCATAGTGAACCATATCAGATCTTTTTTTTAAGATTTTATTTATTTATTTTTAGACAGAGGGGAGGGGAAGGAGAACAAGAGGGAGAGAAACATCAATGTGTATTTGCCTCTAGTACACTACCCATTGGGGACCTGACCCGCAACCTAGGCATGTGTCCTGACTGGGAATCGAACCAGCAATCCTTTGGTTTGCAGGCCCATGCTCAATCCACTGAGCCACACTAGTCAGGGCCAGAAGATCTTCTTGACCTTTTTATTGTAGCATCATGGAAATTCCTGATGAGAAATCAGCTGCACAAAGGCATTTAGACTCCAGGTAGAATGCACTGGACTAACACCGAGACCACTATGACAAAAGTAACAATGACTATTCCTTATAACATACTTTAAAATGAATCCAGACCACGAGAACAAATAATGTAGACTCTAAGGATCAACATCAGAGACATACATAGTTTTTTTTCTAGGCCAATGTAATGCCTGTTCTCCTTCCCCTATCCCATAATTGCATTGGCCCCAGTACAGCAAGACCTGGTGGTAGCACAGAGGCCCATGGGAGCCATCACAAAACAAAAATCCAGAGCAGTGCAGCTGTGTTACCACTGCCTGTGCCACTGAGTTGTGACCAACCGGTATCATACCTTGAGTTAGCAATTAACTTAAAAAAAAAAAAACCAATGGCTGATTGAGGTGCACTTTACATACCACAGATTTAATCAGCCTAAAGTACAATTCAGTGACTTAATAAATGTACAGTTTTGCAACCATCACCACAATTTGATTGTACGTACTATCGATTTATTTTTCAGCTGAATTGAGGTATAATTGACAAAAAAAGGTATTTAAACTATACAACATGATGATCTGATGTAGTTGCTATGAAAGGATTCCTTCCATCCAGTTTATTAACACATCAGTCATCACATAGGTTTACATTTTTTGGGGGGTGCTGAGAACCTTTAAGTTCTACTCTTAGCAAATTTCCATTATGTATAATGCAGTGTTATCAACTGTAGTCACCAATTTATACATCAGCACCTCAGACTCTGTTCATCTCGTAACTGAGAGTTTGCGCCCTTGTATCAAACATTTTCTATTTCCTCCACCCTGCTATTCCAGTATGAGCTCATGCTGTTTGTATGAGTTCAGCTCTTCTTTTTAAAGATTCCACTTATACAAATAAATAAACACTTCACATATAAATGCCATGCAGTATTTGTCTTTACTTGTCTGATTTCACTTAGCATAATGCTCTTCGACTTCATCCATGTGCTCACAAATAACAGGATTTCATTCTTTTTTAAGGTTGAATAATATTCCATAGTGTGTGCATACATGTGCATATATGTATATATGCATGTTTGTGTTATATATGTGCACATGTGCATACCCATATGTCACATTTTTCTTCATATGCCCAACTTGTATGGATATCCGTGGGCACTTGTGGCCATTCATCAATCTTAATGCTTACAGAATCTTGTAATGACAGCACCATCAGGGGTCCCCCTCAGAGCAGTTATCATCATGCACTGTGGTCTGTCATGTCACAGTGCCTTTCTTTATGCTGTCCTCCCTGTACTGAAATCCTTTCCACACACTCCTCTTTATATCCCTCATGGCATGTGCCCTCCCAAAAAGCTCCCCCTGATCTCTCCGTTGGACTCTGTGCCCCTCCCTTTGGCTTCTGCCCACTGGTAGGCGTTTAGATTGTTTGCATGTCTTGGCTATTATGAATAATGTAATGCTGCATGAATGTGGGAGTGCAGACATCTTTTCAAGATAAGGTAGCATGTCTTTTGAGTAGCTGCCCACAAGTGGGATTGCTATATCTTATGGTAGTTGAATTGTTAATTTCTGGAGGAAACACTGTACTGTTTTTCATAGTGGCTGTACCAGTTCAAATTCCCACCGACGGTGTATAATTCTTCTCTTTTTTCTGCATCTTTACTGGCATGATCGCTTGTCTTTTTGACAATAGTCACTTTAACAGGTATGAAGTGGTATCTCATTTTGGTTTTGATTTGCTTCTTGATGATTAGTGATGTCGAACACCTTTTCAGGTGCTTGGCCATTTGAATACCTTCTTTGGAAAAATATTCAGATCCTGTTCTATCTCTTAATTTGTGTATTTGGGAGTATTTTTGCTATTGAGTTGTGCCAGTCCCTTGTATGATTTAGATATTAATTCCTTATTTGGATTTGAGGTTTGCAAATATGTTCTTCCATTGCATAGGCTGTCTTTCAATTATATGGATGATCTTCCCTGGGCAGAGGCATTTGAATTTAATGTAGTCCCACCTGTTCATTTTTGCTTTTGTTGCCTTTGTTTTTGGTGTCAAGTTTAAAAAATCTTCTCCAGGACGGATGCCAAGGAGATTACTCTCCATGTTCTTCTCGGAGTTTTACAGTGTCAGGTATTAAGTTCAAGTCTTTAATCTGTTTTGAGTTGAGGTTTGTGTATGGTTCAAGAATCAGTCCAATTTCAGTCTTTCTCATGTGGCTCTCCAGCTTTCCCCACACTATTTATTGAAGAGACTGTTTCCCTGCTGTATGTTCTTGGCTCCTTGGTCATAAATTAATGGATCACATATGCATGGGTTTATTTCTGGGTGCTCTAATTTATTATATTATCTTTGCATTTGTTTTTATGCCAATACCATATTGTTTTAATAGCTTTATAATAAAGTTTAAAATCAGGAAGTGTGATCTCTCCTGCTTTGTTCTTCTTGCTCAAGACTGCTTTAGCTATCTGGGATTTTTGTGGTTTCATAAAATTTTAGGGTCGTTTGTTCTGTATTTGTGAAAAATACCATTGTAACTTTTGGAAGGTTTATAATCTATAGATAGCTCTGGGTAGTATGGGCATTTTAGTAATATTCTTTCAGTCCATCAACATGGCATATTTTCTTATTTGTGCCTTCTCAATTATTTTCTTCAATGGTTATGGTTTTCAGTGTATCAATATTTCACTTCCTTGGTCTCCTTTTTATTCCCTTTGTTGTTAGTATAAATGGGATTTTAAAATTTTTCCCTTTTGATAGTTCATTGCTGGTATAGAGGTGTAACTGATTTTTGTATATTGATTTTGTATTCTGAAACTTGACTCAATCCATCTATTAGTCCTCACAGCTTTTTGTTGTTGTTGTTGTACTCTTTCTTTAGGGTTTTCCACACATACCATGTGCAAACAGAGACTATACAAATTGTATGCTATCTTTCTGATTTGGAAGTTTTTAATGTTTATGTTTTTCCTAATTTTTCTGTCTGGGATGGTCAGGACTCTGGTGAATCAACGTGGTGGGAGGGACATCCTCGTCTTGTTCCTCATCTTTGAGGCAAAGCTTAGAGATTTTCACCACTGAATGTGATGTGAGCTCTGTGTGCTTGTCATGCATGGCCTTCGTTATGGTCAGACGCTTTCCCCGTCTAACCAGTCGGGTGGGAGTTCCCATCGCGAAAGGATGTTAACTTTTGTCAAATGCTTTTTCTGCTTCCACTGAGACAATTGTATGATTTTTATCCTTCATTTTTTAACATGAAGCATCATATTTATTATTTTGTAGAATTTGAACCATCCTTCCTTTTCTGTGGGGGGAGAATAAATTCCACTTGATCGTGGTGTATGATCCCTTTAATGTGTTACCGGTTTCAGTTTGTTAATTCTTTGGTAACAATTCTTGCACCTAAAGAGATATTGGTCTATAATTTTCTTTTTCTGTAGTTTCCCTTTATGGCTTTTGTGTTAGGGTAACCTTGGCCTCATTAAATGAGTTTGGAAATGGTACCTCCTCTTCCATTTTTTGGAAGTTTGAGAAGGATTGCTATGTATTCAGTGAATGGTAGAATTTACCAGCAAAGCCACCTGGTCCTGGACTTTCCTTTTTGGAAAGGTTTTTGATTACTGAGTCAAATTCTTACTAGTAATTGTTCTGTTCAGATTTTCTGATTTATGATTCAGTTTTGGTTGGTTGTATGTTTCTAAAAATGTATCCATTTTTCTACATTGTCTAATTTGTTGGTATATATTTGTTCCTAGTCACCACTTAAGATTCTATGTTTGTATGATATCAGTTGCAATGTTTCCTCTTTCATTTATAGCTTTGTATAAGTATACTTTCATCTTGTTTAGTTCAGCAAAACATTCTGTTTTGTTTTCCTTGTCAAAAATATCACCTCTTTTATTAATGATCTCCTTTGTCTTTGGCTTAAATTCTACTTTGTCTAATATAAGTATGGCTACCTCTGCTTTGTTTGGTTTCCATTTTCCTTCATTTTCAGTTTGTGTGTTTTCTTAAAGCTGGAGTGAGTCTCATACAAGCAGCATATATTTGTTTTTTTCCCATTTAGCCATCTGTCTTTTGATGGGAGCATTCAGTCCATTTACATTTAAAGTAATTATTGAAGGTATGAATTTACTATTTTCCTTCTCCCAGTAAGGGCAGAAAAGTAGCAGGATTTAGGTGTTGAAATGACAGAAATTTCTACAAAAGGGAGAAAGTAATAGTTTTGTAAAATGTTGGTGGTGCATATTTGGCTTTTGCTTGTTGGTCCTAGTTGGAGTCAAGGTCCAAAAATAGAAAAGCTAGAAGACACTGCCATAACTACTCTGAGCTGATTGCTACAGAGGTTGTGTTTGCTCTGGCTGCCACAGAGATTGTGGGTCAGGATTCATTTGTTGTATCTTGTCTAGCCATGGTCCACTGGAGTATTTAATCTCTCATTATAATAAAGTAAAATTTAAAACAAAATGTAACACCTCAGAGTAAATTAATTGCAATCCCTTTTTAAGGATCTATGCCAAATATAATATACTAATAAACTGCATTTGCTTGTTATATTTTTTACCCCAAACCACATCACTTCTAAAGTGGTAGAACTGACATAAGTTTAATAGTGTAAAATAAAATGCAATATCTAAAATGAAAATATTACTAATTTATATTTATAAGAAAACAGAATACTAATTTTAATCTGAGCTTATCACTGCCTAACACATTTGAAGTCCTTCGGGAGGAAGCTTCTGTAGAATGGGGGGCCAAGCAGCACGGTCAGAGCATCAAGACGAAGTAGAAATAAAATTCATTGTATGAGCAGAGCTGAGAAAGTGAGATTGTTAGTCACTTGGATTTGAGAAAGTCTTAGGATGGATGTTTTTTTTAACTCAAGTGTGGTAATCTGCACCAGAAACACTGGGAGGGATGGCTGTCAAAAATCCACACTGCTGAGGCCCACGAGTGGGAGCATTTAATGGACCAAATTTTATAGACTTTGAAGCCTCACATTTAAAATAAAATGATTCTTCCCAAGGTCTTTCAGGGTGCATGGACTAGTAGGTATTTTGTTTATTTGCTTTTTATAATTACTAGCACATTTATACATGTAAAAACAAAAAGAATAACTTAATGAAACTATAATGTTGCATAATATACTGTGATTTAGAAGAGCTTAGGGGAAAAATATTTTTAAAAGTTAGGAGAATTACCACAATTTATTTCTTGTTTATTTTATAAAAATAAAAAACATAATAAATTATTTTAATTAGCATTATCTTGAAGAATTTGTATATATACTTGTATACACAAAGTATAATTCTTTTCCCAGTAATATTTCTCAGGTTTCCATATTTTTTCTGTATTTGAAATAGAAACAACAAGGTAAATTTTTATCTCCTTTATTTTTGTCTCTATATCTGTCTAGTTTCATTCTTCTATATGGTAACTGAGGAAACTTGCCAATTCTGTTTTACAGAATGATGTCACTTCAAAGGATCTTGGGATTATTGCTTTTTAGAGAAAATACACATCTAGTAATAATTTTTATTCTGTGCTCAAAGAGTTGTCCTCGGTGTTCCTTAAATACTTTCACTTGCTCTTATTCTGTGACAAAATTTATTCAATCCCCCAAATTGTTGTCATTTGGAAAGCTAATTAGAGGCCTTCCAGAGTGTTCTGTCCTTTCCCAAAAGACACATTGAAATAGGAAGGCAGTAAACCCTGTCCCTAGTATCTGAGCTCAAAAAGAAAGACCAGAGCAAGGAGTCTTCAATAATTTAACATCTTTTTTCTCTCCAGAATATTGTATCGCTGGTACATAGAACTCTGGCTAAAATTAAATATCATTTTCTTTGCTCTGTGCTATACATAAATGCTGTGTACTTAGGAACTGCAAACTCTGGGCCACGGATCAAATCCAGCCCATCACCTAATTTTTAATATGGTTTTATTGGAACACTAATGCCCCTTTATTTACCTATTACCTAGGACTGCTTTGAAGGCACAGCTTCAGAGTTGAGTAGTTGTGACAGAGTCAACACAGCTCACAAAACAACATGTTCACTACCTGGCTTCCCAGATATAATAAGGCCGATACTTCTTTTCAGTAATTAATTAACTTTTAACTCAGAAAAATGCCCTGAAGTAAAGGTAAAAATGAACTATTCTCTCATTGTTCTGAATTTTCATTGCTGATGTCCTTCCTGGTGAATTTCCACGGTGAGTTTGTTTTTCTCCTTTGAACCTTAGTTCTCGAATCACCTCTCCCACAAAGCTTTTCTAAATGCCTCCAAATTGAATGAATCATTCCTCTGTGCTATCTTTATATTTGGAACATGCTTGTACTGCTACAGATTTCACTGTGATGTTTAATTACATTTTGCATTTCTGTGTCTCCTGCTATACTGTGAACTCCTGGAGGAGGAGAATAGAATTAGTTCAGTGTTCAATGAGTGTTTATTGAATTATACTGCATTAGCATAGTGTTCTAAGGACTGCTGGCTATGTTTGCTAGGCCTAGTTTTATACTATATATGAGGCCAAGTAGGTGAAAGAACCAAGCAATATGGAAGCAAATTAATTGTGTAATATTGCATGGAAAGGAAACCAGAACATTTTATTAATTAGAATTTTTAAAAGATGGTTTTGTTTTCATAGCTTTAGAATTCATTAACCTAGAGATGGGGACAGGGAGAAAGAAGGAGGGGAGAGGGAGAGAATATGTTGGAGAATGAATAATGAATGCCCATTTGCAGAGAGTGAACCTCTAAATGATTAGAAATAAAATTTAAAGCTAACTTTCAAAATATAAGATATAATTTTAATCCCCTTTTTACAAAATAAATTTTGTATGCATACATAAATATGAATATACATACAAGCCTACATATGATTACATAAATTAGACTGAATTCAGAAAAAGAAATAAGTCCCATTAAAAATATCTTTGAATAGTCATATATTATAAAAACTTAAGAAACACATAGTGATTCATAGAGAAAAAAACTGTGGAAGTGTCAAACCCTGGGTCTTGGTGGGCCATTAAGTGAATGCTTTTTTTCTGGGCTTTAAGTTAAACACAGGATACAGCCTTTACCACTGAGTTAGAATAAAACAATAGCATGTTCTATAGGAATGTAGGAAGTTCAGAAAAGAACAAAAGAACTTCATAAATTAATGTTCTTTTTCTTAGGCTAACACATTTGAGTGTTTTGTGCAGGCCCAACACATACTAGGTACATGGTAACCCTGCTTTAATGAATTTTGTGTCTAGGGAAGATGAATTCTCTAGTCTTTCTTTTTCTCTCCTTTCTTCCCTTTTCTCTCTCCCTCTCCTACTTATATCTTCTTGTTTTCTGATGGCTTTATTCTCAGGGGTATCTACATAGAGGTAGAAAACATGGCCACTAGGTGGCCATCAAGAACTCTAGTAGGTTTTACGCGAACAATTATAAAGGACACGTGGACCACAACAAGGGGGGGAGTGGAAATGGGAGAGGGAGGCGGGGAGGGCCAGGGTGGTGGGGAGGGGTGGGGGGGAAGGCAGAAAACTGTGCTTGAAAACAGTAAAAAAATTGTAATAAAACAAAAAAGAACTCTAGGTTTCAATCACCCCTGGCGTGTAAGGATTTCATCAAGAGAAAAAGAAAGGGGGCGAGGGAAGGCCACTTTGCTGCTAGTCCCAGGGAGATTCTGAGATTTTGGCCTGCCCTACAACACATGACAGTTTCAGAGGTATAGAAGTACTCTTTCTTATGTATGTGAAACAAAAGGTAGGCTTGACTAAGGCTAATCAAACAGACTGTGTTAACAGTTGCTGTGGCATAGTTATACAAAGGAGATTCTAGGCAGCCAAACAAAAGAAAAATGTCCAGCACAAAAACCATGGCTGTTCCTCATGTCATCACCTAAAGCAGGTGGGAATTACTCTTTTCAAATACCCTTCACATCCCATAATAACTCATTTGCCTTTGAGATTAAGATTAATAATAATGTCAGAACAGTATGGACTTTGGGGCCAAAGAGACCTGTATTTGAAACCATAATATACCTTTTCTTAGCACCTTGACTTAATATTCTCATCTATAAAACTGGGTTTAATAAGATAACCTCTTTTGTAAAAATTTTTTTGTGGCATCTGAAATGGAAAACATAGTTATCATTGCATTTATTATAATTAAAAATAATCTATATGTGAGGTTTTACCTTTAGGTTGTAAGTATTGTGAAGGCTGGAATATTTTTTCCCAAGTGGGTAATACCATTGCCAGCAGGTAGTATATGAGTTATAAAGGGTAGGAATCTCTTACCTTGCTTTGACTTCTTGAAGATTGTTACTTGATTGAAGACTCTGACTCTCTGCAATGCCACATAAGAAACTGCCAAACTGCCAGTTTTCTGATCATATCCATTAGCCTTCTGTCTGAAGAAAAATATCAGAGATACAGTGTACAGTTAATAGATGCTTGTGGCATAAATGCTAGTATCTCCGTTTTTAAAATGGGACAACCAAGGCCCAGCAATATTAAGTAATGTCTGAAGATTACCCATGAGACCAGTTCATTATTTTGGTGGGAATCAGACATGGTTCATTTATTTCTGCAGTCACTACATTCAAACATACTCTGTTGAAACTTCCTTTCTTATGCATTCGTATTATCTAAGGCAGAGCCTATGTCTCTTTACTCCACTTCGCTCTAGTCTACTTAATCAATATTCCTTCTAAAGCAATGCTCACTACGTCCCCTCTTTCTAATGCTACCCAGGCCCCCGGGGGAGAGGCCTGAATTGTGGAGAAGGCCTGCTCTTTTCTCTACTGCTCTAAACCCTCTATTTCAGTCCATGTTCCTCTGTTGTTGAGGCCCGAAGGAGGAGTTAGAGAAAAGGACTGAAAGCCATTAGCTTGATTAGCACTGTTGGTTCCTCCCTGTATCCTCTGCATAATAAATAATCCAATGCTGGCTCTCTCATGGCTTGCCCGGGTGAGTTTGGGGAGGGAGTAGGTGAATTTGTCTTGCTCACACACACTTCTCTAACAGAAAAGATCCCCTCTGGCTTTGTATTTTCTGGCTTCACAGATTTTTTTTTTAGTTCAGCTAGTCACTACCTGGGAAGGCTCACCTGATCAGCAGTCCTCTTGGTATGGGTGCCCAAAAGATGTGGTTACTGCCAACAGTGTGCCTTTCACCCACCCAAAGGTCACTTGCCCTTCCCACAGTAAACTGTTGTTCTGTAGACTGTTTTGCTGCTATATCTTCCTGCTATCTCAACGCCATTCATTTCTCCTTCTCATCTTGGCAAGGTAGAAAGTATTGCGAGCCCACTGCCCAAGACACCCAGTACCAAGAAGATCTTGGTATCCTTTTCTTCGGTAGCCCGTTTCTCAAAGAGTGATTCGCTTGGTGTGCCTCCTTCACTTAGCTTGGCTTCTTGGGGAGAGGCCATCCCTTCCATCCCCAAATAATCTCTCACCAAGAACATTACACTCCTGACAAGTCTTTCTTTTCCTTTTCCCTCATGACTCTGCTTATGTATATTGGAGGAGTGGAGTCTGCTCAGGTCACCAGGCTAGGTCTGCCCACTTAGCAGGTTTTCTGGAGATGGATCTGGAAACTTCATAAGGCTTTTTCAAATGTGGGCATGCCTGAGGTTTTCACCTGTGAGACTTTATCTTATATTCTCCAAGACCCATGGAAAATTTCCTTTTGACATTGCTACAGAGGTTGACAACCTTCTTTAAATACTAGCTTCTACTAGTCCATTACTACTAAATAATTGGTTATTTTAATGCAAACGTACAACCACCAGAGAAAATCCAATTAGAGCTGGTAAGGAAGTATTCAAAAAAGCTTCCTGATCTGACTGGTGTGCCCCAAACCTTGTGTGTCTTTTGCTGTTCATTTTAACCAATTTTCACAGCATGCCGCATAAGATCTGAGGTCTGCCAAACACTAGCAGCTTCTAATTTTGCAAACTAAATTGTACTATCTGTCCTTGGTTTCCTGCATTGTCATTGATTATATCTGTCCCTACCTACTTTGCAGTGATGTTGAATGAGTAAATGAATAGAAGGAAGGCCTGGTTTCCTATCTGTTCTATGATTTGGACAGGGATTTCAGTTGTCTCACTAGTCTGGGGAATGGTAACAAAGATTATTGCATTTTATACTTGAATTACAGTGCCATTGATCACAATGAGAAGAACATATTCCCAGATAGGTTTAAATATATTTATTTCTCAAAACTTGTTTGGTTGAGGTTGTATACACTGGACTTCACGATATCAACACAAGTTCAAGTTTAACTGAAGCAAAAATGGTAGCATAGTACTTTAAAAAAGTTGTGTTCATGGTTAGTTTATATCAGTTAATGAAACATGCACATTATAAGAAATCGTGTTATATAGACAATTAGTTCATTATTGCTACAGAATAGACCAGAGTATTCTGCTCACTGGTCATAAAAAGGACAGTCTCATCTTAACAGGCTTGGTGCACATTGCTCTCACATCCCCTTCACCTGCCGTTTTATTTCCCAGAGGACACATTAAAATGTTTTACCCCATTTTTTAATGTAGAGAGTTTTTAAGCCAATATCTTATGTTGAAGTTACTGTGGCATATTAGAGAAAGAAAATTTACTTTAAAAAGCAAAATTATTCCACATGTGCTCACAAAATGACTACTTGCTTTTAAATTAGATGATAAATCATTTGATCATTTGAATAATATCATAGCCTTTCAAAATAAATAGGAAAGACAGTTTCCTATACTTTTATTTTGCTTCTAAAGCTGATTATCACATAACTATATAATGCTATAAACAAAAGAAACAGTGATATTATTTATTAGTCAAAGGTCAAAGGACAAAGGTTATGTCCTGCACATTTTGCATTAGTGCACAGGCATATGGATTCTTTTTGCATCCTTTGAAAGTGGAATGAGTCTTGTTACAGGAAGGGAACCCTCTTGGAGGGAACACGGAAGAGTCATGGTCAGTTTTTTAGTCAAAAAGTACTCAGGGTGCACTCTACCAGCCACCATAAATTCCTCTTCATTTAATCTTTTTAGTAAAGCCTGTTTTTAAGTTCGTTAAAGGATGTGTCAACCACTAAGGCCTGACTATCAATAACATATTTTACCTAAATATTATTTTTTTCAAAATTTAAAATTTTCAAATTGAGAGTTGTTGAGAGATGGAATTTCAGATCATAAGCATAATCCTGCAGAAAAATCCATGGTACCACTAAGAATGCAGCTGCTAGGATGTGGACCCTGTCCTGAGACCAGAACTGCTTAGAGAGCATTTGAAATTTAAAGTGGCAAGTAGTCATCAACTTTACCACAATGTGAGTTAGTAAGTGAGGCTATACGTTCCACAATTTCTTTAATGTCTGAAAGTAAAAAATAAGGTGTTTGGTTCCATGAAGAGAGAAATATATTTAATTAAATATATTCACAAAATGCCCTATTAAGGTAGAATATACATATTGCTTTTGTATTTTCCTTTTTCAATCCAGGTCCTTTCAGCTGATTTTTGACTGGTAAGTGACTTGAACTAATTGGTGGCTCAGCCAAGTCTCGTCGGAAATAGGGCAGAGATTTGTACCGGAATGGACAGTTATGCAAATATGACATTTGTGCCCAGTGTTTTTTATTGTTTTAATTTTTTATTGTTGTTCAAGTACAGTTTATAATCAATTCCATCTTTCTGCTCCAAGCCTCTGAAATTCATCTGGAGACCCAGGATAGGGCATCAACCACAGAACTCATTTGTTCTTGTGATTTTCTGTTTGTTCTTTCCTGCTATGTTGGACAAAATCTTGCTTTTAAAAACTCAAATTATTTTTGCCAGCTTTATTAAGGCACAGCATGACTTAAGGAAATGTAATCATAATCCCATCTTTTATGTAATTAATGTTTAGTCCTATCCTATAATATTTTTCCGAAACATAAAATCTCAGTGGTACCAAGGCAGTGTATGTTATTTTTCTTAAAAAAAAAAAAAATCCCACAGAGTGATCTGAAAGGCCGTTAAATCCAGCATGGGAACTTGAGTTTGCAGGGCAGAGTAAGGTAACCTCACAAATAGGACTATTTTCATCTGGGCAGAGAGAATCAGTGCAAAATTGCTATGAATGAATAGTAGCATGGTGCATGGGAGGGGTTTGGAGAGGGAATAATGACTTCATCCCAAAGAATTCTTGTCTTCTTTCACCTCTGAATAATAAACAGTCTATCATAACAAAGATACAGGCAGAAATGAGCACTAATGACGTCAACGATTGGATGGTGTTTATAACCCGTGCCCACTAAAGTGCCAGCTAGACTGTCAATGCCAGAATTGCCTTACCCTTTACTGACTGCTGCTCTGGAACTGTGCCCAAGGCGAACTTCCTGTGAGGTCAGACCTACCCTGACTATACACCTTGTAAAGATGTGACTGATAACTTGGCTGACTCCAGGTTGCTGACCTGCCTGTGGTCACAGGAACAAATGACTAGAACAAATATATTTGATCTGTAAAGCAGACACGAAAATTCTTCCCCCCCAAAATAGCCTTCATTTTCTAATTGCCGTTATGGGAGGAAAATATTTGTCTTTCATTTCAATGTACTGAAATATCCCAGTGATAGCCTACTCCTGGCCAATTAAATCTGAATGAAAATGATATATAGATACATTTGATACTTTCCTTATATTTCAACTATTATGGCAAAAGTGTTAAGTTTAGAATTTGAGGGGTGCTGGGCGCAGAGACAGAGAGAAAGAGAGAGAAATAAAACATGAACAACTTCATTTAGGTTCCTCAAACCATACCCAAGTGACTCACTTAAGCTTTAGCAGTTTGAGTAGTCTACGGCCTGCCGATGAAGAGGCTATACCCCATAAAACAAGCCAATTTCTTGCTAGAGTAATGTAATGAACCATAGAATATCTGTCGATATAACTAACTTTGCCTATTCTATCAAATTAAACTGAGCCTTTTTTAAAGTTTCACAAACCTAGTAAGACATAGTTTCTTTTAAATTCTTAATGCAACATATAAGAAAAGTGATGGTCCATGAAAAACCTCGGAAAACTGTAAAGGTGTAGAATTCTGGAGACATTTAAAAAGTCGGGATGAAGAATTTGCTAATGTAAACTCCAGGCCATTTGCTGTTCTTAAGTACAGAATTTTCTGGCATTTTGGCTCAAACCTTCTGCAAAACTAAATGTATCGGCTAATATGTAGAGAAGCAAAGGGCTCTTGACAATATCCCTTTTACTGGGTACTTTATGGTCAGAGATAATGACATTTGCACATTATCAATGTGCTTTGAATGGTAGTTGGACATGACCAAACCATGAGATATAAGGATGTATTAAAAAGGTAGATTCTGCAAGTCATACCTGAATCTCTATCTCAATTGCTGTGAATCTTAACTCCTAGACAGTCAAATTGTTTTCAATATACCATTTGTATTTAGTATAGTGTCAGTTCCTAAAAATCGTAGAAATGTGTTTTAACTGTTAAATGGTATAAATTTCCATCTGCTTTTTAAGGGTTCACTTGTGGAATTAGACCTGCTGCATACTGTGAGAACACACAGCCACTCACAGATATAATTACCATTCTCCAGTGAATTTCCTTTTTAACTTCTCGTTTGTTGTCCTGGTCCAGAACTTAATGTATTATTAAAAATATTGTCCACTATAAAGCATAATAATTGAAAATAAAGTCTCAAGGTATTGGGCATCGCATTGATATTTAGCCCCAAGTTTGAACTTAAACCTTTTGCTAACTGTTGCTATTTTGAAATTCAACCTCCAATTTGTTCACCTGCAAAAAGGTGTGGCCTGCTGAACTTGACCAATGCCTTTAACAGAGTCAGGAATAAAATTCATGTGTCCTGACATGTCATTCCAGTGACCTTTTATCGACAATGTGTTGTATGGTCTATGCTTAACTTGATTGCAAATATTTTTAATGAGGTTGTGGGCAATGAAACAGAAATAAGGACACCAGCCTTTGAGTCATTACACTTCACGAAGCAGCTACTTTCTGATTTCTAGAGAGGCTGCAGAGCTGGTTCCACGTGGATATGTCTCTGAGCTTATTAAACCACTATTATTATATACGAAGTTGGCTGTGTGTGGAAATTAAATTTCCTAGAGGACATCTCAACCCCTTGTGAGTTCAGAAGCAATTCTTAGAGGTGAAACGTGGAATTAGATTTTATGATTTTGCATTGCAATTGTACCATCAAACGATTATAAGCTCAGACATGTTTCTTATCCTGCGAAGTCCTGGTTTCCTCATCAGTAAAGAGGAGTTACGGTAACTTATAATTCAAAGAGTTGTTTTGAAGATTAATGCAGGTAACAGATAACAGATGTAGACCTATAAGATAGTCAATATGAAATTGAAGACATATTTACTATTTCACTGATTAAATTGTTTGCTTAATATAGCTAGATTTTTCCATATTTATTGAAGATCTTAATGTATCAAAGTATTACTAAAATAAAAATTAACCATATATATTATAGTCTACTTTTAAAGTATATTTTCCTTAAGTTATACTTTAAAATATACATTTAGTATGGTTTTAAAACTCCTTCTGAACTATATTTTTTATTGTAAACATCTCATTTTAGAAGTTTAAAGTAATTTATTTTTCCCCATTTTGCTAATAATGTAAGGTCATGAAAAATAAAAAGGGAAGCCATTTACCTTGACCTTTAACTCATGTATGTATGTATAAGGGAAAGGAAATGGCTTTTTACTTTTGATACTTTTACCTAGGAAAAATAATAAGCTTGCTGTTAATTTTGTATGCTCTCTGGGAACTAAGTGTTTGCTATTTAGCTTGAAAGATATACCACCTCTGATGAATTTTTTTCTCATGTGGTGGCTAGGACAACATGACTATAAATGTCATCTCTGACAAAATGGCTTCCCCATTTTAGAACTTTCCCTGGCATTTTTTTTTGTGTGAACTCCCTCCAGCTAAAGTCTACCAGAAATAAACCTATGATCGAACAATTTGGATTTATTGTTCATTGAGGTGACAAAAAACATACACCGTAGGGAATCATGGGGCATCTCAGTAACGGGTTGTTAGAAAGATATGTGATTTGGGCTCATAGTAGGTGGCTTGGGGGGCGTTTAAGGAACCAGCATTTTCCTGTTGATTGGATACTGTCAGGAAGCAGAAATAACTTTATGACTGGGTATTTCAATAAACCTGACCTAGAAAGAGGGAAGACGAGACTGCGACTGAACTGTAACTGGCAGAGAAGTAGCAGTCCTTGATATTAGGCAGGATACGCGGAGATGTTTGGTCAGTTTTTTTTAATTAGAAATAAGATTTTTATGCTTTTGTCTGTGTTTGAAAATGATTGTGGCGTAGTCTCCTTTTTTATGTTTTATTTTTTTTGTCTTCATCTATCACGGTCACAAAGTGACCTTGTCTGATCCTAATGTTCTGTGAAGTTGTTTATCTCACCAGGAAAATACCATGTTCCAGCTGCGAATGGCAGAAAACCATCAGGCGCTGTTTTTCTTTTTCTTGCTGTGTTCATAATATACAGGGTCAGTAAATATTGGCAAATAAAACCAATATTTACTCAGTAACAACTAAGTACCGGGACTGTGCTGGATGCTTCAAATGTATGATTACATTTGTACTGCACAAGAGTCTTAGTTTTATAAAACACGAACACTATCTTTATTTGCAACTGAGATGGAGAATCAGAGAGATCATGTGATTTACCTAATGTCACACACATAGTAAGGATTAGATCTTCAAACTGTCTCTTTTCAAAAAGCGTGTCCTTGCACTACGTCATAGTTCTTCCTTGTGTTTCAGTTAGCATACTGGAGACAGAGGTGTTAAACACACTTTTCATACAAAAGAAGTTGGGTGATTCTCTTCAAAGCTGCACCACGCATTATGGAAACAAGGACTCCAATTAGAACTGTTGTCTCTTTTAGAATCTACTTACATGAAGTTAGCAGCTTTTTCTAATAATCTAACTACCTGTAGTTCCAGAAAATATGTACCAGAAAGCAAAATGGAATCACTGGGGAGGAGAGTCCTGCAGACTAAGCATGTTGCTAACTACTGGTAGAGGATAGAAAACCCTAATTACTAACACACACATGTTCTCAAAGGCCAAACACATTCGACACCTTTTAGTATAAAGACAAATAGCATAATCAATCTCTAAGGCCATCATACTGTATGATATTATTATAGTCCTATGGTGATAATATAGTATCATGGCTAAGTTTTCTAAAAATGTAAAGTAATATGCCTTTTTATTGGGTTTATGAAGGTAACACATTTAAGAAAGTATGTTTAAAAAGTCTGAAATACAACATGTTAATTGCTAAATGAATAAAATGCTGTAATCGAGAAAATTTACTACTTATATCACTACTTTAGGTAAAATTGACATTATGGTAATGTTATTAAAGATGGAAACCAAGTAATCTCATCCCCATTTGATGACTTGATTAGAATTTTGTCTTCATTCATGGGATTTGCTTAAATGATATAGGTGGTTATGAAAGTTTAAAAAATAATGTACAATGTAAACCTAATGTTGAAAAATAGTCGAGTATGATAGTTTATTCCGAAGGTGAAATAAAATTGGTATAAACTGAAGAAATTATTGTATGTTACACCTTAAAATAGCTAAGAAACTAAAGCAACTAATATTAATCCAGAAAGATTAATATCAGGAAAATCAGTTCTATGGGCTACAGAGTCATCTGGATGAGAGGTGGGAACCATCAGCCTATGAAAAAATATAGCGTGCTGAAATGTTTTATTTAGTCTACAGAGTATTGATGTGCTCGATATTTTTCCTGAAAAAACATAAGCTGATTTCTATAGAGATAAACAATGAGCCAGCATGGGGGTGGCAAAGACGTCGGAGTCACATGTTTCTGTATGACATAGTCAGCAGGTGCTAACTGCCACCTGCCTTTTACGGGGCTGTGGTCCTGAGAGTCACACCTGCACTTTAGCCGCCTATCCCGGGTTCCTGCGGACATTGGTGTTCACGGCCCTACGCAGGACGTTATTCAGAGTTCCTCTGGCTCTGATTCTTTGTGCTCATCAGCGTGTTTCTGTTGAACTTTCTGACTTTTCATGCACACCTTTATCTTTATGTGTGTGCACAGCCAACAAGAGGAAAAAAGCAATTTTTCAGAGACTGCACATGTGTTTTATCAACTGTATACGTTTTGCCAAGAAAGTTTTCCTTTTAAATTTAGTTTGTCAGTGTATCTATTTTTAATAGAATCTTAAAAATTATGTAGGGCATTCATTCAAGTAGTCATATTTTCAGTATATTAATTTTATTTATAAGTCCAAGAGTTAGAATTATATTTAAATTATGATAAGTTTGCCTCCAATGTGAAAATACAATTATGAAATCATACCAGAAAGTAAAGCTCCCTTATTTTACTCAGTGTATTTTTCTGGCTTTTTAAGTTTACTTTATATAAGATTAGCAGCCTCCTTATGGTGCTTCAGAGGCTTCACAAATCTTTTTGTAGAAACATCTCATTAATTGATGTCTTGATGTATTGATTAAAAACAGAACAAATTACATTTTACATTAATGTTTTTATTCTTCAACTATAACTTTAGTTGATACTTTTGCAACTGTAAATACTAATTTTTCAGGTATAATGGCTGCATCACATTTCCACCAGTTTTTAATTTTATCATAATAAGATATAACTACCCATTAAGATGCAGTCTATTATGAATAATAGCCTACAACAATAAATTTCTCACAATAACTTGTTTAAAATATCATATGATTTACATTTTTTTCTTTGATCAAAACTGAACTTTGTGTATATAATTGGCTTGAAATCCTAAATGCAGAATAAGATTTTGTATACATTATTAAAGACCATATATTTTTATTTAAGACATTGTATTCACTATTATGATCCTTCCCAAGTATAATAGAATGTTTGAAAGGCTCTGTTTCATATTGTTATACTATAGATCCATTCATTTGCTAGAAATATTCATCTTCCAGATTACTACTCTTTACATGAATAATACATATTCTAATTTTTACCTTAATATCTGATAGTGTATTCATGACCTCTTTGAAGACTTTCAATACACAACAGACTTTCTGTACTAAAAACTTTCTCTGCTAAAACTGGCCTGTTTTCTTCTGGCTTTCCTATTGAAGAGACCACCACCAAACCTGTCAGGCACTCATGTAGAATTTAGGACATGTTGATTGTAACTTTCTGGAAGGTCATGTCTAGCAAGATGTAGGTCAGACTAGATTCCTTACAGCTAAGCTGGATGATGATGGATTTTGGAAGCAAAGAGACTATGAATGGTTTTATCTCATCTACCCCAATTTCATAAGGGGAAAGAATTACCTGAATATAGAGGCACCCAACAACTTAAGGATATATATAATTATATAAAATCAATGTTAAGCGCTAACACAAAACTCAGGAAGAGTTAGTCTAATAGAACTAAAGAGAACCATTCATACTGTGACAGTATTTCTGAAAGGAAAAAAATGTACATTTTAGTAAAATACTAATGCTGTTACCCATGTAAAATTTTTTTTCTTGTGCGAAAGGAGCTATTGTTCTGGACAAAAACTCTGTTTAGTTTTTGTCTGTAAACTAAAACACATTTTTCATTTCCACCAATAACTTAATTGATTTGGACAGTTTGAATGTGTCAGCTATGTAGAGCACAGGTGGCGAACACGAGGCCTGCGGGGCCGAATCCGGCCCCCCACCTTGTTTCTACCCGGCAGCGGGGCCCGCTCCTTGCCCCTAGTTAAGGAGCAGTTACATTTATGCAGTCCTAAAATGACATTTGCCCACCTGAAGGCAACCGTGAGGCTGATGTGGCCCCTGGTGAAAATGAGTTTGACACCCCTGTTAGAGCGTTGATCATTCTCGTTTAATGTCCCATTTGATCACTATCAACTTCACCTGGTCCACCTGACCGTGGAGCATCATTGTCCAGCGCAAAATCTCCAGCACAAAACTTCGCAAACTACTTTTGACATGTTTGATCAGTCACAACACCTTCTCCATACATGGCACAAACCTTTTCTTTTCTTTTTTTTTTTTTGCATTTCAGTTGCATTTTATCTTTCTTGAAATAATAAAACATAATATGCTGAAAATGTTGTGTATTTCCTTCCATCTTCAGTATTAAAACGACTAAATGCGTGCTGCTATGACAGCTGTCACAATACAACCAACAAAACTGTTTCAAATGTAGTTAAAGACAGCTAAGCACTCCCAGAGCCATCTGATGGGAAAACCAAACAAACTTTTTGGCCAACCCAACATGTGATGTGTTCTGTTTCAGAGGAGAGAACTAAGCACCAAAACTGGGGGTGGGAGGAAGATATGTTTTAGGACAGCAGTTGTTAGACTTTTACAAATTTGATTTCTAAGTGATGATTACTTTTTTTAAATTTCAGAAAATTTTCAGCTCCTTTTTAACTTCTAATTTTATTGTTAGCTTTACTTCATAGCCCTTTGGAGACTTCTACTGGGTCTTTATTCTGTAAAGCTGTTTTTTTCTTATTTCAAGATGACATTTTTAGTTGTTTTTTTAATTCATCGGGATGACATTGGTTAGTAAAATGAGAAGGGTTTCAGGTGTCCAATTCTATGACCCATCATCCATCTGTTTACTGCATTGTAAGATGACATTACCCGATATGTTCTCTCCATTATTTTAAACAGTTATCTGTTAGATGATAAAAATATGCATGTAACATTTTTTACTCACCTTTATTCTTTCTTCAACACTCTTCTTTTTCATATATAGATCAAAGCTTCTGATTTATATAATATTTTATCTCCTGAAATTTTTGTCTGGCATTTTGTTTGTCTTAGTATTTATTTTGCTTCACTTTTGAAGGAAAGTTTTGCTGAACATAGAAATCTAAGTTGGTATTTTTTTTTCTTCTAACACTTTACATATTTCCTCTACTTTCTTCTTACTTACATGGTTTCTGATGAGAAGTCCACTCGAATTTCTTACTCATGTTCTTCTAGAGGCAAGGTGTCCCTTCTGCATCATTTCCTTTCAGGAATTTCCCTTTGTCTTTATTTTTTTTTTTGAAATTTGAGTATGATATGTCTAGGGATAATAATTTTTAGTTTAGTTTGTTTGTTTTTGATATTTATCCTATTCAGTGTTCTCTGAACTTGCTGATGTCTGGCATTAATTTTATAAGACACAGCATTCTTCATTCAAACAGTTATTTTGCTTTGTTCTTTTATCCTTCTCCCTCCTGTGACCCAATTATACATGTTATACCACAGTCCACGGTTCTTAGATGTTTTTTAAAAAAATGTATCTGTTTGCATTTTGGCTTGAGCAGTTTCTGCTCACTGATTCTTTCTCCAGCCGTGTCTACTGCTAAAGCCTTGACAGGTATTCTTCCTTTCTGTCACAATGCTTTTGATTTCCAGCCTTTCCTTTCTATTTTCATGGAGCTCCATCTCTCTGCTCATGCCACCCAGCTGTCCTTGCGTGTTGTCTACTTCTGTCATTAGAGCCCTTAACATGTCATCCACTATTATTTTAAATTCCCATCTGCTATTTCAACATCTGTGTTACATATTTTTAAAGGTTTTATTTATTTTTAGAAAGAGGGGAAGGGAAGGGAAGGAGAGAGGGAGAGAAACATCAGTGTGTGGTTGTCCCTCACGCACCCCCTGCTGGGGACCTGACCCGCAACCCAGGCACATGCCCTGACTGGGAATAGAACTGCAACCCTTTGGTTCACAGACCCACACTCAATCCACTGAGCTATACCAGCCAGGGCAACATCTATGTTACATTTGAATCTCATTTTGGCTGTGTTTTATCTTTGTCATGCCTTGTAATGTTTTGTCATTGGAAGCCACACCTGTTGTATTGAGTAATAGGAACCAAAGTAACTTAAGATTTGAGTCTGGGGATCTATTAATCTGTCAAGGAGCTGGGTTGAGTGTTTGCTGTAGTTACAGGTTCCAGGAGATTCAAATTGATTTAGGATTACTGCTTTGGTCTTCCCTCTTGATTTTGGGCTTTTCTAGGAGAGCATGAGTCTGTGTCTCGCCACCCTTTCAGATGAAGTCCACTGTTGTCACATGGAGCCCCACTGATGTGTGTTAAGGTTTGAAGGAGGCCAAGCATTCCATGTTCTTATGATTAAGTCTCAGGCTTTTAGTGGGTCTGGGCCTCTGAACTGTGATCTCCATGGGAACTTCACGTGGCACCCTTCTCCCTTTGATTAAACAGAAAGGTTAGAACAGTCTGATGGGAATAATGTCTTTGTCTCAGCTGAGATAAGGCTGTCGTAAAGGCTTTCCCTCTGGAGACTAGGCCTTTGTTATAAACAATGTTCTTGGCTTATTTCATACTGATTATTCTCCCCCTTCTGTTAGTGCTAAGAGTGGCTTTTCTTGGATCTTCAGTGAAAATCTTATGGTATTCCTGGAAGGGAAACCCACAAAATAATGGGGTTTCCCTAACATTGAGGCTTCTAGCAGTTTCTCACTGTCATGCTGGTCCACACTCACCTCCAGCAGTTTGTTAAAATCGCCTTATACGTGTTTCTATCATTTCATCTTCCCGCTTCGGCTCCAGATATGCAGCTCTCTACTGGGACTTTGTGAATTTGCCTATCGCTCCAAATTTCATGGATGTGATTGCCCCACAAACTCAGTTCTTTCATGGAGCCAAGAACAGTTACCGATTTTCCCTATGATCAGATTTTTCTTGTAAAAACAGGAATGACAGCATACAACTTCTTTATACATTGTGACTAAAACTGGAACTTGATCTATGTCCTTGTTATTGTAATGAAGACCTCAGAAAATTTTACTCCTATGGAATGTGTGTGTATGTGTATACACATACATATATGTATCTACATATATATATTAGATGATTGACTGTTACTATCCTGTTATCACTCTGCAGTTTGTGTTAATTACTATAATACATATCTGATAAATATGATATAATATTTTAAGATACAAAGGCATATTTTTATTTTCATTCAGTTACCATCTCACCTACTCTTTTGAGAATGGAACAGAAAGCTAAAGGCAGGGGGCAGGAGGTCCCAAAACATAGGCTGTGTCCTGGAATGAATTTTGATCATCATCAGATTTTGTATTGTCAAGTTTTCCTTCAGAATTCTAAAAATTCTATAATTTTTGCCTGATGCAAAAATTATAACAAGTTCTCTGAACAACTCATTCTCTGAAATAATTCCACTCAATTTGTTTTAAATAACAACAACACAGTGACCCTTTGAATATTTGTTATTTCATCTTTTTCTCCCAAATTCTTCCTTCTGTTTACCCAGATGTTTAAGGTCATACCCTTTACCATAGCTGTATTATTTTCTCTAATATCATTTCTCTGGAATTTTCAACTATACTGGTAAACATTCCCACCGAAATAGATCAAGCATCCCTCAAATTTATGTCTAAAACTCAAATTATTGCTTCATCTGATAAAAGTCTTCCCATTTCTGTTAATGATATATTATAGTTGCAGGTCCACAAATTAAAATATTTGGAGTCATCTTTTGCTTCTTGACCACATAATTACTAAATCCATTGGCTTCTACTGCTAAAAACTCCCGCCTTCTCCATCTCCAGCCTGACCCAGATCTTTTCCTTCCCCTCCCACACTCTTCCAGTAGCCTTGAACTCACTCCTGCCCCTCTATAACTCCTTCTCCAAAATGTGTTTTATGACACTTCTACATTTATCTCCACAAATGACAGTTCTCATCAGCCCAAACCTTTGCTCAAAAACCTCTCTACAGAGGTTTACACCTGTCCACTCACATTCGATATTCTCCATTATTTGGTTCCACATTTCTATTTATTTCTTTCACAAACATTTCTTGATTATAATATGTACACATATTACATATGTAAATATATGTTTATTTATATGTGTGATTATATGTATTATATATGCAATTACATGTTATCTGAATACTATGCCAAGTGTCATGTTGAAGGCTGGATTAGGGAGATGAATAAATTGCAGTGCATACTCTAAAAATCACACAGTGTAGTGAGATAAAATTTAGACCCTTAAAAATAATTAAAATAAAAACTGTGATAATTGTATTGGTACAAACCCTTGTTAGGTTCAATTGGACATTCTACACTATGACCGTACCCATTATTCTCTGTTAGTCCCGTCATAGAAGCCAGATCTGAAGGGCCCTTGCACATCATTTTAGACAATAGACTCATTCAAGGCATTTTCTCCAGTTAAAGCTTAGTTGCTTCTTCCTCTCCTAAAACACGCCCAGCCGCCCCACCCTCCATCATATGTTTACAGAATGGGAACAGGAAGCAGGACATTGTCTTTCCCCTAACGATGAATAGCATTGCCACATTAAGTGTATATGATTCTGGGAACAAGGAAAAAGATGGGTGCATTTTCCACTGGGCAATGTGCAATAACGAGCATACTTTCATCAGAAGCCAGGTATTCCTCAAAGAGACGGGGGACAGGCAGGTGCCCCAGGATAGAACCTGCTGTCTTTCAGACTTACCCAGATCTACCATATATCTGTCCAGTCATGTTTTATCCGGCATTATTATTTGACTTTGTGCGCCTGTGTCTCCTCTGTCAACGAGGAAACAAAGTTACTTCAGTGCAATGATCCCATTGTGCATCTCTCTGTTTTCCTCTGGGCGTTCCGCTCAGCAGTTACCGGTTGTAGGCAGCGCAGAATTATTTGTGGCGGACGGAGTTTAGGCTTCCATAATTCAGTTTGTGGTCAGGTATTGGTTGCACTTAGGAAGAAAAACATTCTAGCTTGCAGTCAGTCCTGGCCTTAGGGATATGCCAGAGCTTGCCATGTTTCTTTATGATTGCCTCCTACTACAAAGCCTATTTTTAAAAAGGAATGGCATGGGGGAACTGTAGTTCAACAGTCTTCTTTGCGTTATCAATGAGATTCTGAACTCGACGTGAGATAAAGCATAAAGCGGCACGAATGTCCATTAATGTCATGTCAAAGATGTATTTGATTAAGAAAAGAAAAGGTCCAAAGTGTCTAGAGACACCCCTGGTCTCAACATCCCTCTCCTTCCATTTAGGAAGAACAAGTAGCAAGAATAATTTTTAAAAATCTCTTTCACATACTTGTATAGCATTTAATGATTTACCTCCTAATCCAATAACCTTGTATTCCATTGTCTGTACAAATTCACGCCACCTAATTATGGCATGCTATGCAAATCTATTTGCTTTCTGCATGCTATTCTTTTGCTCATTTTGTTGCATTGTCCTTGAATTCCCCCTTCCTATCTCCATGTGCCCAAATTTTAGTGTTTCTAAAGATCTAATGAAATGTCATCAGACTTCCTTCTCCCTGCAGTGAGAAGTTATTCCTCCTGCCTCTTGAACTTTACAAAGCACTCAAGTATATATTTTCTAAGGCAGTTATCATTTTGTTTTATATTATAGCTATTTTTCTTCTGCTAGTCAGAGTTCAGGAATATATCTTTTATGTAATTTTGTTAATTGAATCATTTTCAAAATAAAGAGATTATACCTGAATCATATTTCCTTTCCTCATTTCAGCCCTGTAAATGCTTGACAAATATTGTCAGAACTTTCTTACACGGTTTATTAAAGAAATAGAATATATTGTCCCATTGGGTGGGGCGTAAGGGGTAAGGTGACTGAGTTTTCTCCTAGGACAGGGAGAAATCTTAGACATTCAAGGACAGATAGAGGTTGTTGGCTTTGTTTTCAGAATGCCTTTATGATGTGGTTAATTAAATAAAGTATTCCTATTTCAGGGACAGATGTGAACAATAGCCTCTTCTATTGGCCAATCATTTTACATACTTGCTACTGCTTGTTTTGTTTTCTAATTATTTTTGCCCATCTAAAGAAGAACTATTCCTTTTGGGAAAATGAGGAAGAATAAATA
>CM052548.1:9326565-9342135 GCA_028533065.1 Trachops cirrhosus | reverse complement strand
TCAACTTTTGAATAAATTCTCTAAAGAGAAAGTTGATATAATAGTAATTCATAAGAAAAAATGGTATATCACCCATATTACATTTGCATCAAAAAACTATGGTACATTTACACAATGGAATACTATGCAGCTGAAAGAAAGAAGGAGCTCCTACTCTTTGCAACAGCATGGATGGAGCTGGAAAGCATTATGCTAAGTGAAATAAGCCAGGCAGTGAAAGACAAATACCATATGATCTCGCCTTTAACAGGAACCTAAACAACAAAACAAAGCAACAAGTAAAATATAGTTGATCCTTTTATCTCAGAAAGTCTGTATTCTGATTGGAAATGTGCAGAGTGGAAAAAAAGTTGGTGAGCATAATTATTCAACTAGGTAGAGCTCTAACTAGAATTTGAACTAACCAGGACTAGACTATCTCTTTTCATATTCAACCCCTTCACTATTAACGTCAACCATCACTCCATTAACAGTGGGGAGCTGAGAAAAAAAATGTACAAAATCAGCAAATATCGCCCATTGTGATTGTTTAATAATGATAACAACAAACCTGTGAATAGGCAGTTTCATACAAATGTTTTTTTCAGCATAGAAATCAAAATACAAGTCTGAGGATACTGCAGACCCAGAGCATGTAGGTTTCTGAGGTATTTGGGGGCCGTGTTACTTTTACACAATGTAATGGCAATATTTTTTTCTTATTTATGATATTGACCTCTTTTGCACCTTGAGATTGACAGTAGTATTTCCAGGAATATCAAAACATAATATTTTGTGTTTTTTTTTAATTTAATTGTTTGTAGCTTCTTTTCTTGTTGCTGTTTTTAAATGAATTGAAGGGGAAGCCAAAAAATTCTTGCAAGTCAGTTGGAAGCTCTTGACAAATCTCTAAGAATTTCAAAGTCGGTTAGAAGACCCTCCCAAGTTAACTAGGTTCATTTGGAGTGTCTTATTTGTATCACGGAAGATTCAGAAGGCAAACAGAGGCTCTCTTTATGCTACTCCTCCACCCAACTTTAACCTCGATTCTTGAGATTTAGTTCCCAGGGTCAAACAGTTTAGCATTGCTTGTTCTTTTCTGGAACGTGAAGTCCTACCTTGTCCTCAAACCTTTCTAATGATTCCCTGAGAATATTTTTCTTAATGTCAAAAATTAGTTCACTATATTCAAAGCAATTGATAAGTATATCTACAACTCAAAATTCCCACTTTAATAGAGAACTACTGTATTATATTCTCATATTCAATTTTGTCCAACCATCTCTATCAAGTTTGGCAAAGTTTAAGACAAGGTACCTAAAAAATTGTATAGAAGTGCTGAAATGTTATTGGTTAAGGATTTGAAGGCTAAATGAACTAGCTTAAAGCCATTAAAAATGTGTAGTTTTCCTAACTATGCACTATATATTGTAAAAGCAACTTGAAGCAGACTAGCATGTTGAAGCATTAGGGAGATACTGTTTTGTAATTATAAAATATGCATTTGTTTTTTTTCTAATGAGGGATTAGAAGAGGATGTAGATTCTTGTCAATAAACTGCAAAAGCATAATCCATTGCTAATAGGGAAATTGCAAACTTTCTCAGCATTGCTGTTTTTACATCATTTTGCTAAATGATAAAGAGATTACCTATGGAGCTAATAATTTCTGCAAAAGAAACTACTAACAAAACAATTATATTAGCAATTTATTCTAATGTACTGAATTAATAATCATTCATAGAAACTAGGAAACAGGTGACTTTATTATTTCTAATTTACAGAAAAAATACTGAGTGCTAAAATCAATGTCTCTTTCAATGTCTCACCATAGTGGAACTAGACCTTGAACCCATTCTTCTTACTTTCATGTTCTTTCCACTAAACCGACCTTTTCCCAGAATGGTTCCACTGAAGATACTTAGTAGAGATAAGTAAATTACCTGCAAAGATTATAACTTTAAATGACTTACTCAGGTGGTACTTAAAAAAGTGCATCACAGAGAGCTAATTTTAAGTGTATATTTCAATGTGAAGATAGAATCACTTTTTAATATTAAAAAATTTACCAATCTTTATATTCAGAATTGTATATACTTTAATATTTTTAAAGTATTTTTTAACTTGAGGACTGGGTCTAAAAAATCAGGTGAATAAAATTCCAGTAAAAAATAAATTATTTTCAAGGATTTCTAGTCCTTGTGGAAACATTTGAAGTTCATAATACTGACATGATATTTTATTTATGACAACTGATTAGGGATATGGAAATTAGTAATATAAAATAGTTTTTAAAATCACTAGACTCTCATCTCCCCTTGAGTGTTTATCCACTGTTTTCTACCTTTTGAAAAAATCTGTCTGCATTTACATGTACTCTGTCATCTCACATGTAATTGAAGATTTGGTTCAAGCAGTTGCAGGGAAGATGATTGACCCTTCTAGTGTTTTTGGAGTTGAGTCACCTTTCCTGCTATTTCTAGGGTGCCTCCACGTGCCAGAGAGAACAGGTGGGTTTCAGATAGATGATGGATGGATAATAACTAGGTGGACAGAGAGGTACTGACTGTGATTAAGGGATTCCCCAGGTCTTGTTACCCAGGAAATTGTTGAGTACACAGTTCATTATATTCATTCAACCTACCATTCACCCTTGTGTGTTGTGGCGATACCATTTAAATACACCTCACATTTTCCAGATGGGAACTAACTCAACCATGAATGACTCTATCATTGATTAAGTTTTATTGTACGTGAATATGTCTCTTCTCACTATATATAATTAGGATGAGGACAGTCATAATTAAAGCAACTAAGAGAGATGCATGTTCATGGCTCTTTTTCATGAAACCCCAACTCTGGATCTTATTTATCTCTTTCAGAACAGTGTCTTGCTAATCCAGTCATTCCTTGCACTCACTATTCTAATAAATTTTATATTCATTAAAACAATGAAACATTTTATTCTACTACTATAATAGTAGAATTGGAGATTGTTTTACAATTAAGACCAAAAGTCTGACATTTTCATAGTTCATAAATATTTGTTGTGTACCTACTATGAGCCAGTTGGGAAATCCAACACATGGAGACCCCTTTACAACATAAAAGTGTGTAAGTAAAAAGCCACACCTCTAAAGGTTTCTCTAAAGGTGTGAGTAAACCAAGGTCGTTTTCCTATCTCATATGCTTAGAGATGAAGATCTCAGTAAGTCTCACAAAATTAAGCCATGAAAAATAGGAAGTACTATACTCAATGAATAATATGATGGCAAGTATCAGTCACTACATCATACAGAATATTTTCACTACCCAACATTAATAAAGTTTTATTGGAACACACACACACACAAGTGAATCTAAAATTCAACCATACATTGGGGATGGAGAGTTTGCCCTCCTGTTTTTCAATTATTAGATACTGAGGGCCCTTTGTTGGCTATTATAATACAGGGTGGGGCAAAAGTAGGTTTACAGTCATCCTTATGGAAAATAATACAACTATTAAAAATAACAATATAAGAATAAACTCTATTTCACATTCTCACAACTGTAAACCTACTCCCGCCCCATCCTGTATTCACTATTGTGCAGTTTATAAAATCTGGCTAGCAGTAAACTCTGCAATTGATCTTCTAATCAAGACTTGAATAATGAATGCAAAGCTCAAAACTGTGCCCTTGAAAATCCCCACATAATAACATGATAGTTTATGTGTTAGTATACAATGATAAATGAATTTATATTTCTCTGTGTTTTCCATAGTGCCAGCACTAATTTACTAGTTCACAAGGATTTCCATTTCTCTGCATCCTTGCCAACACTTATTTGTTGACTTATTGATAATAGCCATTGAAAAAGGTGTACGATGATATCTCATTACAGTTTTGATTTGCATTTCCCTAATTAGTGATGTTGAACATTGTTTCATGGGTCTGTCGGCCATCTGTCATCTTTGGAGAAGTGTTTATTCAGGTCCCCTGCTCAGTTTTTATTTGGATTTTTTTTATGTTGAGTGTGCATGAATTCTTTATATATTTTGTATACAAATATCTTATTGATGTTATTTGCAAATTTCTGTCATTCAGTAGGTTTTATTATTTTGTCAATGGTTTCCTTTGCTGTGTAAAAACTTTTTAGTTTTATGTGAGTCCCATTTATCATTGCTTTTGTTGAATTTGGCTGTGGAGACATATCCAAAAAGAAATTGGATCAGTGTCAAAGAGTTTATGTTTTCTTACAGAAGTTTTATGGTTTAATGGCTTACATTTAAGTTTTAATACATTTTTAGTTTATTTTTTATATGGTGTAAGCAGGTGGTTCAGATTCCTTTTTTGTACGTGTCTATCTAATTTCCCCAAAACCATTTACTGAAGAGACCGTCATTTCCCCATCGTATATTCTTGCCTTCCTTGTTGTAGTTTAACTGACCGTATAAGTGTGAGTTCATTTCTGGGATCTCCGTTCTGTTTCATTGATCTGTGTGTCTGTTTTGTGCTAGTACCAGTCTCTTTATTGCTATACTTTGAAATCAGGGATCATGATACCACCAACTTTGTTCTTTTTTCTTAAGATTTCTTTGGCAATTTGGGATCTCTGGTAGCTATATATAAATTTTAGGTTTATTTGTTCTATTCTGTGAAAAATGTTATTGGTATTTGATAGAGATTGCATTAAATCTGTAGATTGTTTGGGGGTAATATGGACATTTTAACAACATTAATCATTCCAGTCCACAAGCATGAAATATCCTCTTATTTATTTGTTTTGTCTTCATTTCTTTTCATCGGTGTCTTATAGTTTCTTAGTACAGGATTTGTATCTCCTTGGTTAAATATACTCCTAGGTATTTTATTTTATGTTTTTGATACAACTGTAAATGGGACTGTTTTCTATAATTTCTCTTTCTGATTATTATTGTTATATATAAATTGATGAATATTAACTTTGTATCCTGCAACTTTAGTGACTTCATTAGTTCTAATAGTTTTTTGGTGTAGTCATTAGGGTTTTCTATATATAGTACCAGGTTATCCACAAATTGTAACAGTTCTACTTCTTTCCAATTTGAACATCTTTTATTTCTTTTTATAAGAGTAGACTTCCTTGTCTTGTTCCTGATCTTAAGGGAACACTTTCAGCTTTGTGCCGTTGTGTATGATGTTAGCTAAGGATTTGTCTTAAATGGCCTTTATTATGTTGAGGTGTGTTCCCTCTCTACCCACTTTCTTGAGTTTTTTCACAAGTGAATTTTATCAAATAAAATTGATACAGCCTCTTGGTGCTTTTTGGGAATGTGTTTCACAATGACTCTTTTTTCTATTACTGTTCAACAAAGTCGTGTAGTGTATCTTTTTCCAATATGTAATTACACAAATCACTGCATAGTTTTGTGCCACATCAGGAAAGTACAGATTATTGACAAAGTTCTTTTGAGGACTCATGAAAGAATAGAAATAGAGATAAATCTGATAGGATATTCAGAACTAAAGAAAATCTAGGTAATTATTATGTGATTAGTCTAATTTTATTACATAATAAAATTTTAAAAATCTATGAATGAATAAGACAAAGGTGATAAGTATTGAAAAGTAATAGAAACTTAGTAAAAAGTAACTTGAATCAATCAACTTTATGGAAGTGAGAGATTGGTCTATAAAGAGAAGGTCCAAATTTAATAAGCATTGATTTTACAAGGTACTTGATGGTTCTCATAATTAATTTAATTATTGTCTTGTAGTATTAAAAATCAGATAAAGTATTAAATAACACTAAACTGAACTGCAGAATATGCTCAATGCTTCACTTTTATAAATGCCCTCATTTAAATTCCCCTCAAAATTCTGAGGCAGAGAGTAAATTATAAATACTTAATTTATAGTCACTGAAATATAGAAACATTTCCTTACATCTTGAACTCTCTTATCCTACCTAGAAAAGCCACATCTCCCTCTCAACTGGGTTATGCCTTGTAAAGTTGTACAATTTATTTGACCCTATAAGCCTTTATTTCCTACAATGTACAATTAAACAGACTAAGCTAGGTAAACTAGAAGGTCCCTCAGTCTTTGATTCTGCCCTGCATATGACTTTTCACAGTAACATATATTAGGCATATATTTAAAGATTATTTAAATTGATAAAAACAAAGGAATTTTAAAACTGTATACAGAGATTCTGTTACTAAACTACATGACTAACTCTAAAAAGAAAAGCATTGCAAAAGAGCAAAAAAAATTTACTGATAATATTTTTTAGGAAAATAAAAATTGTGGCCTATACTTGTATAATATAAAATAAAAACATATTTAAGTAATATAAAATCTCTACAAGTAGGAATTTTTCTAAAATAAACATTCACTACTTTTATTTTTCATAGTCCTTTATTTCAATGGCACCTTATAGTTCTAAATATGTATTTGTTGACTCATAAATTTATTCATCAAATATTTATTGAGCTACTTGGAATTTTGTCTTAGGCCTTGTGTAAATAACGGTGGGTGGAGCCCTATTCTTTCTATTCTTTTTGACTTGAGTGAATTTCCCTGATATCCATGTGCTTCCTTGTTTCTTCCAGGTCTTTGACCAAAGCCATCTGAGTATTGCCTAATATTAGAAAGAATGTAACTGACTTCAGTTATCTAATGAAAGTAACATGCCAAATATTTCTTTACTAATCTGCAGATACTCCAGTTTATTTTTATTATTTACCTTTCAGTGGAACTCTTCTATTTATTTCTTTACCAATTGATATTTGCTCTTTAACTACCAGCACAAATGCTACCTCCTCAGTAATGTATCATTTCCAAAAACAATGATGCTGTTTTTGAAACAGCATCATCATTGACATCCCAAAGCAGACCTGGTTGTTGCATTTCCCTACTTCCGTGATGCCCGACTTACATGCTCACACTGTTAGTATTAGAAAGAAAAGTCCATCACAGTAGCTCAGATAAGAAAAAGTGTTATCAATGTGAAACAGGGGAATCTTTTAGCATTCAGTGGACAAAACAACTTTTTTCATCCAAGCCACCAAACATCCTTAGCCCATGGCCAGATGGAAAGCCGTGAGTCAAGGCTACCCTCTCTTTACCTCGTGAGATTCCAGAGGCAGATAGTTTTGCTTTCTTCAAGTATCCTCAGCTTTTCTCTCCTCCACTGGCTTCATTGACCCTCACAGCTTTGACTTGCAAGTGACTTTGTGGAGACCCAGTTTTATAAGATCTTTCATTTCTACCACTGACATGAATTTTTCAGTGTCTCAGGTTCCAGCCCCAAATTTATGAAAAGAAGCAGCTATTTAAATAAGCTTGGGCTAAGACATGGAGTTTCCCCTACGGCAGGTGGTCTGTGTCAGGTACCTGCCATGCACTTGACTGTGACCCGCAAACGGGATTATTTAGGAGGAATGAGACTGTCTAGGCCTACCTCTTCCAAAGAGTCTCTGGAGAGAAAAAAAAGTAAGAGAGGAGAATGGGTTGGGCATAGAGTGGACGACATTGTCTGTTTGACATTGGATATGTTTCTGAGGTGTAGTGTTCTACTGTTGTGCTGTCGTATATCTATAAACCCGTGAATTCAAGAATTGTGACTTTAATGGTGACGATTTTAAACAGGAAGGCAGAAGAATTGAGAGGCCATTTCTGAGTGAAATATATTTGTATTGGTGAAAGATGAGTGCACAGTGAAAGCGTGTTCATCGAGTATTGTGTAATAGGACACTATGCTGGGCACTTGGAAATAAAACAGTGCAGTGATTGCAGTGGGGGTTGGTGGAGGTGGAAGGGAGTATAGGGGGTTAATGGTGTTGGAAAAAAGTAAAATAAAATAAAGTAAATTAAAAAGGGTTAAGACCCTATGCCGGCTAACAGTGTAGTTATAGGTGCCATGCTTTTGATGCATACTAAGTCACGTTCATGCACAACACAGTGACTAGGATGGTGAGATTTTTGGACATTATATCATATAACAAAATATTTAAAAACAGACAAATAAACAGAAATTAAAGTCCCAACATGGAAGATAGGGTAGCTATTTTTAATAAACTGAACAACTCTAATTTGAAAGATGAAATATAAGTACATTTCAGCCATAACACAAAAAATGAAGTGCTTCTCAGGACCTGCGAATAATACATATTAGATATCTGCATCTGACACTATAGTGTGAATATTTCCTGTCTTCTTAGCAGAACGGTGAGCTCCAGGCTGATCACATTTGCTATCACTTGGAAAGCCATGGTCCTCTATGGGTAGAGGGCACTGCACTTATTCCCAACCATTCCCCCCGGTGGCATTCACTGTTGAGCTGTGTTAGGATGCTGTTTATCACAGTTTCAGTTCCTGACACCTTATCACATCAACAGATGCAAAACACCTACAAGAAAATCTGTGTCCCCCCAAGCACCTGTTATAAAAATGGAATCATAGAAATATGAGAGTGGAAAAAAGCAAACATTCTCAACCAGTCTTCAAGACTGCCCATTGAAAAATACAGCCTAGCACAAGAAATGTGTCTGTCCAGGCTACCTGGTCTCTGAGTCTCTATTGAATGAATAGTTGGATCCATTGCATCACTAAATATTTGAATTAAATAATGGACATCCTTTGTTCTTATTTCATGCTCAGTCAACTTTCTGATTATAATTTGTGATATCCTGTAGCTTGTTACATTGAGCTACACATCTGCAAATATATGTAAAGAAATGGAGACTCAACTCACTTAATTACCCTTTTCATGATAAGTTCAAAAATTTTAGCATTAAGCTTTATTTATTTGGGTTGTCAGACCCAGTGAGCAGAATATGGCATTTTATAAGATATTTCAGCTTTTGTTGAGCAGCTTCCCTGCAGACATCAAGTGCCCTGCAAGATTTTATATCTATATCTAAATATATATACATATTTAAATATTTTTCTATATGTTTAATGTAACACCAATCAAAATCACAAAAGATTTTTTATGAAATATGAGAAACAGATTCCAGATTTCATGTGAAAAAGGATGTGGAGGGATTGAGAAAAGAAAGAGAAATAACTCATAGATACAGACAATAGCGTGGGGGGTGCTGGAGGGGAGGGGATTTGGTGAAGGTGGGGAGGGCATAAACAGTGATGGAAGAACACTTGACTTGGCGGCGGTGAACACACAATACGGTATAAAGATGATGTGTTGTGGAATTGTGCCACTGACACCTGTGTCGCCCCAATTCAATAAAAGGGAAACAACATTTTTTTTTACAAAAAAGTACAGTGATCACGGTCTTCCTTTGCTGTGTGCCCCACAAGTTCGTTAACCTAGAATAAAAGAAACATTGTAATACCTATGAATAAAAAAAAGCCAGATCTATAGAACACATATTAGATTCCAAAACAATCTTTATCAGAAATATACTTTATGATAAAGTTGTCATTTTATTTTATTTCATTTATTTATTTGCTTAAATTTGTTGGAGTGATGTAGGTTAATAAGATTATATAGGTTTTAAGCACACAATTCTTTGATACATCATCTGTATATTGCATTTTGTGAGCACCACCAAAAGTCAAATCTCTTTTTTATTACTGTGTTATTATTCATCCTATTACAGTTGTCCCAATTTCCTACCTCGCCACCACGCTGTGCCCAGCCTACCCCCACTTCATGGTTGATCCCACACCACTGCCCCTGTCTATGGGTCCTTCATATATGTTCTTTGACTAATCCCCTCACCTTCTCTCAATCTTTTCCTATCACCATATATTTGACCCCTTTTACTCTTCCCTATTCTCTGCCCCTACCACTTCCCTCTGGTCATCACCATGCTGTTGTCTGTGTCTGTGAGTTTTTGTTTGTTTGTTGTCTTATTTGTTCAGGAGGTTTATTCAATTAACAATGCTTTGAGTACTGTCTATGCATTGGTAAATAAACAGTTAAACACCTTCCTGACCACACACAGTCTTACACTGAAGACTCATACATGCATACCAGACAAAGTCAAGAGCTAAAATCAAATGTAGTTAAAAAGAAATAATAGTGAAAAGTAATTTTATAATATTTTATGAGAAAAAGTTTCCCAAGTAAGAGCCAACACCCAGATGCCATACTGCAAATATTTGCATACTTGACAAAGGCAAAATTAAATATCCCTCAATGCTGAAATATAACTGTAAAGATACAAATGACAAGTAGAAAATTTAACACATATAAATCATATAAATAGCCATAGGATTATCACATATATAAACATGTGTGAAAGATACCCAATTTAAAATGAGCAGAGATTAAGAACACCATTCAGAGAGCAGAAATTATAAAAATTTCTATATTTGAAAAGTTACTTGGCATCACAACATTCTAAGAAATATAATTAAGAAATAATGGTCATTTTAATCCATGTAATTGACCATCATCAGAGAAACTAATATCTGTTGTTATTAAGGATACAAAATTAGAATCAACCACAGACTATCTAGGTAAAACCATTTTAAGAAAAACTTAACCCTGTTTTCAAATTTAATATATGCATCCCCTTTGACATTGAGTTTTCTCTTCAGGAATTTATTCCAGGGCAATAGTCACACATTACTGTCAGAATGTGTGCGCGGAATGCTCACTGCAGAATTGTGTATCATTTTATGAAATAGAGAGCAAACCGAGGGTCCATTAGAAGGTCATAATTGAATAAATTCTGATGCAACTAAGCTACAGCCTTTAAAATAAATGGCACACAGCTATAAATACTGGCAGGGATCAATTTCCAAGACATGAGGTCAAGGAGGAGAAGAAAAGGCAATCTATAAAGTATACTACTGTTTAATGAGAAATATTTTGTGTGTGTGTGTTATAGAGTGGCTTGCCCAACTTACTGGTATATATCGTATTATTTTAATATGTTGCAATAATGATTTATTGATCTATTACTATATTAAGCACAATATTTCTTTAATAATTTATGTTTTTACAGAGTATTGTAGTATATTACTGTATTACTCCAGCCAAAGAAAGCCCCAGCGAATAAATGTTACAGAGAAATGACATGGAGCATTTCTTTAGTATGTGGTTGGGGGCAGCACGACATTCTATCAATGATACCATGAAAGGGGTGCAGCACGTAAGGAAGCATGTGCTGGCTGATACACTTTCATTCTATGATTCAAAACGTGAACCTTGGGATGATTAATCTGCATGTATTACTTACTGCATGCATTATCAGTGACCTCCTGCACAGGTGCTATTTACCGCGCTGGCTATGACTCAAGCTTTCCTGCCGTGCTCACATATTTGGAAATGACATCACTACTAGAAAGGGAACATTGTAGTACCCTGTACATTTAAATAAGTTACATTTAAATATGTTTCATTTACATATGTTCAAAGCATGGTACAAATTGGCCCTTTTTATTTAACCCATTAAGCTTAATGCCTTTTTCCAGTTCAAAGGAGAAACAAGTATGGAATTTTCTAAGGTTTCTAGCAGTGATAACAGAAACACAGAACAATGATGGTGGAGAATTGTTGTGTTGCAAAAAGAGTGCCAGAATTTTGGGGAAGACACTTGTTGCAAATAATATAAAAACTGTTCTAGTTAACTTGAGTTTCAAAGTGGATTAAATGGTTCTCCTCAAGCATTGAACTATGACAGTAAATTTGCAAATTCTAAATTATGATTTGGGCTAATACTCCTTAAATAAATCTCACAGCAGTAACTCCATTGTGTAATCATTTTAAGAGCTACTGTGGAGGAGACACCATTCCATGACATGGCCTGCAGGCTGGACCCTGGATAGAACAGAGATTGCTTACTGCAAACCCCTCTTAGAGAATGCCCATCAAACTGATGTTCATTCTGACATAAATCAGCACCCGTGCCTTTTCCCCTGCTGTGTGCCCATTCCTAAACAGGTTTTGTCCTGACCTGGTCAACCATGCAAAGTAATTTGCGAACCTGGTAGCATTTGTGCACCAGTGCCTGTAACTACCCCCCTTTGACATAATAGTTTTCTGGTGCCTGCCATGTTGTATAGAAAAAATCCACTTCATCTTGCAGCCACCAGAGTTGGACTTCCTATGTTTCTCTTAATAAACTCACTGCGAGTTACCAGACAGGAATGGCTTACTTCCTCTTTCCCCGTCTTCTCCTGCCCTCCAGGTGTGGATGTATATTTTCAGTCTCTGGGATTGTCCCTGGGCCTGTGTGTACTGACAACTATTATTTTTTTTTAGTTTTAATTTTAAATACTAAAGATGTGATATGCACCTTGGCTGGTATAGCTCAGTGGATTGAGCACAGGCCTGTGAACCAAAAGTTTGCCAGTTTGATTCCCAGTCAGGGCACATGCTTGGGTTGGGGGCCAGGTCCCCCCTGGCGGGAGCATGTGGGAGGCAACTACACAGTGATGTTTCTCTCCCTCTCTTTCTCCTTCCCTTCCCCTCTCTAAAAATAAGTGAATAAAATCTTTAAAAAAAAGATGTAATATAATTCTGGCAGCTAAATATAGTCTACTTTAGCCTATCAAAAATAAATCACTTGAAATAGGGAAACTATAACAAGTTTTCTATAAAATTACATGGAATTTTATACTGTCGATCACTTGATCGACAGTATAAAATAATCCATTCTAAAGTTTACAGATAATCTTACATTTAACATTTTAAAAATGATCTATGTTTTAGTATTTTTTCTGAGAAATTATGTGATGTGAATCCCGCTATGTGAAAATATTATTTTTCCCTTTTCTTACCAATGGGAGTTGTGATTTATGGTAAGTGTTTGGACTTCGTGTTTATTGAGTGCAAACATAGATTCAACAGGACATTTGACACTGTCCTAAGATAATTATGTTGCAATGTGTTCTTTTTTCAAAAAACAAAACCGATTAATCTCTTAGTGTTTAATAGTGCTGGTTTTTCTAAGGTGAATTTGTTTTCACTTTGTGATTAATTAGTATCATTACCACTTAACCGCCCTGTTACACATCTGTTTAAGTACCATACCACAAAGAAATAATTTGTGCTTAACAATTTATATAAATTAGCTATCTTATGTATAAGAATCAAGAAACAACTTTTATATGTGTGTTTTATATAGTTGTATATGTGTTATATGCACACATTTGTATATATGTGTATATCTGCATATTTATGCATATGTATACATGTATGTATATACCATAATCACATACTTCCTGTGCACACAAACAGATTATTAGCCTTTAACATGCACTTGTACTTCTCAATACCATGGTTTAAATTATATTAATCTGGAGTAATAATCATTAAGACAAAATTTACCTTTTGAATATTTCAATCCTCTGCATCTGTGAGGACATACCAACAGCATATTAATACTCTTGTATTGCTAGTACTTCCTACCATAAAGGGTTTGGGTGAAAAAAGAACATTTTATCCATTCATACATTCAACAAATGTTTATTATGCTAGTCACTGTTCAAGCCATTTGGGAAACATCAGAAAATAAAGCAGACAAAGAACCCTGTGCTAATGGAACTTATGTCTTACGGAGGATAGAAGGTCAATGAAAAATGAACATACTAATTCATAATTAATCAGTAAATGATATAGTGTACCCGGTAAGAAGCTACCACCTGTGCGACCAAATCAGGCCTGCCACCTGTGTCTGTGGCCTGTGACCTAAGTTTATATATATATATGTATGTGTATATGTATATGTATATATATTTTAAACATACATATATTTTATACATATATATTTACATATTATATATTTAAATGTTTTCTATTTATACATACAAATGGTTGAAAAACTTTAGAAGATTTTATGACAGGCAAACTTAAATTTGTATTCATAAATTAAGTTTCATTGGAACATACTCACGATCATTGGTTTAAGTATTTTTGTAATGGCTTTTGCACTGTGAATGCTGAGCAGTGGAGACAGAGACCGTGTGGTCGGCAAGGCCTGAAATATACCCCATCTAGTTTCTTATGGAAGGACTTTGCTGACCCTTGTGCTAAATTACCTAGTAATATTTTACTTTCCTACCCAAATTCCCAGTTAATATGTTCCTAGAGATAAGTATATTATATCTACATCTCAGCTTATGAATGCCTGATCTTGCTAAAAAACTTCTCCACATTAAAATTCAAACACAGGGTCATTTGCTGGTAAGAAGAGGTCATGTCAGGTCTGCCAAGTACCTTCATTAGTAGACACACTGCTGTCAGGTACATGTAGAATTCAAATACAATTTGCCTTAAACTAAAAATTACGGGGACTTTACTATGTGCCAAATGCATTACCTGTATCACCAAATTAAATTCTCAACGTTACCATCTGAAATAGGTGTTTTCATTCCCATTTTATAGACAAAGCCAAACTGCACATTTGAGGGGCTTGTCCAAAGTCAGACTAGACATGGCAAGTGGTTGAGTCTCGATTAAATCCTACTCTCTAGACTCTAAATTTAGTTGCTCCCTATACCTAGAGTTATGTATAAGTCAGGCTGTAAGCAAAAGCGGGTCCGGCTGCCTGCCACTCTAAAAGCCAGTAGTTGAGAGGCAGGTGCTGCTGTAAAGGAAAATGGTTTTATTTGCAGATGCTGGCCACCTGGAGGATGGGGGACTCCTGTCTCAAAACCCATCTCCTCCTCTCAGTGGAGGCAGAGGTTTTTATAAGGAGGGAGAGGGGAACAGAACAGAGATCGAGGGAGGGGACTGCAGTTCTCTATGTGCAGACTAGCGCAGTCCGTTCTGATACGGCAAGTCATGGTCCGATGTGCGTCATCCTAGTTTCGTGTCATCCCGACTTCATGTCATCTTGGCTGCATGGTTGAAAGTCAGCAAATCTCCCGGGGCTGGGATATTTGAAAGTAGGGTATCTTTTGAAACTAGTTCCTAGAATTCTTATACAAACGTGCTGTTCATCTACAACCTACATATTAGAGTCAGCACTTACAGAAACGATGTCAAAAGAATGGTGGGGTGGGTTACAGTTCCCCACCAGTACAATTTTCCTCTGTTACAGTGCATTATGCAGAGTTTAGTTTTGAAGCTCCTTAACACTGCTTAGCAATCAAGGAACACTGAAATTTAAGTATTATCAGCAATTCGGGTTCAAACAGCCTTCGAAATGCCATCTAAGTCTAGAATACAGTGAGCAAAGCAAGCTTATTTTCTTGGCCAGACACTATAAACAAGCATGCTTCCTTCTTGATGATTTCAACTCTGTAATTTTTAGGCTTGGAAATTAAAGATGAGGAGGGGTTTCTTTCTAGATGAGCCTGGAGTTGGCAGAAGAAAGTATATTTGAATGAGCCCTAGGGTTGGGAGAGGAAGAATGCACGGTTGGGAGGATGGGAATGAATAAAAGAAAAAGAGCCTGTAAATGCAGAGAATGTGGGAGAGGGGAGAAATGCAGCCTGGCCACTAGGCCGGGGTGAATTCGTGTATGCACTTTAAAGCCATGTTTATGATTTAAAATTGTTATCTTACCAACAAACTATATTAAGTAACTTTAAATGAAGCAGGATTCTTAAAGGAACACTTCAGAAACTGGAGTAAATTGGAAGAACTCCAGAAAATGTGAGAGACCAATTCAAAAATAATGTCATCCAAATGAAGGATAAAAAAA